>CALNXK010000095.1:915000-1000000 GCA_942486035.1 Porites lobata
GCATCTTTGATGACTGCAATAGCTATTACACTGCACAGTGGACTGAGACTATTGTCGCTGTAGTGGGATGTCAGAAGCGGTGGTCAAACCTAGATAACCAGGTTAGTGAAAACTCAGTTTAACTAAGAAAACTGACTTGTAACAATTTTCATCTTTGGCAAATTACCCTACAGCTTTAACACTAAACCCGGGCTTCTGATCTTTATAATTTACATGATGACGGGAAAAATACAATAAAGGGCGGGAGTCGGGAGACAAAGGAACAAAAAGGTACGGGAGGCGGGAGAACGGGGTACGGGAAGCGGGAGGTTGTCACCCCCCTGTCCCCCCCCCACTTATCGAGAATCAATGCGAACACTTATCAAAGCTAACTTTAGTCACGCAATATTTACATTAGCGACATGCGAAAACTCTCAACTGTTCAAAATGAGGGATTCCCTAACGTTTTCTATTTTCACATTATTGTTTTCATCTCTAAAGAATATTTGCAATAAAAAAGATTTTCATGTCGCCCGACAAACTTGTTGATGAAAACGACCCTTCCACGTGGGTTGCCAAGACAAAAAAGGCCCTGGTAAAATTCACGAAGTGATTCTTGTTCTGTATACAAAACAAAACAAATCAGGGTAAGAAAGTAGTGTCTCCTGTCTTAAACAGGGCAGCGAAATGAGCAATTTTTGTCTTACACAGGGTCAAGGTTTGAAGGCATTGGGGGCACCCCCCTACCCAAACTTCCTCTGAGTGCCCCCCCCGAGCAACAAGCACAGTATTTACCTCAAAATTCTTATAGTGAGTAGATTATCTGGGTTTCAAACTTATTAGAAAGAAAAAAACATTTTTTGATAAGCATGGCGTATTTACACTTCTTAAAGTCTATTGTAGCCGCGGAATGTATATTGACTCGCCGCTGTTCGCCCTCTTCTAACCCTGCATATCAATGTCTTGTAACAAAAATAAATATGACCATGAATTGATTCTTAACCCAATTTATTGAACAATATCAAGAGCCATAATGGGACTTGATCATGACAATATTGAATGTAGGGAAAAAGTAACAAAGATGTTTTGACAAAAAACCAATATAAACTTGCTAGAAAACTGAGACGCAAAAAAACCAAATTGATTGCCACAGCTCATTCACTGGGGCGGAAACGGAAGGGGGGCTTGGGGGTGGGGGTTATTCATTGAGCACCCTCTGTTTAAAATAACATAAGGCGCAATGCAAATACACATACAGAACCGTTAATAGTTCGATTCTGAAATGGCCGTCGCTAGACTACTTGTCTACTAATTGTACACTTACTTGGGGGTTTTCTCACTGTAGACTGTTGATATATTCCGGAATGAAATCACGGAGATTCCAGCTGAGGGAGAAAAGAGACGGACACGCCAGTTCGAAGTGAAAGAAATCTGCGGTACTTTACCGTGCTGTGACGTCTTTAGTGTTTTGCACTGGGTTATTATAGTTTTCGTCAAATATGCGCATTGACCCCTAACATACTGTTCCCCTCACCGCCCACGCAAAGGTCATTGTGATTAATGAGTTTAGTGTTTAAGATGGACACACGCCAGTAGAGTCTAAAGTCAACTACCTATTTTTATCATCCTGTTTTTGAGACAATGCTCATTGACCGATACAAATTTTTCCTCTCACGACCCATCCCACAGTAATCTTGACTACAATCTTGGACAGAATAAAATGGAAGAGCAAGCCAACCACCCCCTAAAGCCCCCCCCCAAAATTCGAGGATGAAGCTACGCAATATTTTCCTATCCTTCATTGGGGGAGGAGGGGGGGGTATAAATTTCCAATCGCTTCTGTCCAAGATATTCTATCGGTAATAGTGGCCGGGTTATGAATTCTGCACTGCATTGTGTTGGGTTTTTCTCTTTGTGGCTGAGCCAGCTAGAGTAGTTTTTAGGTTTTAAAAACTAATTGAAGCTGACATCATGCAGCTTGTGGCTTGTATAGGGTAGAGGAGAGACCAAACCTCCCGTCTCTTGAACCCTAGCTACATTCCCGATTCCCACCCTCTTTTATTACCTTCTTTTCTGATTTGGCCAAATCTTAAGTATTATTATTCATTCAAAGTATTTCTATCTTTTTCTGATTGGCTAAAATGTCATGCATAATTCATCATAACCAGCTATTGTCGACCAAATTTAGAAGAATTTTGCGATATCTGAAAAATGATGTCAATATAATAGTTGAAAAAGTGCAGCAAAATCAAAATTGCCAGATTATTGAACCTTCAACCGAGAAGACCTGAGGACGAGGTTGAGTTGTATTAGTTGTGAGTACATTTTACTGGTTTCGTAAATTTGTGAAATATTGGCTAAAACATAGCAAAAAGACAATTCGAAGGACGACATCTGCTATTTGGAGAATATTTGAATCTTTCCTAAACTTGCCGATTAACATGCACTATCGAAGATGAACTTAACATCGATGGAGATATGGCACATACGCCATTAGGCCAATTAAGGAAGTGCCCCCCTCCCTCTCAGGGGTGTTGAATGCGTATTGACTCGCCGCCTCGCCTTCGTCTAATCCTGCATAAGAAAAAATATAACATTGTGGAATATAGGGAAGTAGCAACAAAGATGTTTTTACCTGAAAACCAATCTAAACTTGCTAGGAAACTATCTGCAAGAAAATTCCAAGGGTTATTCATTGAGCAAAATCCGGATTAACAACATCAGGCGTTGGTGTAGTAAATTCCTGATTAGCAGGAATTCCAAAAAAAAGACAAAAACAGAAACAAAAACAAAAACGATTTGAGATGCATTGTGATCTGATTGAACCTTGGCGCAGGGAAAACTTTAAATTTGTTTTTGTTTTTAGCGTCATTGGTAGACTGAGTAGCGGAAACGTATCGAAATGTGTGGAATCATATCTTGTTGGGGTCATGTGCTTGTTTTGATTGCTTTCCGCGAAACTGAAGTAGATATATCGCTTATCGTATTCCTTTTTGTCCCCCCCCTACCCCAAAAAGATATCCGCAGTACATTCACCATAGTCATAGTATCAGCTTCACATTTTTAGCCTAATGCATTTTAAATGCCTTACTGTATTTTAACCATCATTGCCTCGCAAAGCAGTTCATTTATCTCTCTTCTACGTTATCTGCTCCTTAAGCCAAACACAAGTACAAGGGGCAGAACAATATATTTGAATATATTATTCCTTCATTAACATTATAATAGATGTTTGTGACCATTCGGTTTAGCCGGAGACGGTTCAGACACCTAACTGTGAAATAAGACATTGAGAAAGCACACGTAAACACCCATCCCCCCGGTTCTCCTTTTGTGATACAATTATAGCGTCAAACAATTTTGTACAGAACCGTTTAAGTCGATAAGCCGTACTTGTCTGCTAATTGTACACTTACTTTTGGGTCTTCCCACTGTTGACTGTTAATTTTTTCCGGAATGAAATGGGAGAGAATCAGTTGAACACCAAGAAAAAAGAGACGGACAAGCCAGGTCGAGTCGAAAGTGAAAGCAATCCACGGTACTTCACCGTGCTGTGACGTCTGTTTTTATTTTCGCATGTTATTATTTTTCGTCAAATATGCGCACTGACCTTTAAGTGTTTAAGATGGAAAAGCGCCAGTAGAGTCTAAAGTCAAAGTAACTTATTTTTATAATCCTGTTATTGAGTCAATGCTCAATGGCCGATACAAATTTTTCCTCTCACAGCCCATCCCAAAACAATCTTGACTACAATCTTGGACAGAATAAAATGGAACAGCAAGCAAACCCACCCCCGCCCCCATCCCCCCCAAATCAAGGATGAAGCTTCGCAAAAGCCAAACCGTGCTATTTTCCTTTCCTAGATTTGGGGCAGGGGTTGGGGGAAGAGGCGAGGTATAAATTTCCAATCTCTTCTGTCCAAGATATTCTATCGGCAAGAGTGGCCCGGTGTATGGATTTTGCACTGCATGGTGGTGTTGTTTTCTCTTTGAGACTGAGACAGCCTAAAGAGTTATTAGGTTTTAAAAACTAATTGGAAGCTTCATGCAGCTTGTGGCTTGTCTACGGGGAAAGGACGAAGGCTAGAGGGTCCAAACCTCCCGTCTCCCGAACCCTAGCTGCATTCCCGACTCCCACCCTCTTTTATTAGGGACGGGTCATTATTTATCGCCGGGGGGGGTTGCAGCGGAGGATTTGGGGCTAAACATGGTGAAATTTAGCCGATCCTCCCTTTGAATGTTACTTCACTGAAGTGATTCCCCCTAATAACGTTTGATGACTTTCGCAATCCCCCCCCCATGTCTTCATTTTCCAAGCAAATTTGAGTGGTACCCCCCCTGAATCCTTCCAAATTTTTCAATGATTCCCCTTTTGGGTTCTCAGTTACGAATGATCCCCCTTTTGTTCTCCTAAAAATCAAGTGATCCCCCCCGAAAATCCCAGGCGATAAGTAATGACCGGTCCCTTAGCTTATTAAAGTATTTCTCACTGTTTCTGATTGGCTAAAATACCATGCATAATTCATAATAACCAGCTATTGTCGACCAAATTTAGAGGAATTTTGCGATATCTGAAAAATGATGTCAATAGTTGAAGAAGTGCAGTAAAATTGCCAGATTATTGAACCTTTAACCGAGAAAACCTGGGACGAGTTTGAGTTGTTTTAGTAATGACTACATTTCACTCGTTTCACAGACTTCACAAGGAAGAAATAGGCCATAGACGAAATATTGGCGAAAACATAGCAAAAAGACAATCCGAAGGACGACATCTGATATTTAAAGAATATTTGAACATTTCCTAAACTTGCCGATTAACATGTTCTATCGAAGATGAACTTAACATCGATGGAAGTGGGCATGTTTTGGGCTTTTTTGTAACCTACAATGTAGGAATTATTTGAATGTACTAAATAAAACAAATATGGAATTCGTCTTTCGTATCATCTACCATCTCTCAAAGGTTGCCGAAACGTCAATTACTGTCACCCAGACGATCATGCTCAACCACAGGTAGCCCAAGCTCACTATGAGAGCCAAGAGCAACATTATCTATTAGCTAATTAATTATTCATGCGACAACAATTATAAGACGTTGTATGAGAATCATCCTATTTCTCCATAATTGAGCAAACGTACATTGAATTTTTCCTTTCAGTATTTTGTTATGTTTATTTTTGTGTTGACTGCGTTTCAGGCCTCTTAGGATGCCGAGAACCCGAACACAACACTAGCCATCTAAGCTAATTAATTATTCATACAGCAAGAAAATTATAAGATGTTGCATGGTGAAATTTTCTTTGCTCACTAAATTAGCAAAATGTACATTGAATATCGCATTGAAGCTTACCAAGATGTCAAAAGTTTTTCACCCAGATGACAGTAGAGGGAAGAGAAGAGAACTTCTCTTCTCCTCTTTCTACTGTCATTTGGGTGAAAACCTGTCGCTCAAAAAAAGGTATTAAATTAAACAGTGCCTAGTCAGAATACAAAGAAAAACAAGAAGACGCTAAAGGTAAGTTTCAAAGCGATATTCAAAAGCTTGGGCTTCGTCTTTAGTCCCTCATGTTTCTCTCTCCCCGCCGCGTGTCGCCTTTAATTTCTCGCGTGGGGTGATTTCCACGCGCGCTCTGCTATCCGTAAGGAAATTGGCGGACTACTCGTAGTCTGACAGTCAGTACCAGACGGAAATGCCACAAAGTAAGGCAGCCGTTTAGTCGCCAGATTGATTTTCAAATATGGGACTGTGGGTCCTAGTAACCAATAAATCAGTCAGGACTTTAGTTTCACGTGAATTACTCACTTTTTGTCTACTCGCACGCCGGCGCGCGTTATCATGTGGGGCACGCGCTTGTATGCAATCGGGCACGCGTGCGTTTGTAAACAATTATTGGATGAGGTTTTTGTGATATCCGGAATAATCAAGGTCGAGGTAAGTGTTATCGACCGAGCAGAAGGCTGAGGCTGATAACACTTACCTCAACCTTGATCATTTAGGACATCACAAAACCGAATCTAATTATAAATTGTTTTATTACACATTGTTTTGAAGAAGGTAACAACAAATAAAAGGTCGCACGGCACCTGAATTGTTATTGGAAATAATGCATTGCGCGTGCAACCTACAGATTAGTCAGTTATCTCCCTCCCCATCTCCCATAAGAGGTTGATGTCTCACGATCCCCATAATTACCGAGACTCATGATTTTTTATTGAAACCCATCCCCATACCTTTAAAGATATGATCTCCCACCCAACTCCGCCCTCCTCAGCTGCTCAGACATATGGGGTACAGGTAAACTGGACATTCTGGTTGGAAAATCAAATGGTTCACCTCATTCTGTTAGGAATCTATTAGAAAACAAGGGCTGTAGTGCAAAGAAATACATTTCCTCTACTGTTCTCAGTCTCTTAAGCTGATCTGGCTACATTTTGTAGCGAGCTCGTCCCACACAAGGTCAAGTTCACCAGTTGACTGGTTATGCATCAAATTTGCGATCAGATGGTTTGTGCAAATGGTAAGCACCCATGCATGGTCTCTTATCCAGCCACACCCCTCACCCCCGTCTACTGTAAACCTATGGTCTCTCCCCTACCCCACCAACAAGAAGTGGGAACCTAGGCCATAAAGTAATCTTAACCAGTTTCCTTGTTTGTACTGTTCTCCATCAACGAAATGAGTAACTGGAGTCAAATAACAAGTTCCAATTCAATAACCATGGCTTAAGGACCACAAAATATGTTAATACCTCATGCTTTCCTTTCACAATAAAAACCATTGCATTGCATTGGATAGGGTGCAATATAGTTACTTGTTCAATTTTGAACCAAAACATTTTAAACATTGTCGGATATCATTTTTCATGAGGAAGTGTGACCATGTTGAAGATTTTCTTTCCGAAAATCAGCCCTTTTTAGTTTCCTGTTGTTGTATCCCGGACTAGAACATTAAGAGGCATTTACAAAGGATGACAATGAGTGTTTGTCTATTATATCACGTTGGTAAGAATGACTGCAGTCAAATCATCAGCATATTTTAAAGGACCTAGGTTATCACCAAAGCCATAAAGTTACCAGGTCTGGGCTTGCAGCTAATTTCTTAAGAGGGTTGACTCTCTCTCTACATCTGTAGACAAGAGTATAAACAGTTCCACTGCTCTTGTGATCCCATGAGTCTCTGACTGAAAAATATGCTATTCACTTTAGTGCCAAAACATTTCATTGAAATACAGTGTAAATAATATTTCAGCAATGAACATAGCATTCATTAGAAGAATAAAAAGTAGATTTTGCCCCCACAAGGAAATTAAAACTTCGGAAATAATTATTTTTATGAAGTGACTCTCATTTTATAGTAACAGCATGCATCAACCAATGAATAATAGTAATTTTTAATAATAATATAATGAATAAATTTCGATTTAAATTTTTTTGGGCAGCGGAATCAAACTGTTCCAGTGACTGTATGTCTGTAGTGAGTTTCTTCAACAATGATAAAAAGAATATACGCCGGATCTCTGATCAGCACCCAGAAAACTGGTTTCACTGAATCCTCACTCTTTTTTGGAGCCAAATCTGCTTCTATAATCCTTGAATAAATCAGTTCTGGGCTTTCTCGCAAGCCAATGGTTGGGGCCAGATTCCTTGGGTGATCTGATGGAAGAGAAATAACCCTTGCAGTACTTTCCTTGTCATCCACTCTTGCCTTTAGGATGCTGGCCATCAGGAACTGGATGTAGTCATGGGTTTTTTCAGCCCTAAATGGTTCAGGGTGCCAATTCTTAGTTCTGTTTGAATACTGCTTCTTGAAGATTAGGTGACCACTTTTGGTGGTGGCTTGTGGTCTAAAGCTGTGCATGTTATGGTCAAGAGCAGCAAGGAGCACCTGGGCACAAAAAGC
Source organism: Porites lobata (assembly GCA_942486035.1). NCBI lineage: Eukaryota > Metazoa > Cnidaria > Anthozoa > Scleractinia > Poritidae > Porites > Porites lobata. The sequence continues at coordinate 922,879 of CALNXK010000095.1, forward strand.
TATGAAATAAAAATAAAACTCTCTCTTCTGTATATATCTACGCAAGCAAAACAAGGTAAATGTAGAACTGTAACTAGGATGAAATATCTTGCAATACAATGACTGCAAGATCTTGGTAAAAAAATAGATACTTACTCAAAGGCATTTCTTTTAGGGGCATACTTAAGCATCTTGCTGTTGAAGTTTTCAAGTAAACATGGTATGCCTACAATAAAAAATCACACAATTTAGTTCCCAATAATGTTTAATAAATTGTATGTAAATATCTATGTGAAAAATGTTTAAAAACTGTATTACGGTAGTATTAGCATGTTAAGTGTTGGTACATGCCCGCGTACAGGTCTAGAATAGGCTAAAAAAGGACACTATTATTTCATATGTAAATCTAAAAGCTGCTTCCCTATTTTTGGGCTTTTTTGGATCTAGCAAAGGAATACTAAATTCATAAATTTTTACCTATTGTAGAACAAAATTGCTTACTTGAACCAAACATAAAAGACCAAACTTTCTAGCCATCTCTTGTCCAATATGACCTTTGTTAGGGCTTCTAATGCCTCGGACCCTTTTCCAAGGAGTGGTTTGTCAGTATCAGATAATACGAGTAGACTGTGAGGGCACTGGCCATCACTCCATTCATGTTCTCCTACCACATGATGAAGAACATCCTGCCACATGTCCTAGAAAGTATACCACGTGGCAGAAAAGCAAGTTACAATTTTCTTTCTTTTTATAGCCATATTGATGTGAAAAATCTGCACAAATCTGACCAAAACTTCTGATTGGTTATAAAGTGTGACACTAAAAAGCTTCCCAACAGCTGTTTTCAAAAGAAAACGAGAGGAGGAAGAATAAGCAAGAGTTCATTGTAAATGCTGAACAATCTATGGTACTTTCAAAGGTCAATAAAAAGCTTTGTTCAGTGATAAAAGAAACAAAATGCTGTTTATCCCTGGAAAAACAACAATACAGCTTTCAAGAAGTGTTCAAGGTTTGTTTATTACACCTGTGCCAGGGAAATTTGCTTCCACCATCAATCGGAAGCCCTGCCCAGATTTTATGTAATCAGTATTGAATTTTCCCTGATCAATTTGGGGCAAAGCCAGTTGTGGGTTTGCATACAAATCAAAACAGTTTGAATAAACTAGAACTACTTATATCTTCTGATGGATGCATGGAAATCCATTTCCACGAAGGTTTGATGGCAAAGATTTTGTAGCAGTAAAAATAAAGGTAAGCTACGTTAATTAAGTTGTATGAAATTGCCATTAGGATAAATTGCCAGTGTATTCATAGTCTGTGAGTTTTTTTCTAAGCATATAACACATTGGCAGATCCAGCCCTTCAGATAAGGAAGGGGGGGTCATCTGGGCCCCTCCCCTGGATCCACCACTGTAACAATAGACAAGGTTGAGAGTAAGTAACAATCAATACCTTTCGTGCAAGCACATCACCATTGGCTTGTTGGCAACAGAACCAGAAGTGGTTTGGTATAATTGGCTCAATCCAGTCACATATAGCACCACAGTCTTTCAAGTTAGGAGCCTGTTGAGATATTTATTTTTATGAAAACAGCAGTAGCTTATTTTAAAGACATGCTCACTGCATTTTAAGGTTAATATTGATCAGACAAACTATAGATCTGGGATCTACCTTATAATTACATCAGTCAAAGCCTTGACAAGTTTTGCGGACTTGTGCCAAATGTCCAGGTCATGGATGACTTCCTGGAGTTCTCTATGTTGTTCTGCAGTAAAAAAAAAAAAAGATTGTCTATATTGAAGGTTAAAACAATTCTCAGATTGAACCAAAGTGCACTTGTATCCTCTCTTGGTTGAGGAGAAAAAAAATTAATGCAACCTGAGAATGGACTTTACCAACACTAACTGTATCAGGATTAAATTGATCGAACCACAACACTTTTAAAGTTATTACTGAACTCCTTAAATCTGGTACTTCTGTGAAAACAATAGAAAACAAAGCAAATAATTATATGCAACAATAATTTTAGGGCCTAAGACATAAGTTTTGAAAAGAGTCATTTACCCATTTTCTATACATTATTTAACAATAATTGTTCAACAATATTGTTGAATAATCCCCACGATGATTATTCAACAATATTAACTTCGCCTTCCGCAAATAATAATTATTTGCCAAAGGCGAAGTTAACCACTTAACAATAAATCACCCTGTTTAAACACCATGAAGTCTTTTCTTGCCATCAAAGTCATCAGCATTTGGATATTCGTGTACTTTCAAAAAGGCTTTACTATGAAACTAATTGGCAAAACACCCAGTTTACGACAGCGATTTTGTTCTGCTTTATATTCACCATCTAGCGCGGTGAATATAACGTCATAGTCCGAGATAGCTAACCAATCAGATTGCTTGAATTACCAAGATCACTGAGTGTGTATATACTAAATTTCTATAACCCCTTACAATTTAAGTGCAACAACTTTATTTTCGCAAAAGGAAGATATCAGTAAATTTACTGAAAGTCCTTCGCTTCTACACTCCACCCAGAAAATAAATAAGGAATGGCATATGGGTAGGGACATGAGCAATTGAACTTGCACCCCATCAAAATGGAAGCAGCACAGCAATATCCCTGGTCCTTTATCATGGTGATAAAGACAGGCCACCTGCCCCATTTGCACCTTCTTAATAGAGGGGGAAAGGGGGTGGGGGCTTATAACTAACCCTTAAAAAGGGGGGGGCTTATTAGAGGGGGGGGCTTATTTGAGAGGGGGCTTAATAGATGATTTACGGTACATGTAGATAATTTCATTATTGGAATGAAATGCTATACCTTTTAGACCCCGCACCAGTGCCTTGATACAGTAGATGGTGATGCATCTGTGACAAGATGATCTACTTTCAGTACATCCTTCAGCCTTTGTAGTAATCTTATTAAGTAAGGGCCAGTTTTTCCATGTCAGCGTGCAAAGAAAGTCGTGTCTGATAGCCTGGGGCTAGTGAATTTTCCTATCGGGCTAGTGATTTTTGTTCTTAACTTGCCCAGCGGGCAAGTGCTGTTTTTTGGGGAAATTCAAATCACAGAAGGATTGTAATCAGTCCTGCTAATCAAAAAGGGTTTTGGTGCTAGTTGAAATGACTTGTGGGCTAGTACATGCTAGCTACAGCTTGCCCGAATGGCAGGCTGTAAAACTGACTTTCTTTGCACCCTGCATGTTAGCTGATTTTCCACCCATCTCCTGACTATTAACCACTTCCTGGTCCACTACCAACTTCAGACTCTCCTCCATGAGTGTGTATAAAACACAGATTGTGCAGTGTGCCCAGGAGAGTCTTTTCTTCCAGAACTTTACTGGATGAGAAATGCTGATGTATCACTCATCCTTATAAACATCATTCCACATCCTTTTTATAGAAGGACAGCAATAAAGCTTCTGAATTCTGTAGAAGAGTGTTTCAGAAATAATTTCCAGACCAATTAAACTCGGATGTCCAGAAGGCTAAATTTCAAGAAATTATTTCCACTGAGTAATAGCTGCTGCCATTTGAAAATTGTTCACATACACTTTCTGATTATTTCTTACAGTAAGAACATCTGAGGAAGCCCAGGTTCCAAAGTGCCCACTGTCACAGTTCCACCGTAATGTTAGTACAGCACCTGACATTGTTTGCTTCAAAGAAATGGCACCACCACACGCACAACAAGTCTCTGGAAACAATTCTTTGATCTTATCAATAGAGACCAACACTTTTGGTTTTTTAGACAAGTCCAATTCTCTTTTATCTATCTCCCGTTTTTTTTTGTAAACCTCTTCCAGTTCACTCTGCAAGGTATGGTGAGACTCGGCAATGGTCTCCACATGATAGGCATTCCTATCAGCCTCTGAGACAAGAATGGTAAGAGCGGCATCCTCGCTGTTTGGCACAGCAGTAGCTTCATCATGATCAGGATAGTCACTGAAGTCAACCCGAAATAGTTTCTGAAAAACAAAATGTTGTAGAAATATCTACCTGTTTATTTTTCAAATACAGTAACCCATAAAGTAACCCTGTACAGTATATGCTTACACAGGGTTCTCAATAAGTGCTGGCAGCTGGTAACCTGCAATCAGGATTTTTTTCTTGTGAGCAAGGGAGTGGAGAAAAAAGTGACCATGGAAATGGAGTGACGCAGGCCTGGCTGCTGATTTTTGAGCCACGTAATTCACAAGAAACAGTGCATACACTGTAAGTTGTGAGGGAAAAGATGCTTACGTAGTTCACCTGACTGTCTACTTCAAGTTCATGGAATAAAATGCAAAATGGGAGGGTACCTAAACAAGAGAATGCATATGTCATGTATGAGCTGATTATTATTAACTGTACAAAATCTTCTCATAGGAAAGTTTTTTTTTTCTGAGTGGAAAAATTTCACAAGTCACATGATATCACAACTACAAAGCACATCTTTTCAACAATATATTACAAGATAACTGAGAACAATAAAGAAACATACAGAAAAATTCTCACTCATTTTCAGAAGTCTCTTGGCAAGACAAAGGATCAAGTATTAGCTCTAGCCTCTCCTCTACTCCATCATCTTCTTCACTGCCTACTTCACTACATGCATCACTCTCAGCAACATCACTGTCTTCCTGCAGTCCTCTAGTAGGACCTTTGACAACCTGAAATGAACAATAAATACCCTAGTGAAATGGATTTCACAACACACAACATGCACATCTAAGGAAAAACACAGTGCACAAGTGGTACATATAATTCTAACCTCTAGGAGATTTACAATTATGTTCATTTATTACCAATATTTTTACGGAAATGCCCAATTCAGCAAAACTTGTGTAAACGGGGCTCTGATAGAAAAGAAAAACAACTTGCAACACAATAGAAATAAAAATAGCACAATAGTATATCAAAGGTATGAGACACTCGATTTGGCAAGGATCTGAAGTGAATTTTTAGGTCAGACTTAACTATTAATATCATGCTTGTTCCTCAGGGGAAGCGTGTTCCAGATCTTGGCCCCGCTGAACAAGAAGGAGCCCTGGTACTTAGTTGTCCTGGTTAGCGACAAGTGCAGCAAATCATAGTTGAGGTAGATGAAGACATTCTACTGGGCTTAAAAGTTGGTTAGATGCATGAAGACATTCTACTGGGCTTTAAAGTTGGTTTTAACTGATCCTTAACTAACAATAATATTATTACTCAAGCCTGAATGGGCTCTGAGTCAATAGCCCATGAGGCTGAAGGCCGAATGGACTATTGACTCAGAGGCCATGAGGGTGAGAGGATAATTGTTTTAGTAAAACCCAACTAGTTGGTAAAAAATATCGAGACAAAACAACTTTCGCTAGCAAAACGCGATTCAGCCGCCATTGTTTTGGTTTTCAAAACTGGTGCTTTTCGCTACTAGTAGGCTATAACATATAGCCTAGTAGTAGCTCAACCAATCAGAATGCAGCATTGGTAATAGACCACTAGTTGGATTTTACTAAAATATTATAGCCTGAATCGCCTGAAATGCTTCTTGAATAAATTAATGTAAGACTCACATGCCATTAAATTCTTGATTATCTTCAATGTCATCATGTACTGGGACATGAGCAACCCTGGCATCAACAACAAATGGGTTGCTCTCATTTCCTAGTCTGGTTTGAGAGAAAGGATCAAAAAATATTAGTTTTAATTCTGCCTCCTCAGTGACATTGATGCCAGTTATGTCAACACACCTGAGAGAAATCATTGAAATACAGAAAATTTAACACTAGATGTAGTCAATCAATAAAATAATAATTAATATCAGTAATGAGGATATTTAAAATTGCAATTTGATAACAATCAAATATTGATATTGATTTCCGATAGCAATAAAAAAAATTGATGAAGAGAAACATTTGTGAGTTGGACTAATAATATCAACGAGGACTGATTTATTGATTGTTACTGATTTCTATCGACTGACTTCACCTGGAGTAACATACACATGCACATACAAGTGAGGACAATAATTGACACTGTTCCCTTCCCCCCACCCAAAATACCTGGATTAAACTACTAGATTGAAATGCAAATACTATGCTCAATTTTTTTCCAGGTGCAGTAACGCTTGGAGTCACAAATACTGATTTAGTTGTAAACAAGTATTTTTAGATTCAAAACATTTATACAAACAGTACCTGTCAAAAGACACCTCCAAAGATCAGTAAATACGGTTGTTCAGGCACTCTTTCCTTCCTCTCTTAGCTGGGACTGAGCAAAACGGTGCAGTAATACCTAAAGGAAAATATAAAACATAAGTTTACCATATCAACCGCTATGGAAAAACAAACTGACCATGGCCTGCAGGACACCAAAAAACATTACCTTCATATACAATAAGGCCATCCCCTTTTTTTTCGTTTAGGGTCAAATGGCGTTTTCTTATATTGGGTCAGTCGGTCGGATTGAAAAAAAAAAGCTAAAAAAAATAACAAGAAGTCGCGGAATAGGAGGCCCTGGTATCCCAGGATGACGTTACAAGCTAACAATTCACATATTTGGATTAACAAAATGCACAATATACTGTAAAAATGTACCTGTTTTTTCTCTTTGCTGTTACTATGCTCATTTTTCAGATTAAAGAATTATTTCAAGTGAAAAATGGTTTAACTACGTCGGTTTTTTGTAAATTTTTTTGAAAATGCCAAAAATTTGGACGACACTAAACGGCGAAAAAAGAGGATGGCCTAAGATTAAATCTGATACATTTACGTCTTCTGAAGAAAAACTATAAGCTGCTACAGTACTAAACCGCAAACAATCTCTTATTTTTCGTTTGATAGTAGAGAGAGCGAGAGTTTGAGCGAGTGTTGATTTGCATCATGATCACCATTTTGCTAGTCTGCTACATGGCTGTTTTTAGTGTCGTCATGCAATGCTCCTCCCCTCTAGTCTGCTACACAGCCGTTTTTAGTGTTGTCACGCAATGCTCCTCCCCACTAACGGCTGCTGAAAACTGAACCACATTCCTTTCCCGCGATTAGCCAATTAGAATTCAGCTCCCATTTTCTGGAAGGAGTTTGTGCCACGTTTGCAGTATGGTGACTCCTCCAATCACAGCTTTGCTTTTATCATTGCCCCATGTGTGAATGACAGAACAATCAAAATTGTCGTGTGAAAACAAGCAATCAACTAGAGTAGTGTTGTCGTAGTTGAGTCCTTTCAAAATTTTTGAGATAAGCAGCAACAGCAAGCAAGTCGAGCAAATATGATGCACAACATGGATGTGCTTATAAAACTGCCGGGTATAGTTCTGGGAAATCGCTTATCGATAATTTATGAGATTGCTTTTGTTTGAATCAGTACCCCTGAGAGTTTAGTCTTCAACAACACAATGAGCACATCCGGCACATGAAATTCATCATACATGCACGTTAAAAACAACCAACTGATCCTGGTAAGAGTCTTGTAGGCCTATCAAACTTTTTTTTTCACTTGGAATTTTGTTAACCGCTTAAAACAAACTTTTCTGGAAACAACCTTTTCATTGCTTGCAGACACAGACCCCATCAAAATTCAGCGACGATTGATTGATTTGTCGAAAACTGAGAAGCGTGTTCGCTTCTAGCGCCTTGCAGCTCACGTATTGTCAAGTTTGTTATACATGATTGGTTTGTTCGTTAGAACACAAAAACTAAGGGAAAGGAATGTGGTTCGATTTTCCGCAGCCCTTAGTGGGGAGGAGCGTTGCGTGACGACACTAAAAACGGCTGTGTAGCAGACTACCATTTCGCTCGCCGTGCGTGACTCTCAGGAAAAAAGGACCGCCGGCTGATAAGCGACAGGTTACTTTCCTTCAGAGCTGAGTATCACTGTTGAGCACTGAAGATCAAGAGATAATACACTAACTAACTGTATTTCACACCTGAATGAAAGTCGAGGTTAGGAAAAATGTCATCATCGCTGGCCTTTCTTTTCCAAGATTTCCTTGTCATTTTTATAATCTGGACATGAACTAAAGACACAAGACAAAGCACAGAAGATAAAAACTTTGTAAATGAGCTTAAGTTACTACAAAAACAAACTTGCACAAAATTACAAAAAACAAATTAGTGAATGTTACCTGAAGCCACTTACTGTTACAAGACTTCAGCAAACTCGCTGTCCGGACGTTTGTCGTATCCTTGGCGAAGTTTTTGGCTTCTCCATTTGTTCCTGCACGATCTCTATCAAATAAATAACTTTGCCTCCAACTTTTTTGGAGGTCGCCATTCTCAATTCTCATTCTCAACTGACAAACGCGAAATGTCAACAATTTTTCTTGGATGGCTCTGATTTCTAGCGATTTCGCAGAGCCATCACCCAAGGAGAAAAGTGGACATTTTGTATAACCTTAATGCACGCCCGCGTTGCATCCTGGTAGACAGACAGTCTAGTCTTGAGCTCTGAAGAAGGTACCTTATTCTCCTTTATTTTCGCGGGACTTAAATTTCGCGAAAATTTTCTCGGCACATTTCGCGAGTCTTTAATTTCGCGATCGCGAAGAAAAATTGTGTTTGCAGAGAATTTAATTTCGCGAAATTGACGATTAAGCGACTTTCTTTTTTACAAAAATTGTACGTTAATCATTCAACAATTGAAACAAAACCAATATGCTGTCCCTTAGCGGCAGCTGTATTCCTCTAAAAGCCAGTCTTACAGTAATAAAAAAAATCTTCTTGTTCTTCCGAGTCATTATCGAGTATCGAGAGTATCGTTACATGTCCTTTCTAGGAGATCTCAATAGAACCTTCAATCGCTTCAAATGGATCCTCATGCAGGGGGAAGACTAAACGATTCATCTAATAGTTGGGCGATGCCAACCTTTTCCCACCTTCAGCGATGTGGCGCCTACCAATATCACTGCTGAGATGGTTGTACAGGTCCACCAACCATGAAGCGTGGAGAGGTTGCAGGGCTGTAAGTCTCAAATCGACGTTGACCTCACCATTAGCATCACCGTTTCCTGGGTTTATCTGTTTCTGTACCTCTTCGGAGTACCATGTGGTAAACTTGTCTTTCATAAAGCGCTTCGCCTCACCGTTAACAGTCAGAAACACAAATGCATGATTTTCTACGTCCATTAAATTTCGCGAGATCAAAGTTCTCCGTCGTTATTTTTCGCGGGTCTTTAAGTTCGCGAATCTTTTAAAAGCGCGAAAATCGCGAATTTAAGAACCCGCGAAAATTAAGGAGAATGAGGTAGCCTGCGTGGCCGGCGTTGAAACGGGAAGGGGAAGTGGGGAATTTGGGCGCGCGCGAGGGGGAAAGGAAAGCGTCCTTGCAGGCGTTCCTTTCCTTTCCTCCTCGCGCGCCCCACACGCTCTCTCGCGAGCCCAAATTCCCCCTTCCCCTTCCCGTTTCAACGCCGGCCACGCAGGCCATGAAGAAGGCAGCATTGCTGATACGTCTTTTAAACGGCGTCGATTTTATAATTTTCTAATTAACTCCATACTTCATTGTTTGCTGTAATTTTGCAACGGATTAGCTTTGCTTTACTGTAGAGCATAGGCGTGAGTTCGATTCCTGGCCGAATCATGTGCTCTGGTATATTTCCCATTATTTGTGGGTACTTTAGGAATTTCTGGGTGGAGATGTGCCGCTGGCCTGGGACCCTGGAACCCTTAACCTATACCAGAGTTAGTTCAGCTAAATTTTGCTACCCTATACTAGAGTAAACTCCCGAAATCCTCCCGATCCTAGAGTAGCTGTTTTCCAGAAACTACTGAGGTCACTAGCACAGTAGTCTAGCCAAAACAAAACCTTATACTACAATCCCTAGTCTAGATAAAATCTTCAACCAACTGATCAGTTTCCTGAAAAATGATACCCAATTCTAGACCCAAACTCTCTGATTTATATACCCATCCTAGAGTAAACTACTTGAAAAACCATACCCTTCACAGCGGCACATACCTATACAGCCCATATATGGCAGTACCCCCGGGCCTCTTCCCTGCTTGCGTGAGGTAGATGTTTCACTAAAGCACTTTTTTGTCTTCTCATTTGTGTGTTATAGGGGTAACAATAAAAGAAAAAGTGTTATCCAAGTAAGTAGTTTGTAGTTCTACCCAATAAGAATATTTAATGTAATGTAAACGTGAACAAAGGGGGCGTTTTCGCGGAAAAACAAGTAACTGATGCAAAGGACGCGAAAAGATGCTAGAAATGCTGCGCGCACGAAAACATACCACAGTACCAGGCGTTGTAAAACATGCAACGTGTGCGAATGGCGGGAAACTTGCAATGAGTGACAAAGGCGGGAACGTGCGTTAGGTACCAAACGTAAGAACACGTGCAACTTGTGCAACTCGGTAGCCTCCGTGAAAAATTGTCTTTTGCTTCTAAGCACCAGAAGTCATGTTACTCGTCTTACGGCTTATACTATGCGTATAGGAAAACCAGCTGGTATGAAGCGGGAGATATGAAACCAGACTCGAATGGGGAAAAACCAATAACTGTTGACGGTAGAGAATTCATCTTCCGAGAAAACTCTTTGAATGTAGTCCAAAGATATTATATATTAGGAATATTTATAGGAAGAAAAAAAAGGCGCGTCTTACATAAGACGCAAACTTGACCGTACAAACGGCACATGATTTCGTTTGAATCTAAGGGCTGTTCCTGGATAAGACGCGTCTTTTTCAGACGAAATGTGCCGGTTATACGGTACAGTTTGCGTCTTATTTAGGACGCGTCTTGTTTTTTTCTTGTACGGCCTTACTGTCTACCTCATATTTTGGTGCTTGAGTTTCCCTCAACCCAGTTTGTTGTTTTCATGCCGTATATTTCGCTTGCAAACTAACTTTCCTTGTTTTCCCATATCTTTGGTAGCTGGAAGATGGAACAAGAAATGGAAAGAAGAGAAAAGAAGGAGGAGAGAGGGTTAGTTTCCGTGACACATTATACCGGCCTCAGTATCAGACAAAGACCGACTGATGAAAAAGTCGCTATTGGATCTGATTTTCACTCACGAAATCGAAAATTAAAACACTGTTGCATGCCTCTATAATCGATAGTGAGAGTAATAGTACTTCAAAACTGTTTACTTTAATTTGCAAGCAGACGCTTTTAGATACGGAACCGTTCTTGCTTGTCCTATAATACTGAGTTTCTTTCCGTGAACTAGCGAAACTAGCTCATTTTCTCCTTCAGATTGTTGCGAGGGTAAACCAAGTTGTTGCTAGCGTATAGGTCCTAAGGCGTGTAACATTCTCCACCGAGTGATTTGCTATCCAATGGACTTGTATTGTGGAAATCAATTGCTTTATCCAGCAAGCAAACATCTTAGACGAGGATGCCGCTTTTAAGCAAGTTTAAATGTTTAAGATGAGAAAAATGCTAAAATCACGAAAACCACGTCTCGGTTTTTCACTTTTACTGATCAGGGGCTTATACTCAACAAATAAATTTGAAAAATGATAAAATTGTGTACAACGTGAACCGTGGTTAACTGTCACGTTCAGTCGGTAAAGTTATTTCTTTGTTTATTCTGTTTCAGGAAAAGCGGCAACAGCGAACTACAGCCATGAAATCCTTATTTGAAAGTATTAAACAGTCGCGCTGTATTTAGTAAGTCCAAAACCCTTTCTTATGATATACATATTTTGGCCCAAACCTGTATTGAGCAGATACAGGATACCAGAAGCACTTGCCACCAAGCCGAAAATCCCGAAAAGTTTGGATGGAGGGTTAATGTTAAGGTTATTTTCTCGGAAATTCCAACCAAACATTCAGAACATTTAAGACTTCGTTTTGAGGTAGTCCAATCATTCTGGTTGGTATGGACTAAACAAACTGTCGCTTACCATTTACCCTTCACTGCGTTCAAATCTTGCGCTTTTTATATTCGCGCCTTTTTTATAACATTCAAACCGTACGTTTCTCTGGTGCGCTAAAAAAGGTGTCTCACATGCCACTGTCTGGTGGTAAGTACCCTAGGGAGCGCACTGCTCAATACTGGCTTCTGTCTGTGTTCCTATAAGAGGACTTACGTACTACAATCAAGAGCCCCCGAGTCACAACCTCGGAGTAGTGTCTGTGTTACGCTTTTTCACCTTAAACAAGTAACTAACTTAAAGGTGTCAAACATAAAAAGGTGTTTGGCTTATTTTCAGTCCTTCATAGAGAGATGTCTACCTCACAGAAGAAGCATTTTAAGAGATGTTCGTGTTCGAAAAGTGACGACTAGCTGGGTCTAGTTTTAACATGATTGCACTACGTCTTAGTAGTGTTAATTGTTTGCAGTGGAGGATCCAGGGGAGGGGCCAGGGGGCCTCGCTCCCCTTATTTTTCCACCAAACTGAGACCCGAAGAGCCGAAATTTTTTTTTTTGACCGGCCACCCCCGTCTCCCCTTATCTTAGGGTCTGGATGACCGGGCCCCCCTTATCTCAAGGTCTGGATCCGGCACTGGTTTGTACCCTTAGAACACAGTCTCAGTAGTCTGGGGCTTGGGGCCAACCATCTCATCCGGGAGCTTTCCTGGAAGAAATAGGCGTTTGGGCTGATTTAATAGTATACGACGAGGTCCATACCTGGTGACCTGGGACCGTTTAGTAGACAAGCGTATCGTTCATTAACATTTTTGTTTATGTAAAAGGGATTTTTTTCGTGCAAGAAAGTAGCATTCCAAAGCACTGCGTGATATCGTACTGTTTATTTACAAACGCGTTATTTAACTTTGAATTAATGTTTGTCTAACATTTTTTTTTCTGTTATCCTAACAACGCCTATGGTGGTTGCTTTAACTCTTTCACGCACAGAAAAGTCCAAAGTCTAAAATGGAGAGAAATTCCAAATTTCATTCTATAAAATTCGCAGAAACAAATAGCACAACGTAAGAGCACTGCCAAAGATGTTTCATTTGAATGCTAACACCAACGGATTTCATCCGCAGACTCAAAAGTTAGAACAACCTCATAGATCATTCGTTTTGCAGTGAAAGAGTTATTTAAAAAAAAGCCTGTACTTTGCCTTAAGATATATGTTATACCTACTACTATGACTCTTAATTGGTAAAAAGCAATTCCAAAAATGATTCATTCTTGTATAAAAATAGTTTGAAAAATAAATGACAGAATTAAAAATTGATTTTGCAATCCATTTGCAGTCCCTTTGACTTTGTATTGAAGCAAGATGTTTTTGCATAAAAGTGATATATCTCATATCTATCCATTTAGTAATGATTCCTCTAAGGCTAGAATAATTAACTATTTTTGTATAACTGTCGGAACGTAAAATTTTAGCGCTGAGATTACTTTGCAATTTGTATCCTCACTATATTGGGCAAACCTATGCCTGAATTTAAGCGGGTAGTGAAAGTAAATGAAATAAAATGGGAATATAGCAACAAACTTTACTCTCTTTTTTTGTATCTGGATCTCAGGCTGTCTCCACACTAATTCAGTAGTGGACCTAGAAAATCTTCGTTTTTGTCAACAAGATGCATCAATAGCTCCTTTCCCATGCAGCCAGGGCTAAAAGCGAAACTCTCGTTAATATACTTATAAGTTACTCCATCAAAAAATAAAATACAGTAGTGTAATTCTCAACGGCAACGGTAACGCGAAAGGTCTAATTGTGCAGCACATTTTTTTGTACATTTGTCTCCCTTTATTGTTGCACAACTAAAACATGAAACTTCCTAGTTTATGGAAGAAATGTCGTATGTTCTTGCCTGTCTTCCTGTTCGATTTTTTGGCACTGCCGCTCAATTTCACCTTGCTGGTCGCTAGCACTTCTCATTTTCTTACCACCGCTATAAAAATTTCATACTTTTCTTCCAACGTCAATCTATGTCTATCATCCACGTCAATGAAGACATTAAAATTTAGTCGACGAAAAGACTCGGCTTTATGTTCGTTTTTCTTCTCTTCCAAAGTGTAGGTAGCGGTCACTTGACTACCAAATTATATTGTATCTATACGTTTCCATTTCTATCGTAACAGAGTAGACCTCTGTTGTGACTTTAACCACGGATCTAATAGCCCTATGTCGGTAAGTGTGACATTTTATATCTTCTTACACGTAAGGGAAAAGGACCGGTCTTACAACCTGAACCAGAGTGAAGGTCATGCGATAATAGTCAGCGGTTGCCCGATTTTGACAGTTGTCAATTAATCTTCATATTTGTAGCATCTATAACTGCCGGGGCATTGTCATTTTCTGTAGTTGTGAAAATGAGATTTGACATCGGCTTACATGTGGTTGTGTACATCAATAGCAATAAGGCTCCCCCGGAATTCCGCTATTACCTTACAAGGCTAAGCGTGTAACAAGCTCTCCGTTAGGACAAAGTAGGTTACGTATCGCGAGGAGAAGGGAAGAGCAAAAGCTGGGACCCAGTTCCCGCTCCCTATCCCTAGCTAAACTTTTTTTCTCTCTAGGGTTCCAGCACAACAGTTAGAAAAGCTTCCTGCGTTTGATGGCTAAACCACGTTGCTGATACTCCTTTGCTTGTTCAAGGTCACCTAAGTCCTTGTGAATTGAAGCTAGTTTACCGTAGCTTGTTGCAACAGAAACATGTTCAGCACCAAGCTTCTTGAGTTCGATAGCTAAACCACGTTGCTGATACTCCTTTGCTTGTTCAAGGTCACCTAAGGCCTTGTGAATTGAAGCTAGGTTACCGTAGCTTGTTGCAACAGAAACATGTTCAGCACCAAGCTTCTTGAGTTCGATGGCTAAACCACGTTGCTGATACTCCTTTGCTTGTGCAAGGTCACCTAAGTCCTGGTGAATTGAAGCTAGGTTACCGTAGCTTGTTGCAACAGAAACATGTTCAGCACCAAGCTTCTTGAGTTCGATGGCTAAAGCACGTTGCTGATACTCCTTTGCTTGTTCAAGGTCACCTAAGTCCTTGTGAATTAAAGCTAGGTTACCGTAGCTTGTTGCAACAGAAACATGTTCAGCACCAAGCTTCTTGAGTTTGATGGCTAAAGCACGTTGCTGATACTCCTTTGCTTGTTCAAGGTCACCTAAGTCCTGGTGAATTGAAGCTAGGTTACCGTAGCTTGTTGCAACAGAAACATGTTCAGCACCAAGCTTCTTGAGTTCGATGGCTAAACCACGTTGCTGATACTCCTTTGCTTGTTCAAGGTCACCTAAGTCCTTGTGAATTAAAGCTAGGTTACCGTAGCTTGTTGCAACAGAAACATGTTCAGCACCAAGCTTCTTGAGTTTGATGGCTAAAGCACGTTGCTGATACTCCTTTGCTTGTTCAAGGTCACCTAAGTCCTGGTGAATTGAAGCTAGGTTACCGTAGCTTGTTGCAACAGAAACATGTTCAGCACCAAGCTTCTTGAGAAAGATGGCTAAAGCACGTTGCTGATACTCCTTTGCTTGTTCAAGGTCACCTAAGTCCTGGTGAATTGAAGCTAGGTTACCGTAGCTTGTTGCAACAGAAACATGTTCAGCACCAAGCTTCTTGAGAAAGATGGCTAAGCCACGTTGCTGATACTCCTTTGCTCGTTCAAGGTCACCTAAGGCCTTGTGAATTGAAGCTAGGTTACCGTAGCTTGTTGCAACAGAAACATGTTCAGCACCAAGCTTCTTGAGAAAGATGGCTAAACCACGTTGCTGATACTCCTTTGCTTGTTCAAGGTCACCTAAGTCCTTGTGAATTGAAGCTAGGTTACCGTAGCTTGTTGCAACAGAAACATGTTCAGCACCAAGCTTTTTGAGTTTGATGGCTAAAGCACGTTGCTGATACTCCTTTGCTCGTTCAAAGTCACCTAAGGCCTTGTAAACTAAAGCTAAGTCATTGTACCCGGATGCAACATCGACATTTTGGTCACCCAATAGCCTGATACGAACAGCTAGAGAGTTTTCCAAGTATGTCTTTGCCACGTTAAATTCACAGTGCATTTTACATATGTCGCCAAGATTCGACAATTTTTCAGAAATGTCCTGAATATGGCCTTGAGACATATTTTCTGTCATAATAACTGTATTAATTGGTACAATAAGGGCACTTACGTGCGGAATGATGTGCATAGTGTCCATTGTGCTATTTTCGTGTGGAATTGTGACTATAAATTTGTGAAATGATGTAACAGCTTCACTTACAACCTTGATCGTTTGATTCTCCTTACAGTCACCCATCACCCATTTCATTGCGTCGTGCACAACCTGATGTACACGAATGTAGCAGCAACTATCTTCGCCTTCCTCTAAAAGAAGCAATGAAGATCTTCTGAATCTTCTGCGAATGTGTTCCTTGTCCTCTTTGTCATCGTGTTCGAGAACGTTTATAAGGTAACTAACTGCAATGTCAACGTTTAATGGTTGTGGTGCGCACAGGGAAAGAAATCTGAATAGCTGTTCAAAAAACTTGTCGGATTTGACTTGTGCTTCGACAGCTAACGTTATTGTTGTAGTCATCGTATTTGGATAAATTGGGTTGGTATCAGCAAGGGTATCCTCGGTCGTTCCTGGTTTTCCTTTTTGTAAAATCTTTAGATATTCGTCCCCGCCAAAGTGCTTCGATGCTTTGTCCTGTCGAATGTCTTTGACAAACACAGCTGCGCCTGCTAAAGCAAGTGGCTGATAGTCCAGTTTCTGGGCAAAGTTTTCCGCTAGCTCGTTGTCGAAGACTCCAGAAAGCTTGGCCAATAAGGAAGTGACATCGTAAGGATTCATTCCTTGGCTTACTGAAATGTGATTGATGAAAGAGCTTTTTAATGGGATGGACTTTGTATCCTGGGTTGTAATTAACAACTGACCTCGTGCCCACGTCTCGGTTCCAGACTGTGGTAGGTGATCATGTACAAAAGTCAGTTTAGTCACATTGTCCACCACCAATTAACCACGACGTGTAACACCCAATTTTTGCAGCAATAAGCATCTTGAGATTGGCAATCTTCTCCTCAATGTTCCAATCCTTAAAGCACAAGGTTTGCATCACTGAAAAGTCTGGGCACTTTAAATGACGAGCAAAGTTGGCATATGACTCCAAAAGTGAATCTCGGCTGTCAGCCTTTATGGTCATCACAAAGGACGAAGTGCCTGGTATTTCTTTTACTTCATCAAAGAATCTTTCAGCTACGAGGCCAGCTAGTTGCGATTTGCCACTTCCTGGATTCCCTGAGATGTACAGATAACTCAACCTGTTCTCGTTGGCCCTCTTTAGTTCCCTTAGCTGATGGGCTATTTGTGCTACTTCACTTTCACGGCTTTCAATTTCGTGTGTAGGTTTAGGAGGGAGAACACAGAATGAAGGCGCTTCTTTCTGAAGCTGGTCTTCAAGAACCTGGAGCTGGTTCTCTTTTTCTTGAAGTTCTTGTTTAAGATCGTCAACCTCTTTGAGAATTTTATGTAATTTGTCGGTTGGGAAAGTTTTCTGATTTTTTATCTCATCGATTTTTACAGTAGAGAGACCAAGCGCATGAAACGCACAATGAACTTTTCCAATGGCATTCTGAAAATCCATCTTAGGGAGACTTCCCTGTGGTATGTGGGCGAATTCCTCGTTTCTAAATTTTCTAAGATCATCCACATTGTTTCTGACAGTTGATGCAAGGTACGGCCCGACACAATCAGAGTAAAGGATGGCGTAAAACAGCATTGTGCAATCCCATTCCGCTCTGTTTCCATTTATCATGGTGACCAAAAGATGAGCATTTCTTCTTTGATTTCTTAGAGATTCGCCGTTGTAAAAGTCCGTTCCATTCTGGGCCAAATCTTTCCATTCTCCCAATGATTTTGATTTGTATTGATTGTCCCATTCACGTTTAAAAAGCTCTCTGAGGCCTTCGGCTAGTAAATCAGTGGTTACATAACAAATTCTGAAGTAGTTCAGCTGTTCTTTGGTGTATTCTTTTGAAAGGGCCATGTTTGAGGCACTGCTGAGGCTTGGAACCTTTGGAAAAATGAATTAAGAAAACGACTTGATGAACGTTGTAGGGAAAAGAAAGGCAGGATCTTGAAAATATGATTTAGACGAAATAACTTCTGTTGTTCTAAATTGTCCTTAACTACTAAGCATATAGCAGGTTTTCCTTGATGAAGTATTTTGACAGACTTTTTAATCTACGCTAACAAGAGAACATTTATTTCTCAAAATGTGCACTGTAATTTTCAGGGAGTTATAATAACTCCTCTAGTGGGGCTAATTTAACTCCTGACAGTGGAGTTATTTTTCGTGGAGTTATTTTAACTCCAAAAAGGAGTTTAAAGAACTCTTTTTCAGGAGTAAAAGTGACCCCAGATATTGAGGAGTTAAAATAACCCCAAAAAAGGAGTTATCCTGTACCTAAAATTTTTACTCCACTTTCAGAGTTAAATTAACTCCAAAAAGAGTAAAAACAACCCCTGTAAGGAGTACAAGTAACCCCATTTCGGAGTAATTTTAACTCCAAGACTGGGAGTAAAAAGAACTCTTTTTCAGGAGTAAAAATGACCCCAAATTCGGAGTTAAATTAGGAGTTAAAATAACCCCAAAAAAGGGGTTATCCTGTACCTAAAATTTTTACTCCATTTTTGGAGTTATAATAACTCCCTAAAAATTACGGTGTGAAAGGCGAAAAAGCTGACGTAAAATGCTTTTTTTAAACTTGCTCCAGTTTTTGCATTTTAAGAATAGAATCAAAGATCTTTTAAGTGGCGTATAATAAGGGAGTGAATTACGATTTAAGCGACGGCAACATGATTAAAATTATGCCGAATTATTCGTGTTAAAAAACTGTTTAATATTCATCTTTTGTAAACTTCCTTAAGTTGGCTCCGTAATTAATACCAGAGCATTTTGCTGTGACAATTTTTCCGTCATAACGTTTTCGATTTTAACGCGATGGCTGCGAAACTTTGCAAAGAACAACAGATATCATTCGGCAATAATACGAAATATTCCGATTTCATTGATGGTAAATATTTCTTGAGAAATTAGCGCTTAAAAGGACCCTACTGTTCATGATGTTTTTTACCGAAATTTCTGGTATCGGCTTCAATTGATATAATAAATATGCCAAAGGAATTTCAGAAAAATCGTTGGAGCAGAAGTCCGTAACTAAAAGTCGCTCAAAATTCAGCTGTGAAATCGTTTTGGAATTTCAAAAATAAATGGCAAGATTTCCGTATAACCCCATACATTAATTATGCATACATTCATTGTTTAAATAAAACAAAAGCCGATTACCTATCGTGCTTTTCTTTAAAAGGTACTTTTTAGTTTTAGAAGAACTATAAATTGCCCCAAACCTTGCTCTGAAGTAGAATTACTTGTTCTTCGACAGTCTTAAAATACCCCTTGACAGTTTTGGCTCAAACTCCTGCTGCATACATTTTGATGTATTGCAATGCATTTTCAACGACTTTTACTGCTGTTCGTTGCTTCCAACTCAGGAAAAAAGTATTGAGATTGGACGCTACCTCGTATCAGAGCTCAGATAGAACTGTCCAGCACCTTTGTTATGACTACAAGCTGACTACAAATGAGCACGAGCGGCAGTTCTGCGAGGAATTCGCACCTCACCCAGGGGGGGACGAACGACAATGATGACCATGCCTGTGAACCGAATAACATCACAGTGCAAAATAAAATTATCGCAAAAATGCTCCCCGTGAATAAATTTACAACTCTGAAATTTTTGTCACTCCTTCCTTCAATGAATGGGTATTTTTTTCTTGATTATTATGTTTTGCTCTGCAGTGCATGTTTATACAGATCGGTCCACAGACATTGGCATCATTGTCATTCGTTCCCCCCTGGCTGAGGTGTGAATTCCTCGCAGAGCTGCGGCTCGTGCTCATTTTCTGGTCATAAACAAAGGTGCTCGACAGTTCTATCTGAGCTTCGATACAAGGTAGCTTACAATCCCAATACCTTTTTCCTGAATTGGAAACAACGTACAGCAGGAAAAGCCGTTGAGGATGCATTGGAATATATCAAAATGTATGTAGCAGGAGTTTGAAGCAAAACTGCCAAGGGATATTTTAAAAATGTCGAGGAACAATTCATTCATAGTGCTTCTAAAACTGAAAAGTACCTTCTAAAGAATAGCACGATAGGCAATTGGCTTCTGTTTTCAGAATTAGCAAACAATGAATTTACTTGTCCCGAAAATTGAAACTGGTGTCTCCTTCTTCCTGATAGTAATTTATTTTTGAAATTCCAAAACAATTTCACAGCTGAATTTTGAGCGACTTTTAGTTACGGACTTCTGCTCCAACGATTTTTCTGAAATTTCTCTGGCATATTTATTATATCAATTAAAGCCGATACCAGAAATTTCAGTAAAAAATATCAGCAAAATTTTTTACTAGACCCGATTCTCTTTGAACATTAGGGTCCTTTTAAGCGCTAATTTCTCAAGAAATATTTACCATCAATGAAATCGGAATATTTCGTATTATTGCCGAATGATATCTGTTGTTCTTTGCAAAGTTTCGCAGCCATCGCGTTAAACTTGAAAAAGTTATGACGGAAAATTTGTCACAGCTAAATGCTCTTGTATTAATTACGGAGCCACCTTAATATATTGTTACTTTAATTTCCTTTGATAATAATTGTATCCGTAACCGTAATTGTTAGTTCGTCTTTGAAAAATTGTAATTGAGGAGGCCTTAACTTAACATTATCAGCTTTATAGTTTCCTTTAGGGCTCCTCGCCATTACTTTCTATATTTTTGTATTTTTTTGTAATTCTAATCATGAAATTTTTCTGTGTGGGACAAAAAAAACAAAATACAAAATACAACCTTGAACACGGTTTAAGAGTTGATTTAATTTGAAGAACTGAGTTAAATATTTTCTTGCGAACTTCTTTAAACAGGCTCTTTGATCGTCTGTGGAAGATGCAAAGAGTGACAAAGGAAAAAATGAAAGCAAGAACAAAGGTTGAAATCTTTTCGCTTCATGCGCCAAAAACAAAAATGCAAAACTCTTAATTAAATCTTAGACGTGTTGCAATCTCATTTTTAAGGCCCAGTTCAAATGTCAGATTTCACTACGGCATTTGATTCAAACGTCGAATTTAACTCTATTCGCTGTCAGTACTCCCAGTCTCTAAAACTAAAAGTTCGGCACATGTGAAATGCGACGTTTGAATCAAAAGACGAACCTATAGCCTGCGAACGGCAGACGTTTCTCCCCGCTCATCGCCGCTAAGGGACGTCTCGTGGAACGTCCCTCAGGTGCGGAACGTCTCTCGGCGCATTTGAAATTCGACGTTTCAACCTGGCCTAAATCTAAACGTTTCGACATTACAATATCTTCAATCTCAATGTCTTTCATATTCAAGAATTTAGAGGCTGACCACAAAACGCAATATTTACGTATTTACACTTCTTGTTGTCTATTGGTTAAAAATGGGGTTAAGTGCAGGATGACCTGCCGCCGTTCGCCTTCGTCTAAATCTGCATATCAATGTCTTTTAACAAAAATAATGTGACTGGGGCAGAACGAGGGGGGTATTCATTGAGCACAATCGAGCGCTGTTGTAGTATATTTATCAGCAGGAATTCACACAAAACGATTTGGGATGGAATTGTGCTCTGATTGAACCTAAACGCAGTTTGTTTTTGGGTTTTAGCATCATTGGTTGAAAAGTAGTGGAGACGTGTTGGGGTCATGTGCTTGCTTTCCGCGAAAACGTAGACATATCGCTTACCGTATTCCTTTCGTGTTTTTTTTCCCAAAATATCCGCACTACATACATGGAAAGGGCCCCTTTATGAGTACCACCATGTTCCTAGTAACAGCTTCACAAAATAACACATTTTAACCTTATGGATTTTTAAACATCATTGCTTCGCAAAACAGATCCTTTCTCTGTTGTACGTTGTCTGCACCTCGAGACAAGCACATAATACAAAGCGCGGAACAAGATATTATTCGCTGATTAACATTAAAATAAATTTTTTGTGGCCATTCGGTTTAGCCGGAGACGGTTCAGATACCAAATAGATCAGACAGATCCTTTAATGCTACTGTGAAAGCAAACATCAACCCCCCCCTCCCCCGTCCGATCTTCTGCTTGTGATATAATTTCAGCAAGCAATACTCATACAGAACCGTTTAGCGTTTAGTTCGATTCTGAAATGGCCGTCGCTAGATTACTTGTCTACTAATTGTACACTTACTTGGGTTCGTCTCACTGTCGACTGCTTATTTTTTCCGGAATGAAATCAGTGAGATTTCAGCTGAGACACGCAAGTTCGAGTACTTAAGTCGAAAGTGAAGGCAAGCTTCGGTACTTTACCATGCTGTGACGTTTCTAGTGTTTCGCCAGGTGTTTCGCATGTTATTATTTTTCGTCACATGCGCATTGACCCCTAACATATATTTTCCCTCACCGCCCACGCAAAGGATATCGTGGTTAATAATTTAGTGTTTAAGATGGACACACGCCAGTAGAGTCCAAATTCAAAGCGACCTATTTTTATCATCCTGTTTTTGCTTTTAGTCAGTGCTCACTGACCGGCACATACCGTATTTCCTTGAATAATAGCCGGTGGTTATTAATATTTTTTCGCACTAAAAGGGAGCGACTATTCGAGGGAGGGCGATTATTCGAGGAAGAATTAAGATTATTTCAAATTTTGTTCACTGGAAGTCGTACTTGCTTTAAATATTTTGTTCTATTATCCCGTTAGAACACATCAAATAAACTGAACATGGGCTTTCTAAGTGTTCCAAATTTGGTCCCTTGACCTCGGCGTTAGAGCTTGAATCGTCACTGATCAGTTTTGCTGGAAGAATCCCAACTTCAACTTGACAGAGAGGGGATAAAAGAAAGAGAAGATGGCGAGAGAGGTTGGGGTGGGCGATTATTCAAGGGAGAAGATTAATCGAGGGAATACGATATTTTTCTCCTCACGACCCACGTCAAAGTAATCTTGACTACAATCTTCGACAGAATAAAATGGAACGGCAAGCCCTGCGGAAGGCTAACCCCCATCTCCCCCAAATCAAGGATGAAGCCGCGCAAAAACCAAAAAGCGCCACTCCCTTTGGATTACGAGTAGTCCCCATTTTCCCTCACAAGATTTCTCTCTTGCCCTCAGGGATAGTAGAGCGAGCGAAACGCGAGCGCGCGTGAAAATCACCGCTGCGTCTCGCCTTTCTCGTGTGGGATTATTTTAACGCACGTTCGCGTTTCGCTCGCTCTACTATGCCTGAGAAAAAATGGGGACTACTGGTAGTTTATTTTCCCATCTTTGATTTTTTTTTTTTGGGGGGGGGGGGGGGATGCTATAACTAAGTTTCCAATCTCTTCTGTCCAAGATTGTAGCCAACCTCGTTCCCAGGGTTCTCTCCTATCCGTTCCTACGGAGGGTAGGAGAGAGAACCTGGGAACGAGGTTGGATTGTAGCTTGGTTGAATTCAATCGATAATAGTGGCCGGGGCATGGATTTGTATGGCTGCCACTGCACTGCCCGGTTGATATGGCTCTGTGCATGCGTGAGGTACTGGCCGGGCCATGGGTTGGTGTATGTGTGCCCCTTGCTTTAAATTAATTAAATTAAATCATAGTTAATTGAGTGGAATGGTTATGAAACCCGTCAGACTCCTTTGTTATATGTTTTTGTGGACCTGAAAGTGCACAACGCTCAAAAGAATTCCTATCATTTTGATTGTATTGACCAATAAAAACGTTGCATTAATTTATTCCGTAACAATTTGCCAACAGAAAACAAAGGATTGTGCACTTTCACGGTGCTTTGAACATAAACTGCCGCACTGTTGTTTTTATCATTGATGTTTGCCGCTTTTCATAACCAGTCTTCTCTAATAACTATGATTAAATTTACAATTGTAATACAATACCATTTCTGTATATGGGAATGCTAATAAAATGTTATGTTATGTCACGCTTTACGTTTGTCTTATGGATTTTGCACTGCATCGCGGGATTGTTTTCTCTCTGTGGCTGAGCCAGTTAAAAGAGATTTTAGGTTTTGCAAACTAACTCGAAGCCTACATCATGCAGCTTGTGGCTTGTATACGGGGAAGGGAGGGGAGGTAGGGGGTCCAAACCTCCCGCCTCCTGAACCTTATATTCCCAGCTTCCGTTTTTTCTTCTTGGCTTCTTTTCTAATTTGGCGAAATATTAAGCATTATTGAGTAACTTCCCCCTATTTCTCCCTTGTAGAACTCCCAGCTGCCGCCATTTCCTCCCCCTCCTCACGTACCCTTCTTACCCCCTATGCCCCCTCTCTCGCACCCCGCTGTCATACCCCACATGTATAGTAGATGCTTCTAGACTAAGCCAGAACGATGCTATGAAATTA
Organism: Porites lobata; assembly: GCA_942486035.1. NCBI lineage: Eukaryota > Metazoa > Cnidaria > Anthozoa > Scleractinia > Poritidae > Porites > Porites lobata. Next base: position 947,100 of record CALNXK010000095.1, read on the forward strand.
CGGTACGTGTAACGACTTCACTTTAGACTCGGTTGAACAGAAAATATATTTCAAGCATAGAAGAAGAGAGTAAACCAAGAGCCCTAATGGGAACAAACAGCAGCATTTTAAGCATTTTAGTTAATTCTTTTACTTTCGTCTATCTCTTTTCATGAGCGGACTTCTTCTCACGGCTTTTTCGCCGAGAGAGAAAGAGTTTGAGTCCTCTTCGGACAAATCACGCCTTATCCTACGCTTGCGAGTGGGAACGCTAACTTCAATTTCTTGAACTGAAATGCGCTCATCAGGTTTGTCCACAATATTGATGCCGAAGTCTAGACGTCTGTCAATCTCACTCGAAAAGGTCATGTCAGTGTCATGTTGAATATTTAACAGTTTGCATTACAATATCCTGCATTGTTTGCTTTGAGGCAGTCGCGCGTTGACTTGACGATATTTCAAACAATCGATTAAAACGAGCGAATGTCTCAGGAGTTGGTCTTCAGTTTAATTACGACCTCTAAAGATACTTTAGTGAAATTCACATATCCCAGACAACACCCCAAGATTCCCTCTCTGTCCCATTGTGACTCGCGTGTGTTCAGATTCTCCACCCTTAATTTGCTCATTCAAGATTTAGGCAGGGTACACATGTTCATAAAATGCACCCTCCACCCCTCTAGGGCTCTAGGACAAAGACGTGAATTCCCTTATTATCCCAAGTGCTTGCATGCCCGTACGTCCGTCAAATAATAGGGACTTTTAGCAAATAGCCTGCGTAAGTGGCGTTTTTTTTACTGTTTTTTATTTTATGGTTCGCAAAGTAAGCGTTACAACCGCGCGAACAGAGGTCGAAAACAAAACCCATCAAAAAACCGCCAGCTACAAAGGCTGCTAGTAAGCAAATCGCTCGACGGCGACCTCATGGCAGTTGTGGACATGGACTCCTGTTGAGAGTCCGTCAAATTTCAACTTTAAGCAAGCGGCGTCCAAACAGTGACTACGGGGTTTCTCGCTCTCATGCTTTCGCTGTTGGTAAAACGTAGGGAAGTCGTAATTACTGGAAAACCAGAGGCGTTGCAGCGCGACTACTATAGCCGGGGAAACCTAGACAAAGTTGACCAATAAAGTTACAGGAAAATAACAATACGTTCCGAGAAAGTTAGTTGTCAATCATAATTACCAGGAAACGAAATAAACAACATGGATCATCGAAATCAACCAGGAGCCCAGGAGCTCTGAATCAACCAAACGCAATCAGCAAAAGGTGGCCTTTTAAACCCACTGAAGAAAGCCCGTGTTTCCTGAGAGGTCCGTTAGAGTGTGTGACAGAGGCGAAAAATGTAAAGGTTAGTTGCAATTTTGACTTGAGGTCGCGTGTTATTGAAAAGCGCGGCAATGGTCTCCTTGGTGTTATATGTAAAGTTTTGAATAGAAAAACATTGTCTGGTGAAAGATTTTGCTTTTTTGAAAAACGTTTGCTATCTGCTTAAAGTCCCTATTATTTTTTTTCAAAAAATTTTGTGCTTCGAGTATGTTATTGTTGTTTTTTTTGTTTTGTTTTTGTTTTTACGAGCTGCTGATCGGCCCACAACCAACCTTCTTGGGCCCCGGTTACAGTAGTCGCACTGTAATACTTTCTTGATTAAAGGAAAAACAATCTATGATAGGTTATAAAACCAGTCATAGTAAAAAAGTTCCGAGCATGCGCACCGCCCCATTTTTGGGCTTTTTTGACTTGGGGCCGCCGTAGTAAAGGTCGCCGTAGCGTAGGCCGTTTATACGTGGGGAAATAAGACGCGTCTTAAAAAGAACTGTATCATTTATACGAGTATCTAAGAAGCGTCTTAGCTTAGGCGCGTGATAAGTAAGGCGCAAAGACTTTTTTTGTGCCATTTAAACAAGAAGATTGCATCTTATTCAACCCGCGCCTTTTCCTCGTTTAACTAGAACCAAAGTAACGAAAGCTCTAGAGAATCCGAGAAGGTAAGAGAAGCAAGAAGAAGGAGGATCGGAGAGGACACATATGTCTAACGCTTTCTACGGCAATTTTCATGATACATAGAATTAATTATAAAGTGACAATTTGTTAATATGTGTTTCAGATTCAAATAGCGGGAAGAGGGGGGTGGGGGTGGGCGGGGTGAAAGAAAGCGTAATTAATAATATTTAGTAAAAGTTATCTCTTAAGTAAGCTTAAGTAGGTGAAATATGATCGTCCGGGTTATTGAGGCCAGGGGTGATTGTTCACAGTAGTCACTGTGAACAATAGTCCTTCTTATTCAGGACTACACTCAACCAAACGATCTTATTCCACCTACTTATGACATGAAACCTGGGCTCAGCAGTTTAGCTGTTGTCTAAGAAGCTGCCTGTTAACCATACTCAACAGACCGATAGCATGATACGGAAATTAAAAGAAAAGGGATTGAATTTTCCTCTAGCCTACGAGCAAGCCCTCCTATTTGGGCGAGTGAAACGAGTCTCGCGAGAACGCGCGAGCGAGCGGCGAAGCCGCGAGCTCCTCATGTCGTTCTCGAAGCTAAAAATGTAACCATAGACTTTGACAAAAAACTACTTCAATGTGAGGAGGGAGGAAGACAACGTGAGTAATTTAAGGTGGCTCGACCCAGTATTTTTGTAGGTACATCTTCCATCTCTGAATCTCTTATACTTAACTGAATTGATCTTTATTGGCAAAAACATTATAACGCATGTATTACATATAGACTAAACTTTATTATGATTTTTTTTTTGGGGGGGGGGGTGGCAATCCAAGTAACTATCACGTGACAATGACGTCACAATAGTTTTAGCTCTAAATCGAATTTCTGCCCTTAACGGCATTTTCTTTGGAAGTGCTTTACGCCACGATATACTTTTGGTGCTTTTCTTCTGTTATGCGAAGTTTCACAAAAATCTATAAGAGGAAATTTGAAGTATCATTGAATTTTTACAAAAAGGATATAAATTATGCATGAACTGAAGGCTGGACTTAATGCAAAAAAATTTGCTACTTTTTGGATGCTTCCGAAAAGTTTTTATCACTCATTCGTTTCGCAAATGACCTTTATGCACTCTACAACTACCCTGCGAGCAGAGTCTCCTTCTATCTTCCTTGCAGGGTACTCTACAACCGGCTAAAGGCAAATACATTCGCGCGATTTCGAAAAACCAAATGGAATCAGTCGAACGCAATGTTGAACTCTTTTTGTAATTTCTAAGGCTACTTTCGCGAAAACATCGATTAAACCAAAATTCGTCGATAGATTTTCTGTAAAAAATTTCAGAGCTGCAACTGATCAGTGTACTTTTAAATCCTTGAATTTTGTGTCTATTGAAAACTTTTGAAGTTGTCTAACGTCGGCGCAAAATTGGGTGAATATTGAAGCGATATCATAGATCTGGCTAAGTTTTTGCTCTGGGATTTCCTATTGCCTCGAGTTAAGCACAACATCAAATACCTATGCAGCACGCGAGAATTTACCGCGCTTGCTTGCCCTCCGTAATCTATTCGCTATTGTTTTCTCCCTTTCGACAGCAGCACCATATTTCAAAAAGATTTCAGAGGGCAACCAGGCGCGGTAAATTCTCGCTTGCCGCATGGAAATTCTCCATTGTCACGTGATATTTATCCCGATCAAGCAAAAAAATAATATCATAATAAAGTTAAGTCTATGTATAATACGTGTGTTATAATGTTTTTAAAAATAAGGGTCAATTTGGTTAAATATAAGAGATTCAAAGATGGAAAGTGTACCTACAAAAGTAATAGGTCGAGCCACCTTAATAATTTCTCTTTATTTTGGCCAAAGCCAATTTTTCGTAAAGCCCATGGCGATTCTTTCCGACAGTGACAACGGCACATATTATTCAACTCGTTGCAATGGATTTACGTTTAGACAGTTTAAAACCTCACCTGCATTCTCGAGTCTAATCGATAAAGCACGTTGCTGATACTCCTCCAGACGCTTTTAAATACGGAACCGTTCTTGCTTGCCCAATAATAGCTTATCTTTCCTCCAACTAGCGCACCAATCTCATTTCCTCTTTTAATTCAGGTTGTTGCGAGGGTCGACGGTAAACCAAGTTGTTGCCAGTCTATAGGTCCTGGTTGCTCAAGGAGTGTAACATTCTCCACCGAATAACTTGCTATCCAGTGGATTAGTATCGCGGAAATCAATTGCGTTATCCAGAAAGCAAACATCTTAGACAAGGATTCCGCTTTAAAAGCAAGTTTCTTTAAGATGAGTAATTGTGTGTTTTCACATGACGTCATGGCGGCCATATTTGTGTCCCAAAACAATGAAACGGCGGCCATGTTTGTGTCCCAAACCAGTCCTTTGGGAGTTGAACTCTTTTCTTATGTAAACGCTTTCTTTTGTTCCAATAAATTTGCATAGATGCTGGCCACGTGAGTGAAAACACTTTATATGCTAAAATCACAAAACCACGTCTCGGTTTTGTCATTTTGACTGATTAGGGGTTTATACTCAACAAAATTTGAAAAATGATTAAATTGTGTACAACGTAAACCGTGGTTAACTGTAACATTAAGTCGGTAAAGTTATTTCTCTGTTTATTCTGTTTCAGGAGAAGCGGCAACAGCGAACTACAGCCATGAAATCCTTATTTGAAAGCAAAGGAGCCAAAAATTGAAAAACAGAGTTTTATAGTATAAATAGAGACTAATAGGCCACTTGCACTAAGAGGTCACGTGACCAATGCTTTCTTTAAACAATGAGTTGGAATCTAGCTGATGCCAAAAATTGACAGAGCACATAACAATTATCCTACACCCGAAATTTGAGAGGAAACGCATTTAAGGGAGATATTTTATGGCACTTGAATTTTCAACGAAGTAGTATGATTTGTATTGGCCGCCATGATGGAGGGCATACTCTTGCCCTCCAACATGGCGGCCAAAACTACTTTTTGCTTATATCTCGTTCAACGTTTGATAGTTACGCTCAGATGTGCTGTTAACGTTACCACATCATCTTTTCAACATTTTTCTTGAAGTTTAAGTGCAAAATTTCTGTTCCGAAAGAGGTAATTCATAATTTTAAAAGTCACATTTTGGTCACGTGACCAGCTACGAACTTACTCATTTAAAGACAATGGTGCGGATGTGAAAAACCAATAAGGGGAAATAAGACTCGTCTTAAAAAGGACTGCATCATTTTATACGAGTATCTAAGAAGCGTCTTAGCTTAGGCGCGTGATAAGTAAGGCGCAAAGATTTTTTTTTTGTGCCATTGAAACAAGAAGATTGCATCTTATTCAACCCGCGCCTTTTCCTCGTTTAACTAGAACCAAAGTAACGGAAGTTCTGGAGAATCCGAGAAAGTACGAGAAGCAAGGAGAAGGAGGATCGGAGAGGACACATATGTCTAACGCTTTCTACGGCAATTTGCATAATACATAGAATTAATTAAGTGACAATTTGTTAATATGTGTTTCAGATTCAAATAGCGGGGAGAGGGGGGTGGGGGTGGGCGGGGTGCAAGAAAGCGTAATTAATAATATTTAGGAAAAGTCATCTCTTAAGTAAGCTTAAGTAGGTGAAATATGATCGTCCGGGTGATTGTGGCCAGGGGTGATTGTTCACAGTAGTCACTGTGAACAACAGTCCTCCTTATTCAGGACTACACTCAACCAAACGATCGTATTCCACCTACTTATGAGATGACACCTGGGCTCAGCAGTTTAGCTGTTGTCTAAGAAGCTGCCTGTTAACCATACTCAACAGACCGATAACATGATACGGAAATTAAAAGAAAAGGAACTGAATTTCCCTCCTCATGTCGTTCTCGAAGCTAAAAATGTAACCATAGACTGGGACAAAAAACTACTTCAATGTGAGGAGGAAGAAGGACAACGTGGGTAAGTTTAGGTGGTTCGACCCAGTATTTTTGTAGGTACACCTTCCATCTCTGAATCTCTTATACTTAACTGAATTGATCATTATTGGTAAAAACATTATAACGCATGTATTACACATAGACTAAACTTTATTATGATATTTTTTTGGGGGTAATCCGATTAAGTATCACGTGACAATGACGTCGCAATAGTTTTAGATCTAAATCGAATTTCTGCCCTTAACGGCATTTTCTTTGGGAGTGCTTTACGCTACGGATACTTTGGGTGCTTTTCTACTGTTATGCGAAGTTTCACAAAAATCTATAAGAGGAAATTTGAGGTATCATTGAATTTCTACAAAAAGGGTGTAAATTATGCATGGACTGAAGGCTGGACTTAATGCAAAAAAATTTGCTACTTTTTGGATGCTTCCGAAAAGTTTTTATCACTCAATCGTTTTGCAAATGACCTTTGTGCACTCTACAACTGGCCAAAGGCAAATACACTTGCGCGATTTCGAAAAACCATGAAAACACATGGAAACAGTCGCACGCAATGTTGAATTCTTTTTGTAATTTCTAAGGCTACTTTCACGAAAACAGCGATTAAACCAAAATTCGTCGATATATTTTCTTTAAAAAATTTCAGTGCTGCAATCGATCAGTGTACTATAAAATCCCTGAATTTCGTGTCCATTGAAAACTTTTTAAGTTGTCTAACGTAGGCTCAAAATTGAGTAAATATTAAAGCCATGTCATAGATCTGGCTAAGTTTTTGCTCTGGGATTTCCTATTGCCTCGAGTTTAGCACAACATCAAATATCCATGCAGCTCGCTATTGTTTTCTCCCTTTCGACATTATTACCATATTTCCAAAAAATTTCAGAGGGGAACCAGGCACGGTAAATTCTCGCCTGCTGCATGAGAATTTCCCATTGTCACATGATATTAATTCCCATCCTGCAAAAAATAATATCATAATAAAGTTAAGTCTATGTGTAATACGTGTGTTATAATGTTTTTACAATAAAGGTCAATTTGGTTAAATATAAGAGATTCAAAGATGGAAGGTGTACCTACAAAAATACCAGGTCGAGCCACCTTAATAAGTTCTCTTTATTTTGTCCAAAGCCAATTTTTCGTAAAGCCCATAGTGATTCTCTCCGACAGCGACAACGGCACATATTATTCAACTCGTTGCAATGGATTTACGTTTAGACAGTTTTTAAAACCACACCTGCATTCTCGAGTCTAATCGATAAAGCACGTTGCTGATACTCCTCCAGACGCTTTAAAATACGGAACTCTTCTTGCTTGCCCAATAATAGCTTATCTTTCCTTCAACTAGCGCACCAATCTCATTTCCTCTTTTAATTCAGGTTGTTGCGAGGGTCGACGGTAAACCAAGTTGTTGCCAGTGTAAAAGGTCCTGGTTGCTCAAGGCGTGTAGTATTCTCCACCGAATAACTTGCTATCCAGTGGATTAGTGTTGCGGAAATCAATTACGTTATCCAGAAAGCAAACATCTTAGACACGGATTCCGCTTTAAAAGCAAGTTTAAATCTTTAAGATGAGTAATTGTGTGTTTTCACATGACGTCATGGCGGCCATATTTGTGTCCCAAAACAATGAAACGGCAGCCATGTTTGTGTCCCAAACTGATCCTGTGGGAGTTGAACTTTTTTCTTATGTAAACGCATAGATGCTGGCCACGTGAGTGAAAACACTCTATATGCTAAAATCACGAACATGCCTTATCAGGGGTTTATACTCAACAAAATTTGAAAAATGATAAAATTGTTTACAACGTAAACCGTGTTTAAGTGTAACGTTCAGTCCTAGTAAAGTTATTTTTCTGTTTATTCCGTTTCAGGAAAAGCGGGCAACAGCAAAATTAAAACAGCCATGAAATCCTTATTTGAAAGCAAAGGAGCCAAAAATTAAAAAACAATAGACTTTTATAGTAATATATAGAGACTAATTTGTATGTTTTGCTAGATCTTTCGTTAAGAAAGTATTAAACAGTGGCGCTGTATTTCGTAAGTCCAAAACTCATTCTTATGATATACATATTTTGGCTCAAACCTGTATTGAGCAGATACCGGATACCAGAAGCGCTTGCCACCAAGCCGAAAATTCCGAAAAGTTTGGATGGAAGGTTAATGTTAAGGTCATTTTCTCGGAAATTCCAACCGAACATTTAGGACTTCGTTTTGAGGTCGCACCTTCATTCCGGTCGGTATGGACTAAACAAACTGTCGCTTGCCGTTTACCCTTCTCTGCGTTCAAATCCTTCGATTTTTATGTTCGCGCCTTTTTTTATCAGATTCAAACGGTACATTTCTCCGGTGCGCTAAAAAAGGTGGCTTACAAGCCACTGTCTGGTGGTAAGTACCCTAGGGAGCGCACTGCCCAATACGGGCTTCTGTCTGTGTTCCTATAAGGGGACTTACGTACTACAACCAAGAGCCACCGAGTTACAACCCTTGAGTAGTGTCTGTGTTTCACATTGGCCATCTTGAACAAGTAACTATCTTAGGGGTGTCAAATATAAAAAGGTGTTTGGCTTATTTTCAGTCCTTCACAGAGAGATGTCTACCTCACAGAAGAACAACCTTAAGAGGTGTTCATAATCGAATGGTGACAACTAGCTGGGTCCAGTTTGAACATAATTTCACTACGTCTTAGTAGGGTTAATTGTTTGCAGTGGCGGATCCTAAGGAGGGGCGCTGGGGGCCCGCTCCCTCCCCCCCCTTATTTCTAGACCAAACCAGGAGCCCATGACCAAATTGAGGCGCGAAGGGCTTTAAAAAAAAAAAACAAAACAAAACAAAACAAAAAAACAAAAAATTGGAGACCGGGCAGCCCCCTTATCTCAGCGTCTGGATCACCGCCCCCCGCCTCCCCCCTTATCTCAGGATCTAGATCCGGCACTGGTTTGTTCCCTTAGAACACAGTCTCAGTAGCCCGGAGTGGGGCTAGGCGCTAACCGTTTCATTCGGGAGCTTTCCTGGAAGGAATGGGCTTTGGGCTGATTTAATAGTGTAAGACAGTGAGGTCCATACCTGGTGACCTGGGACCGTTTTGTAGTAGAAGACAAGCATATAGTTCATTTAAATTTTTTTCTAAGTAAAAGGGATATTTCTAGTCTTTTACTCTTGAAAGAAAGTAGCATTCTAAAGCATTTCGTGATATCGTACTGTTTATTTACAAACGCGTTATTTAATTTTAAATTAATGTTTGTCTATCATTTTTTCTGTTATCCCAAGATCGCCTATAGTGGTTTCGTTAACTCTTTCACTCACAGAAAAGGTCAAAGTCTAAATTGGACAGAAATTCTAAATTTCATTTTATTAAATTGGGAGAAACAAATAGTACAAAGTAAGAATACTGCCAAGAAAAGAGCCTTCATTTGAATAGTCACAAAAGTTAGAACTACATACGAAATAAATAGTACCATGTGAAAGCACTGCTGAAGAGGTTTCATTTGAATGGTCACACCAACGGATTTTATCCACAGACTCAAAAGTTAGAACAGCCTCAAAGGATTCTATCGTTCATTCTGGAGTGAAAGAGTTAGTTAAAGAAGCCTGCACTTTGCCTTGAGATATACGATATACCTACTGCCATGACTCTTAATTGGTAAAAAGCAATGCTTTTAAATCATAATGTATACAATTCAAATAAACATACATTCTTATATAACAATGGTTTGAGAAATAAACGATAGAATTAGAAATGGATTTTGCAATCCCTTTGACTTTGTATTGAAACAAGATACTTTTGCATAAAAGTGATATATCTAGTATCTATCCATTTAGTAATGATTCCTCTAAGGATAGAGTAATTAACTATTTATGTATAACTGTCGGAACGTAAAATTTTAGCGCTGTGAGATTACTTTGCGATTTGTTATCTTCACTGAACTGGTTAAACCTATACCTGAATTTAACCCATTAAGCCCCAATATCCACATAAAAATTATGCAAACTGATCTCTATACATTTCTCTAAAGAATTAGTTGAGAGAATGTGATAAAAGATCGAAGCATTTTCTCTTAGGTGATTATTATATTAACTCTCATAACCTAATCTCTTGACAATGTATGGATATCGTTAGGAGAAAATTGATGTTGGTCACTATTGGAACTTTTAAAAAGGGTTAAGCAGGTAGTGTAAGTGACTGAAATAAAATGGGAATATAGCAACAAACTTAACTCTCTCTGTTTTATCTGGCTGCTTCCACACAAATGAGAGGACCTTGAAAAATCTTCGTTTTTGTTGACAAATGCATCAAAACGGCTCCTTTTCCATGCAGTTTTTTCGACTATCCCACACTGAGAACTCGTCCACAAGAGAATACCGCTGGTGCTGTTGACGCAAGCGCAGTATGAAGTAAACGTGTCCGAGAAAAGCCTGGGAGCAGAGATATATCGGGAGATAGACGTTTCTGATGGCTCAGTGCCAAAAACCAACACGCCGAAATGCACGTGCGGGAGTCAAAGACGAGTTGGTGTGGACATGACCTAACCGAAAACCCACATGTGAGGATATAATCATTCTACATATTTCGCCAGAGCTAAAAGCGAAACTCTCGTTAATATATTTATAATTTACCCCAAAAAAAATAACATGGTGTAATGGTAAACGCCGACAAAAATGAAAAGGGCAAAAATAAATTAAAAGGTCTTCTGTGCAGGACACTTCTTTGTTCATTTCTTTCCTTTTGTTGTTGCACAACTACAATATAAAACTTACTAGTTACACGTTTTATGGAAGAAATGTCGTATATGTGATCACACAAAAAGTTGTTGCCTGTCTTCCTGCTTGGTAAGCTGTCTCCGTTTACATTAAAGATCGAAGTTTCAACAGTTTTGCACCTATCATGAAAAAACCATAAGTTAATGAAACAAAATGGAGTAGTTTGCTAGCCAGGACTCGCGCTCTTATTCTTTATATATTTCGATTTGAATATTTGATTTCGGGCCCGAAAAGTTACCAGGACTTCAGAGAAACGGGCCCCAGTTCCCACTCCCTATACCTAGCTAACCTTTTTTTCCTTCGAGTGTTCGACCACCGACAGTTAGAAAAGCTTCTTGAGTTGGATGGCTGAAGCACGTTGCTGATACTCCTTTGCTTGTTCAAGGTCACCTAAGTCCTGGAAAATTGAAGCTAGGTTGCCGTAGCTTATTGCAACAGAAACATGTTCAGCACCAAGCTTCTTTAGTTTGATGGCTAAAGCACGTTGCTGATACTCCTTTGCTTTTTTAAGGTTACCTAAGTCCTGGTGAATTGAAGCTAGGTTACCGTAGCTTGTTGCAACAGAAACATGTTCAGCCCCAAGTTTCTTGAGTTTGATGGTTAAAGCACGTTGTTGATACTCCTCAGCCTTCTCAAGGTCACCTAAGGCTTTGTAAACTAAAGCTAGGTTACCGTAGCTTGTTGCAACAGAAACATGTTCAGCACCAAGCTTCTTGAGTTCGATGTCTAAAGCACGTTGCTGATACGCCTTTGCTTGTTCAAGGTCACCTAAGGCGTTGTAAACTAAAACTAGGTTACCGTAGCTTGTTGCAACAGAAACATGTTCAGCACCAAGCTTCTTAAGTTTGATGTCTAAAGCACGTTCCTGATACTCCTTTGCGTTTTTAAGGTCGCCTAAGGCTTTGTAAACTAAAGCTAGGTTACCGTAGCCTGTTGCAACAGAAACATGTTCAGCACCAAGCTTCTTGAGTTCGATGTCTAAAGCACGTTGCTGATATCCCTTTGCTTGCTCAAGGTCACCTAAGTCCTGATGAATTAAAGCCAGATTACTGTAACTTATTGCAACAGAAACATGTTCAGCACCAAGCGTCTTGAGTTGGATGGCCAAAGCACGTTGCCGATACTCCTTTGCTTGTTCAAGGTCACCTAGGTCCCTGTAAACTAAAGCTAGGTTACCGAAGCTTGTTGCAACAGAAACATGTTCAGCACCAAGTTTCTTGAGTTTGATGGCTAAAGCACGTTTCTGATACTCCTTTGCTTGTTCAAGGTCACCTAAGTCCCTGTAAACTAAAGCTAGGTTACCGTAGCTTGTTGCAACAGAAACATGTTCAGCCCCAAGTTTCTTGAGTTTGATGGTTAAAGCACGTTGTTGATACTCCTCAGCCTTCTCAAGGTCACCTAAGGCTTTGTAAACTAAAGCTAGGTTACCGTAGCTTGTTGCAACAGAAACATGTTCAGCACCAAGCTTCTTGAGTTCGATGTCTAAAGCACGTTGCTGATACGCCTTTGCTTGTTCAAGGTCACCTAAGGCGTTGTAAACTAAAACTAGGTTACCGTAGCTTGTTGCAACAGAAACATGTTCAGCACCAAGCTTCTTAAGTTTGATGTCTAAAGCACGTTCCTGATACTCCTTTGCGTTTTTAAGGTCGCCTAAGGCTTTGTAAACTAAAGCTAGGTTACCGTAGCCTGTTGCAACAGAAACATGTTCAGCACCAAGCTTCTTGAGTTCGATGTCTAAAGCACGTTGCTGATATCCCTTTGCTTGCTCAAGGTCACCTAAGTCCTGATGAATTAAAGCCAGATTACTGTAACTTATTGCAACAGAAACATGTTCAGCACCAAGCGTCTTGAGTTGGATGGCCAAAGCACGTTGCCGATACTCCTTTGCTTGTTCAAGGTCACCTAGGTCCCTGTAAACTAAAGCTAGGTTACCGAAGCTTGTTGCAACAGAAACATGTTCAGCACCAAGTTTCTTGAGTTTGATGGCTAAAGCACGTTTCTGATACTCCTTTGCTTGTTCAAGGTCACCTAAGTCCCTGTAAACTAAAGCTAGGTTACCGTAGCTTGTTGCAACAGAAACATGTTCAGCACCAAGCTTCTTGAGTTTGATGGCTAAAGCACGTTACTGATACTCCTTTGCTTTTTCAAGGTCACCTAAGTCCTGGTAAATTGAAGCTAGGTTACCGTAGCTTATTGCAACAGAAACATGTTCAGCACCAAGATTTTTGAGTTCGATGGCGAAAGCACGCTGCTGATACTCCTCTGCCTTCTCAAGGTCACCTAAGGCTTTGTAAACTAAAGCTAGGTTACCGTAGCTTGTTGCAAGAGGAACATGTTTAGCACCAAACTTCTTGAGTTGGATGGCTAAAGCACGTTGCTGATACTCCTTTGCTTGTTCAAGGTCACCTAATTCTTGGTGAATTGAAGCTAAGTCATTGTACCCGGATGCAACATCGACATTTTGGTCACCCAACAGCCTGATGCGAACAGCGAGAGAGTTTTCGAAGTATGTCTTTGCCACGTTAAATTCACAGTGCATTTTACATATGCCGCCAAGATTCGACAACTTTTCAGAAATGTCCTGAACAAGGACTTGAGACATATTTTCTGCCATAATAACAGTATCAATTGGTACAATAAGGGCACTTACGTGCGGAATGATGTGCATGGTGTCCATTGCTCTATTTTTGGGTGGAATTGTGACTATAAATTTGTTCAATGATGTAACAGCTTCACTTACAACCTTGAACGATTGATTCTCTTGATATTCACTCATTACCCATTTCATTGCGTCGTGCACAACTTGGTGTACACGAATGTAGTAGCAACCATCTTCCTCTTCCTCTAAAAGAAGCAGTGAACATCTTCTGAATCTCCTACGAATTTGTTCTTTGTCCCCTTTGTCAACGTGTTCGAGAACGTTTATAAGGTAACTGACCGCTATGTCAACGTTTAATGGTTGTGGTGCGCACAGGGAAAGAAATTTGAATAGGTGTTCAAAAAACTTGTCGGATTTGACTTGTGTTTTAACAGCTAGCGTTATTGTTGTGGTCATCGTGTTTGGATAAACTGGGTTGGTATCAGCAAGGGTATCCTCGGTCGTTTCTCGTTTTTCTGTTTCTAAAATCTTTAGGTATTCGTCCCAGCCAAAGTGCTTCGATGCTTTGTCCTGTCGAATGTCTTTGACAAACGCAGCCGCGCCTGCTAAAGCAAGTGGCTGGTAGTCCAGTTTCCGAGCAACGTTTTCCGCTAGGTCCTTGTCGAAGACCCCAGAAAGCTTGGCCAATAAGGAAGTGGCATCGTAAGGATTCATCCCTTGGCTTACTGAAATGTGATTGATGAAAGAGCTTTTTAATGGGATGGACTTTGTATCCTGGGTTGTAATTAACAACTGACCTCTTGCCCACGTCTCGGTTCCAGACTGTGGTAGGTGATCATGAAGAAAAGTCAGTTTAGTCACATTGTCCACCACTATTAGCCACGAAGTGTGACTCCCAATTTTTGCAGCAATAAGCATCTTGAGATTGGCAATCTTTTCCTCAATGTTCCAATCTTTAGAGCTCAAGGTTTGCATCGCTGAAAAGTCTGGGCACTTTAACTGACGAGCAAAATTGGCATATGACTCCAAAAGTGAATCTTGACTGGCAGCGTTTAGGGTCATCACAAAGGAGGAAGTGCCTGGTATTTCTTTTACTTCATCAAAGACTTTTTTAGCGACGAGGCCAGCTAGTTGTGATTTGCCACTTCCTGGATTCCCTGAGATGTACAGATAACTCAACCTGTTCTCGTTGGCCTTCTTTAGTTCCCTTAGCTGATGGGCTATTTGTACTACTTCCCTTTCACGGCTTTCAATTTCGTGTGTAGGTTTAGGAGGGAGAATACAGAATGACGGCGCTTCTTTCTGAAGCTGATCTTCAAGAACCTGGCGCTGGTTCTCCTTTTCTTGAAGTTCTTGTTTAACATCGTCAACCTCTTTCAGAATTTTATGTAATTCGTCGGTTGGGAAAGTTTTCTGATTTTTTATGTCATCGATTTTTACAGTAGAGAGACCAAGCGCGTGAAAGGCAACATGAACTTTGCCAATGGCATTCTGAAAATCCATCTTAGGGAGACTTCCCTGTGGTATGTGGGCAAATTCCTCGTTTCTAAAATTTCTAAGATCATCCACATTCTTTCTGACAGTTGATGCTAGGTAGGGCCCGACACAATCAGAGTAAAGGATGGCGTAAAACAGCATTGTGCAATCCCATCCCGCTCTGTTTCCATTTATCATGGTGCCCAAAAGACGAGCATTTCTTCTTTGATTTCTTAGAGACTCGCCGTTGTAAAAGTCTGTTCCATTCTGGGGCACATCTTTCCATTCTCCCAATGGCGTTGATTTGTATTTATTGTCCCATTCACGTTTAAAAAGTTCTCGGAGGCCTTCGGCTAGCATATCAGTGGTTACATAGCAAATTCTGAAGTAGTTCAGCTGTTCTTTGGTGTATTCTTTTGAAAGGGCCATGTTTGACGCAATGCTTGACGCACTGGTGAGATCTGGAACCTTTGGAAAAAATAAATTAAGAAACAACTTGATGAACGTTGTAGGAAAAAATACAGGATCTCTTAATATGATTTAAACGAAATAACTTCCGTTGTTCTAAATTGTCGTTAACTCGATCGATGTCAATAAGTTGTAAATCCTCATTTACTAAACATGGCTTGTCTTCCTTGGTTGGGTATTTTGATAGACTTTTTAATCTACGCTAACGAGGAAACATTTTTTTCTCAAAATGTGAAAGGCGAAAAAAGCTGACGTAAAATGCCTCATTTTCAAACTTGTCTCCGTTTTGGCTTTTTAAGAATAAGATTAAAATCTTTTAAGTGGAAGGAAGTGGACAACATGATTAAAATTATGCCGAAATTGGTGTTAAAAAACTGTTTGATATTCATCTTTTGTAAACTTTCTTAATATATTGTTACTTTAATTTCCTTTGAACATAAGTGTATCTGTCGCCGTAATTTTTAGTTCATCTTTGAAAAATTGTAATTGAGGGGGCCTAGTTAACATTATCAGCTTTATAGTTTCCTTTACTTTCTACATTTTTCTATCTTTTTTGTAATTCCAATCATGTAATTTTTCTGTGTGGCAAAATAAATACAAAATACAAGCTTGAACATGGTTTAAGAGCTGATTTAATTTGAAGAACTGAGTTAAATATTCTTTTACGGACTTCTTCAAACAGGCTTTCTCCCTTTCTCCCCTAACGTGTCTCAGGAAACAATGACACCTTTCGCTTTGACCCAGAATTAGAATTTAGAGGGTGACAACAAGCAAAGTATTTTCCTCAAAACCTTTACAATGGGTAGATTCTGGGTTTCATTGTCGGATCAGCAAGTTTAAGAAGAAAACATTTTATGATATGCATTGCGTATTTACACTTCTTGTTGACTACTGTCAATTCAAGTGCTGAAGTGTGGAATTCGGGGGGTGGGGGCACTCAAGAGAAGTTTGGGTAGAGGGAAGGTGAACTTGCTGTCTTCAATTATGTAATAACAGAGGAGATTGTAATTGTAAATTATTTGAAACGGTCGATGTACCAGGAGGTATAAGATCCAAATAAATATTGTCTATTTTGTCTTGTTTACCGCTGAGGCCTTCAAACCCTGATCCTGTTCTCCAGAAATCCTCATTTCACTACCCTGTTTAATACTCCAGGAGACATGAGTTTCTGACCCTGAAATAATTTTTTTTTTTACATACCGAAGCAAGTAATTTTTCACACTTAAATCTTGGAAATAGGTATTTAGGAAAAAAATATTGGTTTTGCAAATTTAGGCCGCTTATCGCAAGCCTTCACACGCTTTAAAAAGCTTCCAGTTTAAAAAAGGACACCCTCTTAAGAAGGCTTAATAGTCTAATACTCAAGACCTTGAAAGAGGGTCTCAATGGGGTGGTGGCTTTTACGGTTATCGGCTAAAATTTCGGAATTTTACGGCTATCGGTTAATTTTTTCAGTTACTGTTAACAAAACGTTAAAAATTAATTCCTTTTGTTTCAAGGAGTTAAATATTAATAAACCTGTATTTGTTCTAACTTTAAAGCAAAATAAAGGTCTTAGGATCATCTCGGGATGAAATAAGCTATTCTTTTGAAAAATTTTAACGTTTAAATCATGCTTCATACAGTATTTTACTTCTTATACTACTACACGAGAAATTTCTGCAATTTGATTGGCTTAGAGCAGTGGTATTTCAGCTTAATTTGAAAAACCTACATGTGAAAATTACAAACCTTGCGGGTAGTAGTATAAACAATTAATAGCATGATTTGTAGGTGACATTTGGCATAAATACCACTCGTGATATTTCAAAATTGTCTCAAATTTCACTCGCCTAACGGCTCGTGAAATTACGTATAACAATTTTGAAATATCACTCGTGGTATTTATGCCAAATATCACTACAAATCATGCTATTACCTATACTAATATTATTTTACGCATAGAAATGTCAACAGTCAATATTAAAATAATCTTTGTGAAAAAGCAAAAGCAGACACGCGAACGCTCAACTCAAGGCCGGGGCGCGAATTCATTTATAACAGAAATGGCCCTTTTCACACCAGAAACAGATCATTCGTGTGAGACGGGTTATCCGTTTGATAACTCGCGCCAGATATGTAATACGTCTTAATTTGAAAATGGAACTGTTTTAATTTTAAATGAACAATCTGCCTGACTTTATCCGCCAATTTTGACGGACAGTTTGAAGATGGATGATCCGTTCTAGATAGCCTGTGTACAGCCGCCCCCTCCCTTCAGAAAAAAAAAAAAAAAAGGAAAAGGGGGGTCTGTGGGGGAGGGGGCGACTGGACACAGGCTAGTGTCTGACGGATGATCCATTTTCTAGCTCTAGTGTGAAAACGGCCAATAACAAAATTTCCGTGTCCAGTGTTTTTAATGATACAGAAGGACTGTACAGAACGACTGTCTGCCATGACTTGTCCGTGTTATAGGCCTCATTATTCCGCACGGCTAATGCATTCCGGGTCACGTGGTCCGAGTTTCTCACTGTTTCTCTTTTTTCTTTTTCCTCAGGTATGCCACCGAAATGCCTTGGCCGAGATTGCGTGGGAAGACGCCGTACAGGCACTAGGCATGGCAATGTCTACCGTAGCGTCAGAGAAAAACAGGGAATTGTTGTTTATCAGCAACGTGTTTTACAAACAGTGACATCTGTTTCACTAGTATTTCGAGGGCACGACCTCCTTAAAATCACAAATATTAATCCTCAGCAAGAAGCCAGATTTTCCCTATGGAAAAAACTTGGTTCTTCGAGTGAGCGGCGGAAATGGAGCCTAGGTCTAGGTCAACACCTAAAAGGAGCTTGGCCTAACGTGCGTACGGAGTAAAAGTAGCCGGGGAATAAAAAGACGCAACCATAAGTGAATTTTATCACCTTCCTTAAAAATAACAAATCTAGGGAACAATTTCTTTTACGGTTAACTCTTTTTTACCCTATTTACGGCTAACAGTTAAAATTTTTCAATTTTTACGGCTATCGACTAAATTTTTGGCCGTTTTACGCCTATCGGTTAACCCATTGAGACCCTCTTGAAAACCAGACCCTTTTCAGCGGCACATACCCGTATAGGCCAAGGAAGTTCCCCCCTTCCCCGGGTGCGGAATGTGTGACTCACAGCCTTTCGCCTTCGTCTAACCCTTAGACTGTTCACAGTCCTCCATTTTCCCGTAAGATCGTCGAGATCGAGCGCTTTGCGTTACGGGCTGCCATCTTGCATGAGTGTCAAAACTACTTGGGGGGGGGGCGGCTTGGGAGGAAGCTATAATCCCCGACGCCCGCCCCCTCGGTAGATAGCCGTGACGGTAAGACGCGGTATATCTAAACGATCTCACGAAAAAATAGGAGACTGTGAACAGTCTATCTAACCCTGCATATCAATGTCTTGTTAAAAAAGTATATGGAATATGGGGAATGGCAAAAGATGTTTTTACAAGAAAATTAATATCAACTTGCTAGGAAACTATCTGCAAAAAAAAATTCCAGGGGTTATTCATTGAGCACAATCCGGATTAATATAAACATCAGGCGCTGGTGTAGTAAATTTATTAGCAGGAATAGAGAAAAAAACGATTTGAGATGCATTGTGATCTGATTGAATCTTGGTGCAGGGAAAACTTTAAGTTTCTTTTCTTGTTTTTAGCGTCACTGGTCGAAAAGTAGCGGGAACGTGTCGAAACGTGTGGAATCATATAGTGTTGGGGTCATGTGCTTGTTTTGATTGCTTTCCGCGAAACTGACGTAGACATATCGCTTACCGTATTCCTTTGTTTCCCTTCCCCCCACCCAAAAAAAATATCCGCAGTACATTCATCATGGTCATAGCATCAGCTTCAAATTTTTAGCCTAGTGCACTTTTTAAAAACGCCTTACTGTATTTTAAACATCATTGCCTCCCAAACACAAGGGGCAGAACAATATATTATTCCTTCATTAACATAAATAAATAAATAAATAAATAAATAAATAAAAAACGATTTGCAGGAAGTACATCCACATAGTGATTCTTCATCTACCTGATTCCTGGTCGAATTGGAATTTGGAAATGCTGGTTTTTGAGGAGGGGGAAAACCGGAGTACTCGGAGAAAAACCTCTCGGAGCAAAGGAGAGAACCAACAACAAACTCAACCGACATATGGTGTAGACGCCGGGATTTGAACCCGGGCCACATTGGTGGGAGGCGAGTGCTCTCACCACTGCGCCACCCTTGCTCCCATTATAATAGAATGTTTGTGACAATTCGGTTTAGCCGGAGACGGTTCAGACACCTAACTGCGAAAGCACACGTAAACACCCTTCTCTCGGTCTTCCGTTTGTGATACAATTATAGCAAACAATACAGAAAAAATCAGTGAGATTTCAGTGGAGGGCCAAGAGAAAAGAGACGAACACGCCAGTTCGAGTCGAAAGTGAAAGCAATCCACGGTACTTCACCGTGCTGTGACGTCTGTGTTTATTTTCGCATGTTATTATTTTTCGTCAAATATGCGCATTGACCCCTATTAACATACTTTTCCCCTCACCGCCCACGGACAGGTCATCGTGATTGATTGCAGAATACTGCAATGCTGATCGTACTACGTGAAAATTAAATCTGCAAGACATCAACACAACACCGAAAGAACTCAAAACAGAGCGGGATTGTAGCCATAGACAGCTGTTTGGCCCTTTTTGGGGCTCGTCAGTATGGCGCAACAACCAGAAGCTACCAGAGAAAGCTCTGATGAAAAATATCCACGAAACAGCTGTCTATGGCTACAATCCCGCTCTGTTTTGAGCTCTTTCGGTGTCGTGTTGATGTCTTGAAGAGTTAATTTTCACGTAGTACGATCAGCATTGCAGTATTCTGCTTGCAGAATTTAATATGTCTACATTATTATTTTTGCTGATCAGGTCTTTATAGATCCTACGTTCTTCGGCATATTCGTTTGCGGTCGTTTGCAGTCCTTTGTGGTTAATGTTTGTACTTTTTTGGCCTGTAGATATTTTATAGATCCGATATGCTGTAATTCTTGCATGGTTCTGTCCATGTTTTTGAGGTTGGTTTTGGCCAATTCTTTATTTTCTCTGCGAGACGTCAACTTGACACTTGGACTCTTTCCCCCCAGAGGACACGTGGTATGGCGTGATTCTGTAGGTGTTGAGAGTTCTGGGTCAGGGCTTAAAATCAGAGTGAGCAAACTGTGAAAGCACACGTAAACGCCCCTCCCAGGGTCTTTCGTTTGTGATACAATTACGGTGAAACCTGTATTAAGCGGACACCCTCGGGGAAAGCTGTAGTGTCCGCTTAAATACAGGGTGTCCGCCTAATACAGGTTTCAATAGATAACGACATATGAGGTGTCAAATGCCATTCAAATGAACAGTGGAAACGTTTAGAATACTTCCAGAGACTATGACGATATACGTTTGCATGAATTTCTTTATCAAAGTAGACCAATTGATCATAGTACCTTAAACATATATTGCAACTCAAATTTGAAGACATCAGATGAGTGAAAAAAGCTCTATACAAACAAAACGAAATAGAAAACAATACTGTACTGGGAAACAAATCAAATAAGTTCGTCAAGTCGCGTTTTTTAATGTAAAAATCGAAAAATTGGTGGATGACAAGTCTAGCCAATCTTTAGCATTTCCGGTGTCTGGCATTTTGGGTGGTGGAATTAAATTACAAGTGTCCGTTTAATACAGGTTGGCAACAATAGAAATGACCATTTCAGGTACTTTTTAGGTGTCCGCGTCGGGCTTAATAGAGGTGTCAGCTTAATAAAGGTTTCATTTAAAGTAAATAAGGGAAATAGATTTGGGGACTTCGGCTACTGTCCGCTTAATAGAGGGTGTCCGCTTAATACGGTGTCCGCTTAATACAGGTTTCACTGTATAGCAAACAATACAGCACAGAACCGTTTAGTTCGATTCTGAATGGCCGTCGCTAGACTACGGTACTTGTCTACTAACTGTACACTTACTTTTGGGTCTTCTCACTGTAGACTGTTGAGTTTTTCCGGAATGAAAGCAGTGAGATTTCAGTTGAGGACCAAGAGAAAAGAGACGGACAAGCCAGTTCGGGTCGAAAGTGAAAGCAATCAACGGTACTTTACCGTGCTGTGACGTCTGTGTTTATTTTCGCATGTTACTATTTTTCGTCAAATATGCCCATTGACCCCTAAGTGTTTAAGTTGGACACACGCCAGTAGAGTCTAAAGCCAAGTAACCTATTTTTATCATCCGGTTTTTGAGTCAATGTTCATTGACCGGTACAAATTTTTCCTCTCACAACCCTTCCCAAAGTAATCTTGTCTACAATCTTGGACAGAATAAAATGGAACAGCAAGCTAACCCACTCCCCCCCCCTCCCCCGCCAAATCAAGGATGAAGCTGCGCAAAAGCCAAAACGTGCTATTTTCATATCCAAGATTTGGGGCGGGGGTTGGGGGAAGAGGAGTGGTATAAATTTCCAATCTCTTCTGTCCAAGATATTCTATCGGTGGTGTTGTTTTCCCTTTGTGCCTGAGCCAGCTTAAAGAGTTTTTAGGTTTTAAGAACTACTTGGAAGCTTCATGCAGCTTGTGGCTTGTATACGGGGAGGAACGAAGGGTAGGGGGTCCAAGCCTCCCGTCTCCCGAACCCTAGCTGCATTCCAGACTCCCACCCTCTTTTATTAGGGACGGGTCATTGTTTATCGCCGGGAATGGGGTGTGTGTGTGGGTGGGTGGGTGGGGGGGGGGAGGGGGGGGTGGAGGATCTAGGGCTAAACATGGTGAAATTTAGCCGATCCTCTCTTTGAATGTTACTTCACTAAAGTGACCCCTGACAACATTTGATGACTTTCGCGACTCCCCCCCCCCCATGCCTTCATTTTCCAAGCAAGTTTGAGTAGTCCCCCCTCTGAATCCTTCCAAAGTTTTCAATGATCCCCCTTTTGGGTTCTCAGTTACGACTGATCCCCCCTTTTGTTGTCCTAAAAATCAAGTGATCCCCCCCCCAAAATCCTCCCCTCCCCCTATCCTTCAGGCGATAAATAATGACCGGTCCCTTAGCTTGTTTTCTGATTTGGCCAAATATTAAATATTATTATTCATTCAAAGTATTTCTCTCTGTTTCTAATTAGCTAAATACCATGCATAATTTATCATAACCAGCTATTGTCGGCCAAATGTAGAAGAATTTTGCGATATCTGAAAAATGATGTCAATAGTGCAGTAAAATTAAATTGCCAGATTTTTGAACCTTTAACCGAGAAGACCTGGGGACGAGGTTGAGCTGTTTTAGTAGTGAGTACATTTCACTTGTTTCACAAGGAAGAAATAGGCCGTAGGCGAAATATTCGCTAAAACATAGGAAAAAGACAATTTATATTCGAAGGACGACATCTGATATCTGGAGAATATTTGAATATTTCTTAAACTTGCCGATTAACATGGTCTATCGAAGATGAACTTAACATAGATGGAAGGTATTATTTGAATGTACTGAATAAACCAAAAATGGAATTCGCCTTTTGCGTCATCTAAGATCTCTCAAAGGTTTTCGAAACGTCAATCACTGTCACCCGGAAGATCATGCTCAACCACAGGTAGCCCAAGCTCACTGAGAGCCCTGAGCAACGTTATCCTTTAGCTAATTAATTATTCATGCGGCAACAATTTTTAGGCGTTGTATGAGAATCACCCTATTTCTCCATAATTGAGCGAAACGTACATCGAATTTTTCCTTTTATTATTTTGTTATATTTATTTGTGTGTTGACTGCGTTTCAGGCCTCTTAGGATGCCAAGAACCCAAAAACAACACTAGCGATTGTAGCACATTAAAAAAGTTAACATTCGTTCTCATACCCATCGAGGCTAATTAATTATTGATACAGCAAGAAAATTATAAGACGTTGTATGGAGAAATTTTCTTTGCTCACTAAATTAACAAAATGTACATTGAACATCGCTTTGAAGCTTACCTTTAGCGTCTTCTTGTTTTTCTTTGTATTCTGACTGCATTTCAGACCTCCTAGGCACTGTTTAATACCTTTTTTTGAGCGACAGTTTTTCGCCCAGATGACAATAGAGAGTAGCCTCCCCGGAGACAAACGAACCCCAAAGGACGTCTGCGGGGAGGCTAAGTAGAGAGAAGAGAGGAGAAGTTCTCTTCTCATTCCCTTTCGAACGCCTGGCAGGCTAAGGCTCTCATAGTGAGTTTGGGCTACCTGTGGCTCAACTCCTAAAATTCGGGTAGTTACATGATCATGAAGATCCTGCCTCATTGACAAAGCTTGAAGTCAAGGTAGCCAAATTTCCGTTTTTTCCGCAATTTTGTGGAGCGAACTGCGAGAGGAAGTTGAGGTTCATAAAAACGCAAGAAACCTTAGACTCCTTCCTCAACAGGAGGCAGCTTGATTATCGCAGGAACACAACAGTTTAATACCGTTGACCCACCTTAAACAGTCCACGAAGTGCTTCAAAAATGGCGTAAGTACAAACTATGAAATCGGTGCTTTGTAAAAAGAATCTCAGATTGAAGTTGACGTTTGGTGCAAACTATTTCTCAATTTTAAAATCGTGCAGTATTTTTTTGTGGTTTTTAGCGGTTTTGTAGGTTATATTGGGTCCGCAGTAATTGGCTTTAGCTGTTGCGGTGTCCCTGCCCTAATATTTTGTTTGCATATCTACAGTGTGTTTTTTTTGTATTCTTCAGGGCAACGCTAATAAAATGAAATAAAATAAAATAAATAAAATAAAATATTCCAGGCTTCAACCTTCTCTTAATTTCGTCATTTGTGACTTAGTTTATACAGAAACAAATGATTGAGTTAATTAGCATATCAAACAGAGACTCGCTAACTCCACAGGAAAAAAATAACAGATTCCCATTTTTGGATATTTTAGGGTATTTAAAAATACCCACAAAAATCCCAAATTTGGAAGAGCGAGACAAGTCCCAATCAGGGAACTTAGTTGGGAATTCCCTGGTTGGGACTTGTCTCACTTTGCCAAATTTGGGATTTTTATGGGTATTCTTTAAATACCCCAAAATATCCAAAAATGGGAATCCGTTATTTTTTCCTGTGCTCATTCGATGGCAGCCCATTGGGAGACGATGTTACAGTCAGTACCAGACGCAAATGCCACAAATTAAGGCAGCCGTTTAGTCGCCAAATTGATTTTCAAATGTGGGACTGTGGGTCCTAGTAACCAATAAATCAGTCAGGACTTTAGTTTCACGTGAATTACTCACTTTTTGTGGGGCACGCGCGCGTGTGTGCAATCTGGCAAGCGCGTGTTTGTAAACAATTTTGTGATATCCGGAATAATCAAGGTCGACGTTAAGTGTTATCAACCGAGCCGAAGGCTGAGGCTGATAACACTTACCTCAACCTTGATCATTTAGGACATCACAAAAACCGAATCTAATAATTGTTTTATTATACACTGTTTTGAAGACGGTAACGACAAATAAACGGTCGCACGGAACCTGAACTGTTATTATCATTCGATGCAAGTTTTCTTCCTTTTCATTGGCCAAAAGCCTACCACGTGACCTGCAAATAACTGCCTACAAATAATGGTCTGCTCATGCGCAATGACGACCAACTGTGTCTAGCTGCAAATAATATTCTGCACAAGCGTAAAGGAAACCGTGCTTTTCTCCTTGCGATAGCTCTTGCGTGAAAATGATCGATTTTTTGCCTCAGATAATCGATCTGCTCGCCACTGACAAATCACGATATTTTGCTCAACTTCGTCCAATAATCGTCAATTGTTATTGAAAATAATGCATTGCGCGTGCAACCTACAGATTAGTCAGTTATCTCCCCCCGCATCTCCCGTAAGATATTGATGTATCACCATCCCCATAATTGCAGAGACTCTTGGTTTTTTATTGAAACCCATCCCCATACCTTTAAAGATATGATCTCCCACCCAACTCCTCCCCCCTCAGCTGCTCAGACATATGGGGTACAGGTAAACTGGACATTCTGGTTGGAAAATCAAATGGTTCACCTCATTCTGTTTGGAAAAAATTAGAAAACACGGACTGTCGTGCAAAGCAATACATTTCCTCCACTGTTCTCAGTCTCTTAAGCTGATCTGGC
This sequence comes from Porites lobata, assembly GCA_942486035.1. NCBI lineage: Eukaryota > Metazoa > Cnidaria > Anthozoa > Scleractinia > Poritidae > Porites > Porites lobata. Next base: position 972,356 of record CALNXK010000095.1, read on the forward strand.
TACATTTTGTAGTGTGCTCTTCCCACACAAGGTCAAATTCACCAGTTAACTGGTTATGCATCAAATTTGCAATCAGATGGTTTGTGCAAATGGTAAGCACCCATGCATGGTCTCTTGTCCAGCCACACCCCTCACCCCCGTCTATTGTACACCTATGGTCTCTTCCCTACCCCACCAACAAGAAGTGGGAACCTAGGCCATAAAGTAATCTTAACCAGTTTCCTTGATTGTACTGTTCTCCATCAACGAAATGAGTAACTGGAGTCAAATAACAAGTTCCAAATCAATAACCATGGCTAGGACCACAAAATATGTTACTACCTCATGCTTTCCTATCACAATAAAAACCATTGCATTACATTGGATAGGGTACAATATAGTTACTTGTTCAATTTTGAACCAAAACATTTTAAACATTGTAGGATATTTTTCATGAGGAGGTGTGACCATGTTGAAGACTTTCTTTCTGAAAATCAGCCCTTTTTAGTTTCCTGTTGTTGTATCCCAGGCTCGAACATTAAGAAAGGATGACAATGAGTGTTTGTCTATTACATCACGTTGGTAAGAATGACTGCAGTCAAATCATCAGCATATTTTCAAGGACCTACGTTATCACCAAAGCCATAAAGTTACCAGGGCTGGGCTTGCAGCTAATTTCTTAAAAGGGTTGAGGCCCAGATCTGTAGTCAAGAGTATAAACAGTTCCACTTCTCTTGTGATCCCATGAGTCTCTGACTGAGAAACATTCTATTCACTTTAGTGCCAAAACATTTCATTGAAATACAAAGTAAATAATATTTCAGCAATGAACATAGCATTCATTAGAAGAATAAAAAGTAGATTTTGCCCCCACAAGGAAATTAAAACTTCGGAAATAATTCTTTTATGAAGTGACTCTCATTTCATAGTAACAGCATGCATCAACCAATGAATAATAGTAATTTATAATAATAATATATATTGAATAAATTTTGATTTAAATTTTTTGGGGCAGCAGAATCAAACTGTTCTAGTGACTGTATGTATGTCTGTAGTGAGTTCCTGAGTGACTCTCATTTCATAGTAACAGCATGCATCAACCAATGAATAATAGTAATTTATAATAATAATATATTGAATAAATTTTGATTCAAATTTTTTGGGGCAGCAGAATCAAACTGTTCTAGTGACTGTATGTATGTCTGTAGTGAGTTCCTGAGTGACTCTCATTTCATAGTAACAGCATGCATCAACCAATGAATAATAGTAATTCATAATAATAATATATTGAATAAATTTTGATTTAAATTTTTTTGGGCAGCGGAATCAAACTGTTCCGATGACTGTATGTCTGTAGCGAGTTCCTTCAACCATGATTAAAAGAACATGCTGGATCTCTGATCAGCACCCAGTAAACTGGTTTCACTAATCCTCACTCTTTTTTGGAGCCAAATCTGCTTCTATAATCCTTGACTAAATCAGTTCTGGGCTTTCTCACAAACCAATGGTTGGGGCCAGATTCCTTGGGTGATCTGATGGAAGAGAAATAACCCTTGCAGCAATCCTTGTCATCCACTCTTGCCTTTAGGATGCTGGCCATCAGGAACTGGATGTAGTCATAGGTTTTTTCAGCCCTAACGGGTTCAGGGTGCCCATGCTTAGTTCTCTTTGAATACTGCTTCTTGAAGATTAGGTGACCACTTTTGGTGGTGGCTTGTGGTCTAAAGCTGTGCATGTTACGGTCAAGAGCAGCAAGGAGCACCCGGGCACAAAAAACTATGAAATAAAAATAAAACTCTCTCTTCTGTATATATCTAAGCAAGCAAAACCAGGTAAAAGCACAACTGTAACTAGGATGAAATACCTTGCAATACAATGACTGCAAGATCATTGTTAAAAAAATAGATACTTACTCAAAGGCATTTCTTTTAGGGAAATACTTAAGCATCTTGCTGTTGAAGTTTTCAAGCAAACTGGTATGCCTACAATAAAAAAAACACAATTTAGTAATTCCCATTAATGTTTAATAAATTCTTTGTAAATACCTATGTGAAAAATGTTTAAAAACTGTATTAGTATTAGCATGTTGGTACATGCCCGCATACAGGTCTGGAATAGGCTACGAAAGGACAATATTATTTTATATGTACCGGTGAATCTAAAAGCTGCTTCCCTATTTTTGGGCTTTTATGGATCTAGCAAAGGAATACTAAATTCATAAATTTTTGCCACTTGTAGAAAAAAATTGCTTACTTGAACCAAACATAAAGGACCAAACTTTCTAGCCATCTCTTGTCCAATATGACCTTTGTTAGGGCTTCTATTGCCTTGGACCCTTTTCCAAGGAGTGGTTTGTCAGTATCACATAATTTGAGTGGACTGTGAGAGCACTGGCCATCACTCCATTCATGTTCTCCTACCACATGATGAAGAACATCCTGCCACATGTCCTACAAAGTACAACATGCGGTAGAAAAGCAAGTTAGAATTTTCATTCTTGTTATAGCTTAAAAAACAGTCAAGAATTCTCAGCACCACTACTACAGTAGTTTCGCGTGGAATTGCAGGCATCTGAAAAACAACAGCAAAAATATCATATTGATGATGTAAAATCTGCCCAGATCTGACCAAAACTTCTGATTGGTTATAAAGCAAGTGTGACACCAAAAAGCTTCCCAAAAGCTGCTTTCAAAAGAAAATATATGAGATGGAGGAAGAATAAGCAAAAGTTCATTGTAAATGCTGAACAATCTATGGTACTTTCAAAGGTCAATAAAAAGCTTAATGTTTAGTAATAAAAGAAACAAAATGCTGTTTATCCCTGGAAAAACAACAATACAGGTTTCAGGAAGGTGTTCAAGGTTTGAGTATTACGCCTGTGCCAGGGAAATTAGCTTGAACCATCAATCGGAAGCCCTGCCCAGATTTTATGTAATCAGTGTTGAATTTTCCCTGATCAATTTGGGGCAAAGCCAGTTGTGGGTTTGCCATACAAATCAAAACAGTTTGAATACTGCCAACAGCAGAACTACTTATATCTTCTGATGGATGGAAATCCATTTCCAAGTAGTTTTGATGGCAAAGATTTTGTAACAGTACAAATAAAGGTAAGCTATAGTCGTTAATTAAGTTGTATGACATTGCCATTAGGATAAATTGCCAGTGTATTCATAATCTGTTATCTTTGTTCTAAGTGTATAACACATTGGTGGTTCCAGCCCTTCAGATAAGGGGGCCGGGGCGGTCATCTGGGCCCCTCCCCCGGATCCACCACCTTAACAATAGACAAGATTGAGAGTAAGTAACAATCAATACCTTCAGTGCAAGCACATCACCACTGGCTTGTTGGCAACAGATCCAGAAGTGGTTGGCTCAATCCAGTCACTTATATCACTACAGCCTTTCAAGTTAGCAGCCAGTTGAGATAATAGTTTTTATGAAAACCGCAGTAGCTTATTTTAAAGACATGCTCATGCACTGCTTTTTAAGGTTAATATTAATCTAACTAGATATCTTAATCAAACTATATATAACTTACATCAGTCAAAGCCTTGACAAGTTTTGCAGACTTGTGCCAAATGTCCAGCAGGTCATGGATGACTTCCTGGAGTTCTCTATGTTGTTCTGCAGTAAAAAAATAAAAGATTGTCTATATTGAAGGGTAAAACAATTCTCGCATTGAACCAAAGTGCACTTGTATCCTCTCTTGATTGAGGAGAAAAAAATTTACTGCAATCTGAGAATGGATTTTACCAACACAACTGTATTACAAGCAAAGAAAAATTACAGTTAAAATCAAGGATTAAATTGAACCACAGCAGTTTTAAAGTTATTACGGAACTCCTTAAATCTGGTACGTCTGTGAAAAAAATGGAAAACAAAGCAAATAATTATATGCAACAATAATTTTAAGGCCCAAATTAAGTTTTGAAAAGAGCCATTTACCCACTTTCTATACATGATAATATTTCTATAACCCCTTACAATTTAGGCGCAACAACTTTATTTTAGCAAAGGGAAGATATCAGTAAATTTAAAGTCCTTCGCTTCTACACTCCAGACAGAAAATAAATAACGAATGGCATATGGGTAGGGAAATGAGCAATGAACTTGCATCCAATCCAAATGGAAGCAGCACAGCAATACCCCTGGGCCTTTTTCATGGTGATAAAGACAGGCCACCTGCCGCCACCATTTGCACCTGCTTAATAGAGGGAGGGGGGGGAGCTTATAACTAACCCTATCTTCCCCAGAAAAGGGGTGGGCTATTAGAGGGAGGGGGCTTATTTGAGAGGGGGGGCTTAATAGAGGATTTACGGTACATGTAGATAATTTCATTATTGGAATGAAATGCTATACCTTTTAGACCCCGCACCAGTGTCTTGATACAGTAGATGGTGATGCATCTGTGACAAGATGATCTACTTTCAGTACGTCCTTCAGCCTTTGTAGTAATCTTTGAAGGGCCAGTTTTTCCATGTCAGCATGCAAAGAAAGTCGTGTCTGATATCCTGGGGCTAGTGAATTTTGCTATTGGGATAGTGATCTTTGTTCTTAACTCGCCCAACGAGCAAGTGTTGTTTTTTGGGGAAATTCAAATTACAGAAGGATTGTTATCAGTCCTGTTAATCAAAAAGGTTTTGGGGCTAGTTGAAATGACTTGTGGGCTAGTACATGCTAGCTACAGCTTGCCCAAAAGGCAGGATGCTAAAACTGACTTCCTTTGCACCCTGCATGTTGGCAGATTTTCCACCCGTCTCCTGACTATTAACCACTTCCCAGTCCACTACCAACTTCAGACCCTCTTCCATCTCAGTATGTAAACACAGATCGTGCAGTGTGCCCTGGAGAGTCTGCAATTGTCTACAATCCCCCGACAGTGAAACTTTACTGGATGAGAAATGCTGATGTGTCACATCCTTAACATCATTCGATCCACATACTTTTCATAGAAGGACAGCAATAAAGCTTCTGAATTCTGTAGAAGAGTGTTTCAGAAATAATTTCCAGACCTTTAAGAAACTTGGACAGAAGGCTAAATTTCAAGAAATTATTTCCACTGAGTAATAGCTGCTGCCATTTGAAAATTATTCACATACACTTTCTGATTATTTCTTACAGTAAGAACATCTGAGGAAGCCCAGGTGCCAAAGTGCCCACTGTCACAGTTCCACTGTAATTTCAGTACACTCAGCACCTGACATTGTTTGCTTCAAAGAAATGGCACCACCACATGCATGACAAGTCTCTGGAAACAATTCTTTGATCTTATCAATAGCGACCAACACTTTTGGTTTTTTAGACAAGTCCAATTCTCTTTAATCTCTCTCCCGGTTTTTTTGTAAACCTCTTCCACTTCACTCTGCAAGGTATGGTGAGACTCGGCAATGGTCTCCACATGATAGGTAGTCCTATCAGCCTCTGAGACAAGAATGGTAAGAGCGGCATCCTCGCTGTTTGGCACAGCAGTAGCTTCATCATGATCAGGATAGTCACTGAAGTCAACCACGAAATAGTTTCTGAAAAACAAAATGTTGTAGAAATATCTACCTGTTTATTTTTCAAATACAGTAACCCATAAAGTAACCCTGTACAGTATATGCTTACACAGGGTTCTAAGTAAGTGCTGGCAGCTGGTAACCTGCAATCAGGATTTTTTTCTCTCGTGAGCAAGGGAGTGGAGAAAAAAGTGACCATGGAAATGGAGTGACGCAGGCCCGGCTGCTGATTTTTGAGCCACGTAATTCACATGAAATAAGTGCATACACTGTAAGTTCTGAGGGAAAAGATGCTTACGTAGTTCACCTGACTGTCTACTTCAAGTTCATGGAATAAAATGCAAAATGGGAGGGTACCTAAACAAGAGAATGCATATGTCATGTATGAGCTGATTATTATTAACTGTACAAAATCTTCTCATAGGAAAGTTTTTTTTTTCTGAGTGGAAAAATTTCACAAGTCACATGATATCAGAACTACAAAGCACATCTTTTCAACAATATATTACAAGATAACTGAGAACAATAAAGAAACATACAGAAAAATTCTCACTCATTTTCAGAAGTCTCTTGGCGAGACAAAGGATCAAGTATTAGCTCTAGCCTCTCCTCTCCTCCATCATCTTCTTCACTGCCTTACTACATGCATCACTCTCAGCAACATCACTGTCATCCTGCAGTCCTCTAGTAGGACCTTTGACAACCTGAAATGAACAATAAATTAATACCCTAGTGAAATGGATTTCACAATAAACACACAACATGCACATCTAAGGAAAAACACAGTGCACAAGTGGTACATATAATTCTAACCTCTAGGAGATTTATAATGTTCATTTATTACCAATATTTTTACGGAAATGCCCAATTCAGCAAAACTTGTGTAAATGGGGCTCTGATAGAAAAGAAAAACAACTTGCAACACAATAGAAATAAAAATAGCACAATAGTATATCAAAGGCATGAGACACTCGATTTGGCAAGGATCTGAAGTGAATTTTTAGGTCAGACTTAACTATTAATATCATGCTTGTTCCTCAGGGGAAGCGTGTTCCAGATCTTGGCCCCGCTGAACAAGAAGGAGCCCTGGTACTTAGTTGTCCTGGTTAGCGACAAGTGCAGCAAATCATAGTTGAGGTAGATGAAGACATTCTACTGGGCTTAAAAGTTGGTTTTAACTGATCCTTAACTAACCATAAAAAGACGTTCAAAACAGTTTATTTAACAATAATATTATTACTCAAGCCTGAATGGGCTCTGAGTCAATAGCCCATGAGGCTGAAGGCCGAATGGACTATTGACTCAGAGGCCATGAGGGTGAGAGGATAATTGTTTTAGTAAAACCCAACTAGTTGGTAAAAAATATCGAGACAAAACAACTTTCGCTAGCAAAAAGCGATTCAGCCGCCATTGTTTTGGTTTTCAAAACTGGCGCTTTTCGCTACTAGTAGGCTATAACATATAGCCTAGTAGTAGCTCAACCAATCAAAATGCAGCATTGGTAATAGACCACTAGTTGGATTTTACTAAAATATTATAGCCTGAATCGCCTGAAATGCTTCTTGAATAAATTAAGGTAAGACTCACATGCCATTAAATTCTTGATTATCTTCAATGTCATCATGTACTGGGACATGAGCAACCCTGGCATCAACAACAAATGGGTTGCTCTCATTTCCTAGTCTCGTTTGAGAGAAAGGATAAAAAAATATTAGTTTTAATTCTGCCTCCTCAGTGACATTGATGCCAGTTATGTCAACACACCTGAGAGAAATAATTGAAATACAGAAAATTTAACACTAGATGTAGTCAATCAATAAAATAATAATTAATATCAGTAATGAGGATATTTAAAATTGCAATTTGATAACAATCAAATATTGATATTGATTTCCGATAGCAATAAAAAAAATTGATGAAGAGAAACATTTGTGAGTTGGACTAATAATATCAACAAGGACTGATTTATTGATTGTTACTGATTTCTATCGACTGACTTCACCTGGAGTAACATACACATGCACATACAAGTGAGGACAATTAATTGACACTGTTCCCTTCCCCCTCCCCCTCCCCCCCCCCCTCCCCCACCCAAAATACCTGGATTAAACTACTAGATTGAAATGCAAATACTATGCTCAATTTTTTTCCAGGTGCAGTAACGCTTGGAGTCACTATATAATACTGATTTAGTTGTAAACAAGTATTTTTAGATTCAAAACATTTATACAAACAGTACCTGTCAAAAGACACCTCCAAAGATCAGTAAATACGGTTGTTCAGGCACTCTTTCCTTCCTCTCTTAGCTGGGGTTGAGCAAAACGGTGCAGTAATACCTAAAGGAAAATATAAAACATAAGTTTACCATATCAACCGCTATGGAAAAACAAACTGACCATGGCCTGCAGGACACCAAAAAAGATTCCCTTGATCATATACAATAAGGCCATCCCCTCTTTTTTCGTTTAGGGTCAAATGGTGTTTCCTTATAATTATTGGGTCAGTCGGTCGGACTGAAAAAAAAAAAAGGTAAAAAAAATAACAAGAAGTCGTGGAATAGGAGGCCCTGGTATCCCAGGATGACGTAACATGCTAACAATTCACATATTTGGATTAACAAAATGCACAATATACTGTAAAAAATGTACCTGTTTTTTCTCTTTGCTGTTACTATGCTCATTTTTCAGATTAAAAGAATTATTTCAAGTGAAAAATGGTTTAACTACGTCGGTTTTTTGTAAATTTTTTTTGAAAATGCCAAAAATTTGGACGACACTAAACGGTGAAAAAAGAGGATGGCCTAAGATTAAATCTGATACATTTACGTCTTCTGAAGAAAAACTATAAGCTGCTACAGTACTAAACCGCAAACAGTCTCTTATTTTTCGTTTGATAGTAGAGAGAGCGAGAGTTTGAGCGAGTGTTGATTTGCATAATGATCACCATTTTGCTAGTCTGCTACACGGCTGTTTTTAGTGTCGTCACGCAATGCTCCTCCCCTCTAGTCTGCTACACAGCCGTTTTTAGTGTTGTCACGCAATGCTCCTCCCCACTAACGGCTGCTGAAAACTGAACCACATTCCTTTCCCGCGATTAGCCAATTAGAATTCAGCTCCCATTTCCTGGAAGGAGTTTGTGCCACATTTGCAGTATGGTGACTCCTCCAATCACAGCTTTGCTTTTATCATTGCCCCATGTGTGAATGACAGAACAATCAAAATTGTCGTGTGAAAACAAGCAATCAACTAGAGTAGTGTTGTCGTAGTTGAGTCCTTTCAAAATTTTTGAGATAAGCAGCAACAGCAAGCAAGTCGAGCAAATATGATGCACAACATGGATGTGCTTATAAAATTGCCGGGTATACTTCTGGGAAATCGCTTATCGATAATTTATAAGATTGCTTTTGTTTAAATCAGTACCCCTGAGAGTTTAGTCTTCAACAACACAATGAGCACATCCGGCACATGAAATTCATCATACATGCACCTTAAAAAGAACCAACTGATCCTGGTAAGAGTCTTGTAGGCCTATCAAACTTTTTTTTTTCACTTGGAATTTTGTTAACCGCTTAAAACAAACTTTTCTGGAAACAACCTTTTCATTGCTTGCAGACACAGATCCCGTCAAAATTCAGCGACGATTGATTGATTTGTCGAAAACTGAGAAGCGTGTTCTAGCGCCTTGCAGCTCACGTATTGTCAAGTTTGTTATACATGATTGGTTTGTTCGTTAGAACACAAACACTGAGGGAAAGGAATGTGGTTCGATTTTCCGCAGCCCTTAGTGGGGAGGAGCGTTGCGTGACGACACTAAAAACGGCTGTGTAGCAGACTACCATTTCGCTCGCCGTGCGTGACTCTCAGGAAAACAGGACCGCCGGCTGATAAGGGACAGGTTACTTTCCTTCAGAGCTGAGTATCACTGTTGAGATCAAGAGATAATACACTGACAGGAGCCCATCAAGCTCCTGGAGCTCCTGACACTGACTAACTGTATTTCACACCTGAATGAAAGTCGAGGTTAGGAAAAATGTCATCATCGCTGACCTTTCTTTTCCAAGATTTCCTTGTATTTTTATAATCTAGACATGAACTAAAGACACAAGACAAAGCACAGAAGATAAGAACTCTGTAAATGAGCTTAAGTTAATACAAAAACAAACTCACACAAAATTACAAAAAACAAATTAGTGAACGTTAGCTGAAGCCACTTACTGTAACAAGACTTCAGCGAACTCGCTGTCCGGAAGCTTGTCGTATCCTTGGCGAAGGTTTTGGCTTCTCCATTTGTTCCCGCACGGACTCTCTCAAATAAATAACTTAGTTACTTTGCCTCCAACTTTTTTGGAGGTCGCCATTCTCAGTTCTCATTCTCAGTTAACAAACGCGAAGTGTACGTAAATGTCAACAATATTTCTTGGATGGCTCTGATTTCTAGCGATTTCGCAGAGCCATCACCCAAGGAGGAAAATGGAAGTATCACACGGAACCTTAATACACGCCCGCGTTGCATCCTGGTAGACAGAGAATCTACCTGAAGACGGCAGCATTGTATTGCTGATACGTCGGTTAAGACTCTTTTAGCTTCTTTTAAACAGCTTCGATTTTACAATTTTCTAATTAACTCCATACTTCATTGTTTGCTGTAATTTTGCAACGGATTAGCTTAGCTTATAGGATACTTTACTGTAGAGCATAGGCGTGAGTTCGATTCCTGGCCGAACCATGTGCTCTGAGGCCCGTTTCTCGAAAGTCCCGATAATTAACGGGCCCGGTAAGCTGTCTCCGTTTACATTAAAGATCGAGGTTTCAGTAGTTTTGCATCTAACATGATAAAACTGTCAGTTAATGAAACTAAATGGAGTAGTTTGCTAGCCAGGACCCGCCCTCTTATTCTTTATATTTCGATTTGAATTTTTGATTTCGGGCCCGTAAAGTTACCGGGACTTTCGAGAAACGGGCCCCTGGTATCAGTTTCCCATTATTTGTTTTCACTATATCTTGAATTTTGGCTTCTGTGGCAGATTTTTGTTTTCCTTATGAATGCGCGGCACAGCCCTCTTTCCCCGGAGGGAGTGTGTGGGGGGGTTACTTTAGGAATTTCTGGGTGGAGATGTGCCGCTGGGACCCTGGAACCCATAACCTATACCAGAGCTAGTTCAGCTGAATTTTGCTACCGTATACTAGAGTAAACTCCCCAAATCCCCCCTATCCTAGAGTAGCTGTTTTCCAGAAACTACTGAGGTCACTAGCACAGTAGTTTAGCCAAAACAAAACCTTATACTACAATTCCTAGTCTAGATAAAATCTTCAACCAACCGATCAGTTTCCTGAAAAATTATACCCAATTCTAGACCCAAACTCTCTGATTTATATACCCTATCCTAGAGTAAACTGCATGGAAAACCATACCCTTCACAGCGGCACATACCTAGATAGCCCATATATGGCAGTACCCCCCCGGGCCTCTTCCCTGCTTGCGTGAGATAGATGTTTCCCTAAAGCACTTTTTTTGTCTTCTCATTTGTGTGTTATAGGGGTAACAATAAAAGAAAAAGTGTTATCCAAGTAAGTAGTTTGTAGTTCTACCAATAAGAATATTTAATGTAATGTTAAGGTGAACAAAGGGGGCGTGTTCGCGGGAAAACAAGTAACTGATGCAAAGGACGCGAAAAGATGCTAGAAATGCTGCGCGCACGAAAACATACCACAGTACCAGGCGTTGTAAAACATGCAACGTGTGCGAATGGCGGGAAACTTGCAATGAGTGACAAAGGCGGGAAAAACGTGCGTTAGGTACCAGACGTAAGAACACGTGCAACTTGTGCAACTCGGTAGCCTCCGTGAAGTATTGTCTTTTGCTTCTAAGCACCAGAAGTCATGTTACTCGTCTTACGGCTTATACTATACGTATAGGAAAACCTGGTATGAAGAGGGAGATATGAAACCAGACTCGAATGGGGAAAAACCAATAACTGTTGACGGTAGAGAATTCATCTTCCGAGAAAACTCTTTGAATGTAGTCCAAAGATATTATATATTAGGACCATTTATAGGAAGAAAAAAACGGCGCGTCTTACATTAAGACGCGTCCTAAGGAAGACGCAAACTTGACCGTACAAACGGCACGTGATTTCGTTTGAAATAAGACGCGACTTGAATAAATAAGACGCGTCTTATCTAAGGGCTGTTCCTGGATAAGACGCGTCTTTTTCAGACGAAATGTGCCGGGTATACGGTACAGTTTGCGTCTTATTTAGGACGCGTCTTGTTTTTCCTTGCACAGCCTTACTGTCTATCTCATATTTTGGTGCTTGAGTTTCCCTCAACCCAGTTTGTTGTTTTCATGCCGTATATTTCGCTTGCAAACTAACTTTCTTTGTTTTCACATATCTTTGGTAGCTGGAAGATGGAACAAGAAATGGAAAGGAAGAGCAAAGAAGGAGGAGAGAGGGTTAGTTTCCGTGACACGTTATACCGGCCTCAGTATCAGACAAAGACCGACTGATGAAAAAGTCGCTATTGGATTATTTTCACTCAAGAAATCGAAAATTAAAACACTATTGCAAGCCTCTATAATCGATAGTGAGAGTAATAGTAGTTCAAAACTGCTTACTTTAATTTGAAAGCAGACGCTTTTAGATACGGAACCGTTCTTGCTTGTCCTATAATACTGAGTTTCTTTCCGTAAACTAGCGAAACTAGCTCATTTCCTCCTTCAGGTTGTTGCGAGGGTAAACCAAGTTGTTGCTAGTGTATAGGTCCTAAGGCGTGTAACATTCTCCACCGAGTGATTTGCTATCCAATGGACTAGTATTGTGGAAATCAATTGCTTTATCCAGCAAGCAAACACCTTAGACGAGGATGCCGCTTTTAAGCAAGTTTAAATGTTTAAGATGACAAAAATGCTAAAATCACGAAAACCACCTCTCGGTTTTTCCACTTTTACTGATCCGGGGCTTATACTCAACAAATAAATTTGAAAAATGATAAAAGTGTGTACTACGTGAACCGTGGTTAACTGTCACGTTCAGTCGGTAAAGTTATTTCTTTGTTTATTCTGTTTCAGGAAAAGCGGCAACAGCGAACTACAGCCATGAAATCCTTATTTGAAAGTATTAAACAGTCGGCCGCTGTATTTAGTAAGTCCAAAACCCTTTCTTATGATATAAATATTTTGGCTCAAACCTGTATTGAGCAGATACAGGATACCAGAAGCACTTGCCACCAAGCCGAAAATCCCGAAAAGTTTGGATGGAGGGTTAATGTTAAGGTTATTTTCTCGGAAATTCCAACCAAACATTCAGAACATTTAAGACTTTCGTTTTGAGGTAGTCCAATCATTCCGGTTGGTATGGACTAAACAAACTGTCGCTTACCATTTACCCTTCACTGCGTTCAAATCTTGCCCTTTTTATATTCACGCCTTTTTTTATAACATTCAAACCGTACGTTTCTCTGGTGCGCTAAAAAAGGTGTCTTACATGCCACTGTCTGGTAGTAAGTACCCTAGGGAGCGCACTGCTCAATACTGGCTTCTGTCTGTGTTTCTGTAAGCAGACTTACGTACTACAAGGAAGAGCCCCCGAGTCACAACCCCGGAGTAGTGTCTGTGTTACGCTTTTTCACCTTAACAAGTAACTAACTTAAAGGTGTCAAACATAAAAAGGCGTTTGGCTTACTTTCAGTCCTTCATAGAGAGATGTCTACCTCACAGAAGAAGCATTTTAAGAGGTGTTCATGTTCGAAAGGTGACGACTAGCTGGGTTCAGTTTTAACATGATTTCACCACGTCTTAGTAGTGTTAATTGTTTGCAGTGGAGGATCCAGGGGAGGGGCCAGGGGGCCCCGCTCCCCTTATTTTTCCACCAAACTGAGACCCGAAGAGCCGAAAATTTTTTTTTGGACCGGCCACCTCCGTCCCCCCTTATCTCTAGGTCTGGATGACCGGGCCCCCCTTATCTCAAAGTCTGGATCCGGCATTGGTTTGTTCCCTTAGAACACAGTCTCAGTAGTCTAGGGCCAGGGGCCAACCATCTCATCCGGGAGCTTTCCTGGAAGAAATGGGCTTTGGGCGGATTTAATACTGTAAGACAAGCTCCATACCTGGTGACCTGGGACCGTTTAGTAGACAAGCATATCGTTCATTAACATTTTTCTTTATGTAAAAGGGATTTTTTTCGTGCAAGAAAGTAGCATTCCAAAGCACTGCGTGCCGATCGTACTGTTTATTTACAAACGCGTTATTTAACTTTGAATTAATGTTTGTCTAACATTTTTTTTTCTGTTATCCTAACAACGCCTATGGTGGTTGCTTTAACTCTTTCACTCACAGAAAAGTCCAAAGTCTAAAATGGAGAGAAATTCCAAATTTCATTCTATAAAATTCGGAGAACCAAATAGCACAACATAAGAGCACTGCCAAAGATGTTTCATTTGAATGGTAACACCAACGGATTTCGTCCACAGACTCAAAAGTTAGAACTACATACTAAATAAACAGTACCATGTGAAAGTACTGCCAAAGAGATCTCATTTAAATGGTCACACCACCGGATTTCATCCGCAGACTCAAAAGTTAGAACAACCTCATAGATCATTCGTTCTGGAGTGAAAGAGTTTTTTAGAAAAAGCCTACACTTTGCCTTAAGATATATGTTATACCTACTGCCATGACTCTTAATTGGTAAAAGGCAGTTCCAAAAAAGATTCATTCTTACATAAAAATAGTTTGAAAAATAAACGACAGAATTAGAAATTGATTTTGCAATCCCTTTGACTTTGTGTTGAAGCAAGATGCCTTTGCATAAAAGTGATATATCTCATATCTATCCATTTAGTAATGATTTCCCCAAGGCTAGAATAATTAACTATTTTTGTATAATTGTCGGAACGTGAAATTTTATCGCTGAGATTACTTTGCAATTTGTATCCTCACTATATTGGGCAAACCTATGCCTGAATTTAAGCGGGTAGTGAAAGTAAATGAAATAAAATGGGAATATAGCAACAAACTTTACTCTCTTTTTTTGTATCTGGATCTCAGGCTGTCTCCACACTAACTCATTAGTGGACCTTGAAAATCTTCGTTTTTGTTAACAAGATGCATCAATAGCTCCTTTCCCATGCAGCCAGGGCTAAAAGCGAAACTCTCGTTAATATACTTATAAGTTACTCCATCAAAAAATAAAATACAGTAGTGTAATTCTCAACGGCAACGGTAACGAGAAAAGTCTAATTGTGCAGCACATTTTTTTGTACATTTGTCTCCCTTTGTTGTTGCACAACAACAACATGAACCTTCCTAGTTTAAAAAACGTTTGTGTAAGAAATGTCGTATGTTCTTGCCTGTCTTCCTGTTCGATATTTTGGCACTGCCGCTCATTTTCACCTTGCTGGTCGCTAGCACTTCTCATTTTCTTACCACCGCTATAAAAATTTCAGACTTTTCTTCCAACGTCAATCTATGTCTATCATCCACGTCAATAAAGACATTAAAATTTAGTCGAGGAAAAGACTCGGCTTTATGTTGGTTTTTCTTCTCTTCCAAAGTGTAGGTAGCGGTCACTTGACTACCAAATTATATTGTATCTATACGTTTCCATTTCTATCGTAACAGAGTCTCTGTTGTGACTTTAACCACTGATCTAATAGCCCTGTGTCGGTAAGTGTGACATTTTATATCTTCTTACACGTAAGGGAAAAGGACCGGTCTTACAACCTGAACCAGAGTGAAGGTCATGCGATAATAGTCAGCGGTTGCCCGATTTTGACAGTTGTCAATTAATCTTCATATTTGTAGCATATATAACTGCCGGGGCATTGTCATTTTCTGTAGTTGTGAAAATGAGATTTGACATCGGCTTACATGTGGTTGTGTACATCAATAGCAATAAGGCTCCCCCGGAATTCCGCTATTACCTTACCAGGCTAAGCGTGTAACAAGCTCTCCGTTAGGACAAAGTAGGTTGCGTATCGCGAGGGAAAGGGAAGAGCAAAAGCTGGGACCCAGTTCCCGCTCCCTATCCCTAGCTAAACTTTTTTTCTCTCTAGGGTTCCAGCACAACAGTTAGAAAAGCTTCCTGCGTTTGATGGCTAAACCACGTTGCTGATACTCCTTTGCTTGTTCAAGGTCACCTAAGTCCTGGTGAATTGAAGCTAGGTTACCGTAGCTTGTTGCAAGAGAAACATGTTCAGCACCAAGCTTCTTGAGTTCGATGGCTAAACCACGTTGCTGATACTCCTTTGCTTGTTCAAGGTCACCTAAGTCCTGGTGAATTGAAGCTAGGTTACCGTAGCTTGTTGCAACAGAAACATGTTCAGCACCAAGCTTCTTGAGTTCGATGGCTAAACCACGTTGCTGATACTCCTTTGCTCGTTCAAGGTCACCTAAGGCCTTGTGAATTGAAGCTAGGTTACCGTAGCTTGTTGCAACAGAAACATGTTCAGCACCAAGCTTCTTGAGAAAGATGGCTAAACCACGTTGCTGATACTCCTTTGCTTGTTCAAGGTCACCTAAGTCCTGGTGAATTGAAGCTAGGTTACCGTAGCTTGTTGCAACAGAAACATGTTCAGCACCAAGCTTCTTGAGTTCGATGGCTAAACCACGTTGCTGATACTCCTTTGCTTGTTCAAGGTCACCTAAGTCCTGGTGAATTGAAGCTAGGTTACCGTAGCTTGTTGCAACAGAAACATGTTCAGCACCAAGCTTCTTGAGTTCGATGGCTAAACCACGTTGCTGATACTCCTTTGCTTGTTCAAGGTCACCTAAGTCCTGGTGAATTGAAGCTAGGTTACCGTAGCTTGTTGCAACAGAAACATGTTCAGCACCAAGCTTCTTGAGTTCGATGGCTAAACCACGTTGCTGATACTCCTTTGCTTGTTCAAGGTCACCTAAGTCCCGGTAAACTAAAGCTAGGTTACCGTAGCTTGTTGCAACAGAAACATGTTCAGCACCAAGCTTCTTGAGTTTGATGGCTAAACCACGTTGCTGATACTCCTTTGCTTGTTCAAGGTCACCTAAGTCCTTGTGAATTGAAGCTAGGTTACAGTAGCTTGTTGCAACAGAAACATGTTCAGCACCAAGCTTCTTGAGTTCGATGGCTTAACCACGTTGCTGATACTCCTTTGCTTGTTCAAGGTCACCTAAGGCCTTGTGAATTGAGGCTAGGTTACAGTAGCTTGTTGCAACAGAAACATGTTCAGCACCAAGCTTCTTGAGTTTGATGGCTAAACCACGTTGCTGATACTCCTTTGCTTGTTCAAGGTCACCTAAGGCCTTGTGAATTGAGGCTAGGTTACAGTAGCTTGTTGCAACAGAAACATGTTCAGCACCAAGCTTCTTGAGAAAGATGGCTAAACCACGTTGCTGATACTCCTTTGCTTGTTCAAGGTCACCTAAGTCCCGGTAAACTAAAGCTAGGTCACCGTAGCTTGTTGCAACAGAAACATGTTCAGCACCAAGCTTCTTGAGAAAGATGGCTAAACCACGTTGCTGATACTCCTTTGCTTGTTCAAGGTCACCTAAGTCCTGGTGAATTGAAGCTAGGTTACCGTAGCTTGTTGCAACAGAAACATGTTCAGCACCAAGCGTCTTGAGTTGGATGGCTAAACCACGTTGCTGATACTCCTTTGCTTGTTCAAGGTCACCTAAGTCCCGGTAAACTAAAGCTAGGTTACCGTAGCTTGTTGCAACAGAAACATGTTCAGCACCAAGCTTCTTGAGTTTGATGGCTAAACCACGTTGCTGATACTCCTTTGCTTGTTCAAGGTCACCTAAGTCCTGGTGAATTGAAGCTAGGTTACCGTAGCTTGTTGCAACAGAAACATGTTCAGCACCAAGCTTCTTGAGTTCGATGGCTAAACCACGTTGCTGATACTCCTTTGCTTGTTCAAGGTCACCTAAGGCCTTGTGAATTGAAGCTAGGTTACCGTAGCTTGTTGCAACAGAAACATGTTCAGCACCAAGCTTCTTGAGTTCGATGGCTAAACCACGTTGCTGATACTCCTTTGCTTGTTCAAGGTCACCTAAGTCCTGGTGAATTGAAGCTAGGTTACCGTAGCTTGTTGCAACAGAAACATGTTCAGCACCAAGCTTCTTGAGTTGGATGGCTAAACCACGTTGCTGATACTCCTTTGCTTGTTCAAGGTCACCTAAGTCCTGGTGAATTGAAGCTAGGTTACCGTAGCTTGTTGCAACAGAAACATGTTCAGCACCAAGCTTCTTGAGTTCGATGGCTAAACCACGTTGCTGATACTCCTTTGCTTGTTCAAGGTCACCTAAGGCCTTGTGAATTGAAGCTAGGTTACCGTAGCTTGTTGCAACAGAAACATGTTCAGCACCAAGCTTCTTGAGTTTGATGGCTAAAGCACGTTGCTGATACCCCTTTGCTCGTTCAAAGTCACCTAAGGCCTCGTAAACTAAAGCTAAGTCATTGTACCCGGATGCAACATGCACATTTTGGTCACCTAACAGCCTGATACGAACAGCTAGAGAGTTTTCCAAGTATATCTTTGCCACGTTAAATTCACAGTGCATTTCACATATGTCGCCAAGATTCGACAATTTTTCAGAAATGTCCTGAATATGGACTTGAGACATATTTTCTGTCATAATAACTGTATTAATTGGTACAATAAGGGCACTTACGTGCGGAATGATGTGCATAGTGTCCATTGTTCTATTTTCGTGTGGAATTGTGACTATAAATTTGTGAAATGATGTAACAGCTTCACTTACAACCTTGATCGTTTGATTCTCCTTACAGTCACTCATCACCCATTTCATTGCGTCGTGCACAACCTGATGTACACGAATGTAGTAGCAACTATCTTCGCCTTCCTCTAAAAGAAGCAATGAAGATCTTCTGAATCTCCTGCGAATGTGTTCCTTGTCCTCTTTATCATCGTGTTCGAGAACGTTTATAAGGTAACTAACCGCTATGTCAACGTTTAATGGTTGTGGTGCGCACAGAGAAAGAAATCTGAAAAGGTGTTCAAAAAACTTGTCGTATTTAACTTGTGCTTCGACAGCTAACCTTATTGCTGTAGTCATTGTATTTGGATAAATTGGGTTGGTATCAGCAAGGGTATCCTCGGTCGTTCCTCGTTTTCCTTTTTGTAAAATCTTTAGGTATTCGTCCCAGCCAAAGTGCTTCGATGCTTTGTCCTGTCGAATGTCTTTGACAAACACAGCCGCGCCTGCTAAAGCGAGTGGCTGATAGTCCAATTTCTGGGCAACGTTTTCCGCTAGCTCGTTGTCGAAGACCCCAGAAAGTTTGGCCAATAAGGAAGTGGCATCGTAAGGATTCATTCCTTGGCTTACTGAAATGTGATTGATGAAAGAGCTTTTTAACGGGATGGACTTTGTATCCTGGGTTGTAATTAAGAACTGACCTTTTGCCCACGTCTCGGTTCCAGACTGTGGTAGGTGATCATGTAAAAATGTCAGTTTAGTCACATTGTCCACCACCATTAGCCACGACGCGTAACACCCAATTTTTGTAGCAATAAGCATCTTGAGATTAGTAATCTTGTCCTCAATGTTACAATCCTTGGAGCTCAAGGTTTGCATCACTGAAAATTCTGGGCACTTTAACTGACGAGCAAAATTGGCATATGACTCCAAAAGTGAATCTTGACTGGCAGCGTTTATGGTCATCACAAAGGACGAAGTGCCTGGTATTTCTTTTACTTCATCAAAGAATCTTTCAGCGACGAGGCCAGCTAGTTGTGATTTGCCACTTCCTGGATTCCCTGAGATGTACAGATAACTCAACCTTTTCTCATTGGCCTTCTTTAGTTCCCTTAGCTGATGGGCTATTTGTGCTACTTCACTTTCACGGCTTTCAATTTCGTGTGTAGGTTTAGCAGGGAGAATACAGAATGAAGGCGCTTCTCTCTGAAGCTGATCTTCAAGAACCTGGCGTTGGTTCTCTTTTTCTTGAAGATCTTGTTTAACATCGTCAACCTCTTTCAGAATTTTATGTAACTCGTCGGTTGGGAAAGTTTTCTGATTTTTTATCTCATCAATTTTTACAGTAGAGAGACCAAGCGCATTAAACGCTACCTGAACTTTTCCAATGGCATTCTGAAAATCCATCTCAGGGAAACTTCCCTGTGATATGTGGGCGAATTCCTCGTTTCTAAATTTTCTAAGATCATCCACTTTGTTTCTGACTGTTGATGCAAGGTAGGGCCCGACACAATCAGAGTAAAGGATGGCGTAAAACAGCATTGTGCAATCCCATTCCGCTCTGTTTCCGTTTATCATGGTGGCCAAAAGATGAGCATTTCTTCTTTGCTTTCTTAGCGACTCGCCGTTGTAAAAGTCCGTTCCATTCTGGGCCAAATCTTTCCATTCTCCCAATGATGTTGATTTGTATTGATTGTCCCATTCACGTTTAAAAAGTTCTCTGAGGCCTTCGGCTAGTAAATCAGTGGTTACATAACAAATTCTGAAGTAGTTCAGCTGTTCCTTGGTGTATTCTTTTGAAAGGGCCATGTTTGAGGCGCTGCTAAGGCTTGGAACCTTTGGAAAAATGAATTTAAAAACTACTTGATGAGCGTTGCAGGGAAAAGAAACACAGGATCTTTTAATATGATTTAAACGAAATAACTTCTGTTGTTCTAAATTGTCCTTAACTCGGTCGATGTCAATCAGTTGTAAAGCCTCAGTTACTAAGCATAAAGCAGGTTTTCCTTATGGTTAAGTATTTTGACAGACTTTTTAATCTACGCTAACAAGAAAACATTTATTTCTCAAAATGTGAAAGGCGAAAAAGCTGGCGTAAAATGCTTTTTTTAAACTTGCTCCAGTTTTTGCATTTTAAGAATAGGCTCCTGGTGGCGTATAATAAGGGAAAGGATTATGATTTAAGCGCTCATGTGAATTATGGCAACATGATTAAAATTATGCCGAAATTCGTGTTAAAAAACTGTTTAATATCCTTCTTTTGTAAACTTCCTTAATATATTTGTTACTTTCATTTCTTTGATAATAATTGTATCCGTCACCGTAATTGTTTATAGTTCGTCTTTGAAAAATTGTAATTGAGGAGCCCTTAAGTTAACATTATCAGCTTTATAGTTTCCTTTAGGCCTCCTCGCCATTACTTTCTACATTTTTGTATTTTTTTGTGATCCTAATCACGAAATTTTTCTGTGTGGCACAATAAATGCAAAATACAAAATACAAGCTAGAACACGGTTTAAGAGTTAATGTAATTTGAAGAACTGAGTTAAGAGGCTGTCCGCGTAAGAACCGATAAGGCAAATTTTGGTCTATCACGGATTGCCCTGATTTTTTCATTGGAAGATAACTATCCTATCCCATGAAGAAATATCACATTTATTTGGACCAACTCAATTTCTTCTCTATTTTACAGAAAGATTTTCTAGGTCACCTAAAACTAGCCAGTTTGCCGTCGGAAGTGGTGCGATTTTGGTGAAACTTTAGGGCTCTTGCAAACCTACCTTACAGAGCCGAATAAGCTGATTATTTTACACACAAAAGTTTTAACTCTGATTAATAGTTTCAAGGTTTAATGGTTGCATTCTGTGGAAAGTTGGCTGAGATATGATTTTTTTTAAATGACCTTTAATTTTCTTATCGGGAAAATTAATTCGCATAACTAGAGCTGAACGGTAATTTCGCAAAAGTGGCACCTGACCCAGACTCAAGTCTATGATAAAACGGAAGTACTAAGACCAGTCTACTTCTTAATGCAATAAAATTTGTGGGCACTCTTCTTTGCGTGCTGTACAAAGTTCCGTTAATGTTCCAAACTTTGCCATTTTGACAGCAAAACTGGAATTGTAACGGTCTGTATCGGATCGACCAATTTCCACAGCTTTAACGTTTCTAGTTATTACTAACTGTCATCAGACCCTTTAAATGTTGGACTTTCGAAAACATGTGGAGAAAACTTAGTAATCGCTTTTTCTTGGCTTTTTTCATGTCGACGATGAACGTGACTTCATTCTCCGTATGCAAATTATCCTTTATAGATGCGTCGTTTCAACAACTTGACGTGTAACATAATCCTTACATTTCACATTTCTAAGAGGAAAAATAACTCTCCTTTCCACAGAAAAGCACTAACCATCACTTAGAATCCCCTTAAGGTCTGTTTTTTTTTTTGACGAGGAAGAGTCAGCTGAATAATATATCATGATATATGTTTGCGTGGCTTAAAATAATCGAAATTACTGTGACTTGTCACGCATTCCTAAAGAGGGGCGGTCGATTACTTGTATCGATCAATTTTATTATATTATCATCTTTTTTTAAATGATAGTTATTGATAATAATAATAAAAAAGAGTTAACCTGCAAGGTAAGTTCTCTTGTCAGCACAATAAAATTTGTAGGCACTCTTTTTTGCTTATCAGATCTTTGTACACGGCACTATCATAAAAAAAAATGCCCCACACTTTTTCTATCTTAAAAAGTTTTTTTAAAGAGAAAATCCATGTATAGCTTTGCAAAAGGCACATTAGCTGAAAAAATTTCAGTTTCATTCAAAGGTCTTTAAAGTGTTTATCGGACTGGCAGAATGAAACGGGAAAAATGGTTTCTTTTTTCAGTGAATACACGCAAAAGGGATTATCTCAGTTTTCAGTTTTTGTTAGGGTATAACATCCGTATTCCCAAGATGATCTTGTTTTGGTTTCAATCTAATTGAATTATAATGCAACAGGTGCCAGTTTCGTTTCAAATATGATTATGTCATTGAAATCACCGAAGAGATCAATTGTGAAAAATGGCTTATTCGGCTATTTCATCAAGCTGTTCTTTCCGCGAGATCGTCAAGACAGAGTGTGGTCGCAGAAGGGGTGTGGAGGGAAATGTGTTGGTCGCAGAGTGCATGAATGATATTACGTCGCACTTAGCCAGCTGTCACTTGTCTAAGCGTAGCAAAGTCAATGACTGAATGAACTCATTTAAGCGAGAGTAGAGGTTTGGTAGGTATTCGGAACTGAAATGACAATCTGCCCAATGCACAGACACTAAATAGCAGAATAAATAGCAGTACAGAGCCCCCTCCCCTTAGGAAAAATCGGAGAAGGGGTGGGGGGTGGTGTGTACACAGGCTAACACTAAAATGACAATCTGCCCAAGGCACAGACACCTTCTTGGAAGATTTTTGCGAGCGCCAAGGTCTTGTTAGGCTCGATCGTAAGCCGCTGTGCTGGAAAATGAGCCCCCAAGGGACCGGGAGACGGCGGAAATCGAGCTTAAGGTCTTGTCAATACCCAGGTTACACTCTGGATCATACTGGCAAAATAACTACTGTGGCGGGAAGACATGTCGTGAATTTCCAGATAGCCAGCGAAATAAGTCAAAGTTTTGCTCTGTCATGTAAGTATCATTCTTTTTTCTTCTTCATGCAAACTGAATTTCTAAACGTACAGAGATATTCTAATTTCTCTATTTTAACATTTTATCCTGCGATGTTTTCTGATGTTTGTTTCCAGTTTATTTGAGCTTGCAAAGATAGTTTATTTATTTCTACTTTTTGATAGCCGTGTATCTTGCCCTAATAAATTCTTACCTTTAAAATACTATACATAAAGGTTAATCCGTGTGTTGTAAAAGATAGTTTTATGATGATTGTTTGAAGAGCATTATAGATGGGATAAAAAGAAAGAACTTTCTACACGGAGTCAGGATTCAACCTCGTCCTCAGGGCTCCCCCTGCCATTTTCTAAGAGGAATGTCCTGGGGACGTGTATGAAAAGTATTTCATTCTTGCAATAAAAACAATTTTTTTTAACTTAAACAGTGTTTAAAACATGTCTCTGGTTTTGTAAAAATTAGTGACACTTAAAAGTACCAGAATGTTCAGTTCAACTTTATATAGCCGATTTGCTCCTCCTGTCGCAAGAAACGTGAAAAAAATTGACGCCAAAGGGTCGAGAAGAGTACGATTGAGCAGTCAGCAACCATGTCCACACCTTTGCCGGAGAGGTTTATTGGACAAGATTTCTCTGTTTTTCTTTTTTTGATAACGTTTATACTAAGTCTTCAAAAATGCCTCCAAATTGCAGTTTTTTTTTGTATTTATACCCTCTTGAACAATGTGCTCCATCAAAGTGCTCCTCTCATCTCTCTATTTTTAACCTACTTTACCATCCACCCTCTCTTCCCCCGGTTCCACCTCTACTTTTACAAGCATTTATACTTAAAGGGGTGAAATTTCTCCTGGGTATATTAATTTCTGAAAAATTAAGTCCTTCTACTTTTTCCTTAAATTCTTAAGATTAGTTCTTTTTTCTTTAAGAACCGCCAAAGATGCTGCTAAGGCTGCAATACGCGCACTGTGCTCGCCCTTTCATATACTTCATCTAGTGAAATGCCTACCCTTTCATATACCTGAAGCCTAAAAAAGATACCCCTTTCGGGCGGAGCCTTCCCGTATAGGCCATCGTATCAGACCATCTGCTGCAAGAAGACGAGGTGTTCGAAAGGCAAAATCTTGTTGCAGGAATCGCTGGTGAAGAGTAATTGAGACCACAACACCCTCAATCAGAAGCTTTCAACCTATGTGTATGTCAAAGGAAGATCAACCTAGTCAGTTCAACGTGGTAACAGAGCCGTTGGGCAGCTGCCCCCCCGGACTTGTTGAGCCAGACAAATCAAGTCTGTGGATGGATTTGTTTTCTTTAGACTCAGTTATTTTGATTATAGTGATTTGCAATTGTTTGCCATTTTCATCTTGGAGGTCTATTTTTCGGAGACATATCTCATGACAAGTGCTGAAAATAGCATTTTGGAGCCTCCTAATTTGAAACTTTTCGGGAGGAGGATAACCTCAGACCCCACTACAAGGCTCGTGCTTTCGGCACTCGCGATAATACCCCCCGTTACAAAAAACTTAGCTACAGCCCTGGGCAAAGCTAAAAAAATCCTGTGTCACTTTTGAAATACCATTCAAACCCAGGGAAAGAAAAGGAGACCTAATTTACCAACTTTCGTGTTTCATACAAGAGAGCACGTGCTTTTCTCCATCAGCTCAGTAGTAAACATAGACAACATAGGGATCCTTAATTTAGTGTGATTAACAGCCGGCAAATTCTTTTGGGATTTAACAGGAGACGGATCGTAAACAAAGAACTATGCCTTTTTCTGCATGCCATTCCTAGGTTTTACTGAAATGTTGTTAATTAACGATAAACACAATGCTCTGTTAATACCACCGTAAAGTTTGTAGGCTAGGCTATTAGCTAGTGATCTAGGAAATGTGTGTGCTGCTGAAACGACTTTGCAGGTGTGGTCCTGTGGTGTCGCACGGGATTTCTGAAGTGTTTGCGAGCGATTTCCCAAAGATTAATTGTCATTCTGTGATTTAAAATATTGTGCCAGTGCTCGTGAATAAGAGTGGCTGTGTCCAAGTGACTTTGTAGCTAATTGTCGTGTATTACACCATGGGGGTGGGGAAGGGGGGGGGGGGGGGTCATATTAAACCCTATCCTAGTGGCGCCCGGGGATACTGACTCAGTTAAAACGGTTGTAGAATGAATAAATACAACAGCACGGTATTTGCCACCCAGTAACGAATCGGAATTGACAGTGATTAAATTGTATGATTATCAATAACTGTCACTTCAAAAAAGATATAATAACATAAAAGAACTGATCGATACACGGTCACTCTGGGGGAATGCGTGACGGGTCACAGTAATTAAATTATTTTAATTAGCGTAAACATACCTCCTTCTGATGCTTCTTCCTCGTAAAACAAACAGACCTAAGAGGATTTTAAGTCATACAGTGTATGGTTCGTGTTTTTGCGTGGAAAGAAGAGATATTTTTCCCTTAAAAAATATGAAATACAAGTATCATATTTCCTGTCAATTTGTTGAAACGACGCATCTAAGGCTAATTTGCATACGGAGAATGCAGTCATGTTCATCGTCGACAAGGAAAAACCCAAGAAAAAGCGATTACTAAGTTTTCGTCACATGTTTTCGAAAAAGTCCAACATTTAAAGGGTCTAATGACATTTGGTGATAACTAGAAACGTTAAAGCTGTGGAAATTGGTCGATCCGATGCAGACCGTTACAATTCCAGTTTTGCTGTCAAAATGGCAAAGTTTGGAACATTAACGGAACTTTGTACAGCACGCAAAGAAGAGTGCCCACAAATTTTATTGCATTAAGAAGTAGACTGGTCTTAGTACTTCTGTTTTATCATAGACTTGAGTCTGGGTCAGGTGCCACTTTTGCGAAATTACCGTTCAGCTCTAGTTATGCAAATTAATTTTCCCGATAAGCAAATTAAAGGTCATTTTAAGAAAATCATATTTCAGCCAAATTTCCACAGAATGCAACCATTAAACCTTGAAACTATTAATCAGAGTTAAAACTTTGGTGTGTAAAATAATCAGCTTATTCGGCTTTGTAAGGCCGGTTTGACAGAGCCCCAAAGTTTCACCAAAATCGCACCACTTCCGACCGCAAACTGGCCAGTTTTAGGTGACCTAGAAAATCTTCTTGTAATATAGAGAAAAAAATGAGTTGGTCCAAATAAATGTGATATTTCTTCATGGGATAGGATAGTTATCTTCCACTGGGAAAACCAGGGCAATCTGTGATAGACCGAAATTTGCCTTATCGGTTCTTACGCGGACAGCCTCTTAAATCTTCTTTTACGAACTTCTTTAAACAGGCTCTTTTTGTTCGTCTGTGGAAGATGGAAAGAGTGGCAAAGGAAAAAAATGAAAGCAAGAACAAAGGTTGAAATCGTTTCGCTTCATGCGCATAAAACAAAAATTCAGTACTCTTAACTAACTCTTGGACTTGTTGAGATCTCATTTTTAGCCATGTCTACTATATCGCATTGGCAAAATAACAACTGGTCCGAAAAGGAGATTTTTCTCTAGCTGCTGGTCACTAAAACGTATTTAAGCGAAGTAGGAAAGGATTTTTATTTAAAATGTTGTAAAAATAAGACCATCGGGGCGCTTTCCGGGTAGCCTGCGGGGCAGGCCTTCGAAAGGGCAGGGGAAGGGAATTAGGACTTGAGACCACGCGCGCCCAAATTCCCCCCTCCCCTTCCCCTTTTAACGCCTGCCACGCAGGCTACTTTCCGGGTGGGAGTAGGGTATTGCAAAGTGCCAGCACTGAAGCGCCCGCTGAAGCGTTACTTTTTAAGGCCCAGTTCACACGTCGAATTTCACATGTGCTGAACTTCCTATTTTAGTGGACTAAAATAGTTAAATACGGCATTTAACTCTATTCGCTGTCAGTATTCCCAGTCTCCAAAACTAGGCACATGTGAAATGCGACGTTTGAATCAAAAGTCGAACCTAAGTCGAATCTTCGACTGTTCCAGTTGCAGATACGGCGAAAGTCGCATTTAATTTACGTGTAAACAGTCGGATTTAATTGATTCAAACGTCGCACTTCACATGCATTTAACTCTCGCATTAACTTCGGCGCATGTGAAATTCGACGTTTGAACCGGGCCTAAATCTAAACATTTCGACATTTATACAATATCTTTAATCTGCGCACCTCAGATTACTGAGTTGAAAATTAACCTTTATGCAAATAAGTTTACACCAGGCCTCTGAAACACTGATCCGTTTCGCTTTGATTCTGAAGAACTTAGAGGCTGACAACAAACACAGTATGAATGGCGTTTTACACTTCTTGTTGTCTACTGCTGATTCAAGTGCTCACGTACTGGATGACTCGCCCCGGTAACTCTGCACATCAATGTCTTTTAACGAAAATAAATATGACCATTTTACAATTGATTGGTGACCCCATTTTTAAAGAACAACCATTTGAATGTATAGGGAATTTTAGCAACAAAGATGTTTTTACAAGAAAATTAATATCAACTTGCTTATAGGAAACTAAACCCTATAATATTCCAAATTGACTTCCACAGCTCATCCACTGGGGCTGAACGGGAGCGGGGGGGAGGGGGGGAAGGGTATTCATTGACCACAATCAGGCGCTGGTGTAGTAAATTTATTAACAGGAATTCACACAAAACGATTTGGGATGGAATTGTGCTTTGATTGAACCTAGACGCAGCGAAAACTTTAAATTTGTTTTTGGTTTTTAGCATCATTGGTTGAAAAGTAGCAGAGACGTGTGGAACCATTAATTAGTGTTGGGTCACGTGCTTGCTTTCCGCGAAAAACGTAGACATG
>CALNXK010000095.1:1002500-1062500 GCA_942486035.1 Porites lobata
GCACCACAGGCATACCAATGTTTACTCTCACACTTTCTAGCTACTTTGGGAGCCCAGGAGAAAGCTGATTGCACATCAATGTTGTCATCATTTGACAGCTGTCAAAACAGGGTATCCGCTGACCACTATCACCTTCTAACCGAATCGCGGGCTCAGGTGTCGACCCATCGAGGTCGAGTATTTTTTTGAAGTTATCCGCTGACAATTTACTCGTTTTCAAATGATCGCAGGCTCACGTTTACTTTTGTTTTAAATTCATATCAAATACGTTGTGTTTAAATCAGTATCGCCCCGCACTATTACGATTTTGATTTCAAACTGACTTCAGACGCAAAAATTCAGCTAGTGTTTTTAAAATACAGGCGGGGAAGACCTTATCTTACCATGGGCACGTGTTGGTCACGCTCCACGTCCAATTTTTATGCTCTGATTGGTTAAAATTTGACAGGTGAGTTCATGCGTAAAATTTATGCAGCATCTTGAAAGTTGTTTACTTTGACAGCTGAAGCTGACAGAGTTTTCAGTCAACTTGGGAGGTTTTTAACTGTCTTTTTCCACTGGATGTACAAAATGAAATACAGCTGCTATCAAGAGTGTTCTCTTATTCATGGCTGGTTTGTTTATTGGGTTTTTGGTTGAAAAATGCGTCGCTTGTCAAAGCCGATGATCCGATTTCGGATGGCATCGTTTTTGTTTTTCACCTTGCTGGATGCGTACGAGAATTATAAAGGCTCAAGCGATCCTTGCCTTACTTGATAGCTTTCAGGAGCTGCATCTCGAAATATGGTAAGCCTGAGTAATTATTGTATTTAAATCTAATTTCATGAAGTCCAGCGGCGCAGTTTATGAAGCTAGTTTATGCACGTTTGTAATAAGATTTGACTGAGACACTGATCTGGCCTCGTATGAGGTTTGATATAAGCTTAACCTTACAGAACTTTAAAAAGCCTTTAGTCGATATTAATTCACCTTTAATAGAAAGAAAAAACTTTCCGAAGAATATTTAGTTATAATTTTGGCTGTAGAAAGAAAGCTTTGAACGATTTTCTTTTCGTGAGTTCATCTTTAAAAACAGCCAACACCGGGAAACCGGCGGCTTAAAACATAAACTTTAAGCTTACTAGTAAAGACTTGAGGATTCTTAGACACACTTAAAAATACTCATTTGTTTTCGTGAATGAAAATTGTTGTCTCTGTAAATGTTCTATACAATTATTTTTCTTTACTGATTTTTGGTAGTACCAAAAGTGTAATTTTCATCGCTTTGCCGTTTGTTTTCAGGCGTTCATAAACATTGCTCGCAGGAGTACTCAAAATGCCAAGCGTATCAAACGCTTTTTAAGATTACACATCGTTATAAAACCGTTAACAAAAAATAGACTCAGTAAATTCTTTATCACGTTGAAGCGTAACTCTTTTAAAATTTCTTCGCAAATTTGGCGCTCGTCAAAAGTTAGAACCGGCTGGCCGTATAGGTGATTTTGGAAATTTTTTGAACGGTTTCGCTAATTAAAAGTCCACGCGTGCCTCTATATGGTCCTGAATATTCAATGAATGCAATTTGTCTTGAAAAATTGTGAAATACTGCATTTTGTACGAGGTCTGTATGATAAAAACAGCGCCTCGTAGAACTCTTTCTCCTCAGATGTGGTGTATAAAAAAAAAAATAAAAGATTGGTTTGCACGCACCCAGATTTATTGGCAAGAAGACTATTTTTTGGGTGTACATATAAGGCTATATCAAGTCGATACAAAATTTGTTTCACTCCAAAATCACTTAGCTTTTCCCTCAAAAGTGAATGTGCCCTTACGTTAACTGATTTGTGGAATACAAAATTATTGTTTGATTTAAGTTATGAATTTATCAATGGGAGCTTCGCTTTTAGCTGTGGCTAAATATATATATTAAATGCGTATCGTATGAAGAATTATGGAGATGGAGGATGGTGTAATCCGTAGAGCCCATAGGCCGAGAAGTCATTTTATCATCAATATAAGACGACAGACAACCACAAAACTGGATTCAATTTGTTAAATCTTTCCTTCTGTGTAATTTTTAGATCCTGTTCAGACCGGACTGTTTTTTATTGTTTTCTGCGATCGGGTGTTGGGAGAGGGAGGCCAGGGCCCGGTTGCATAAAACCTGCACTTAAGTGCTCACTTAAGTAGGCCACTTACGAATCCGTTATGGGTACACTTACGGGTGTTGCATGGAACACACTTAGCACTCTCGTAAGTTTCTGTTTTACGTGGTAACTTACGGGCTCACTTAAGGGCAACCGTACTTTATTAATGATTCACTCTTTTTTTTTTTGTTAAGCTAACCATCGGTGAGTGTAAAGAAAGTTAAAAGTCGTTTCGAACACGTTTAAGCCTCTCAAAAAATGAAATTTGCATGCAAACGTTATTCTTCTTCAATATCTACTGAAAATGAGAGTTCTTCTTCTTTTTTCACAAAAGCGTACATGAGAGGTTAACAAAGCGCATTAGAACAAATTACGTGAAGAAAAATACTTTTTTTCACTTCTCAGTAAAAGATTTCGTTAAATTTAGTAAAAACAGTAACGATACAGGACCTACATAGGTCCCGTAAATATACGTGCTATTTTTCTCGTAAAAAAAGTTTTATGCAACACCCACAATTTGTGTTGCATAAACGACATTTAAGTGAACACTTACGAAAATCGTAAGTGCAACCACTTAAGTGAATTCCCTAAGTGGCCCACTTAAGTGATTTCATGCAACTGACTTATGTTACGAGTGCACGTACGTGTACCCATAGTTGCTACGGACGTTTTATGCAACCGCGCCCAGGGCTGGGTGTGTCGGAGGCTCGCACAAAATTACACGGAATAATGTGTCGTCATCATTTCCAACATGTAGTTATTACTTGACAAAAAAAAAAGGAATTTGACGCCATGACGCAACATTGTTAAATTTGTTTGCAAACATAGCTGTAAAAATTAGGTTGCCATGGTAACTTCACGACTACTGTAAATATGTAAATGTTCACAGATAATTTTTAGCAAAAGTCGATAAGTTTGGCGGTCATAATAATAATAATAATAATAATAATAATAATAATCTTTATTTCTTAAGATAAAATCACATATCCTAAGTTACAATATGATAATAGATTTGAGCAGGTTGAAGTTATTCAACTCTTAATTGAGGAGGAAGAGGGGACGGGGGGTGGGGTGTTCAATAGCCTTCCCCATTGTTGATTTTATTTAATTTTAACTAATTGTTATGCATATGCCATTGTATATCAAGGAAGGCTTCCCAGTGCAAATGCGTTAATTATTATTATCATTAGTAATGGTAACAGGACTGAGTGGAGTCCAATTCGGCCTGTAATCATACGAGTGATTAACAAAATCGGACGACCGCGTAGCGGGAGTCCGATTTGTTTAATCACGAGTATGATTACAGACCGAATTGGACGACCCGGTGTTCTGTTACCAATTAATCATAACTGTAGCAAAAATTGTGATATAATAAGCCATTTTTTAAATCAAAACACAAATTCGAAATTTTGTTTCGCTAGCAGTGAAAAAAAAGCCATTTAAGCGCGCGCGTGATGGCGCGTACTGTCCAATTACTTAAGCATGACGCGTACTGTCCTATTAAATTGTCCAAGTAAGGCTGAAATCAGGGCAGTTGATAGCCAATCAGATTTGACAATTTTGTTATAATTATGATTATTATTATTATCGTTTTATTATGCTACAAAAAAACTGGAAATGTCATTTGACAAATGACCAAATGTAAAGCAGCTACTACCGTTACCATAATTAGATCCGTCTTTAGCCGGAATATTGCACGATGACGATATTTGACTGCAACTACCAGAATTCATTTCGGTTTTGCTTTGTTATTTAAATTTGTCAATCCCGCTGAGTATAAAAGAACAATAGCCTTAATTTGCACAAGAAAACAACAAACTCAAGGTTTCTGGTATAGTAGTTGTAGTAAAATGACGTCATCGTGCAATTGTTCCATTCTTTCCCTTTTTCCAAGGGCATGAATAATCTCATACCCAGATCTCCCACGGCCGATTAAAACAGAGTAAGATCTGGGTACGAGATGAGGGCATGAATAATAGGAATGTCCATCTTCATCACTGCTTAAAATAATACGGAAGGTTCGACTGTCTCTTAATTCAAACGGCTCATCTTTTCTGAGTTCGCTTATTTATGTTCATCCCCGTCCAAACAGGATGCAACAGCTGGAAATTTGTTTTCTCTGTATGAGAAAACAACTTCCGTTGTATTCTTCGGCGGTGAACCCGTTGCAAGGTTTCAACCTGGTGTTATTTTGTTTCATTTTTTAAGGCAAGATAGGTCAAAAGGAAAACATTATTACAAATTTATCAAAATTATTGCATTTTTTTAAAATGAGATCTTGACATGTTTCGGCTATTGCTTGTGGTCAGATAAGCCCTAAGTAACGTTTTGTAAATTATGAACCTGCATGGCCTCTTGCATTTCATGATCGTGTCGCAATGAGTTCTGTTCTGATCTACTGATGCTAGTTTGCTAAACCCCGTGCGAGCTGATTAATTTCAAAAATTCGCTGGATTCTGAATAACTCATAAAAGTTATGATATGTTTAACCTCCGAGTTAGATCTTAAAACTCGAACTGTACCATTTATTCAAGCATACAAGATGTGTCTTAGCTAAGTCACGATTACATGACATTTATAGGAGAGGCTCGCGCCAAATTTCTCCTCGTAAAAATGGTTCTGTTATAACATAAGATCTTGGAATCGGAGGGGAATAAGTGGGATTACTAGGGGGAATTAGGGGAGCTGGAGGAACTAGGGGGAATCGGAGGGAAATAAGTGGGAACTAGAGGGAACTAGGGGGACTAGATTGACTAGGAAGAGGAGCCCATAACCCATAGGGTTGTTTATTGTGATTATTGGGCTCCTGATAAGGAGAAGAAACGCATGCGCAAACCTTTCCATGGCAATTTTAGTAACACATAAGAATTTGTAAAGCGACAAGTTGTAACAGGTGTTTCATATTCAAATAGGGTGGTTTGTTTTACTAACACAATAGCGTGATTCGCAACAAGTTGTTTATTAATCCTGTTCAACTGGCCGAAAATATGATACGAAAACTGAAAGAAAAGCGGGGAAATTCTCCATCTTCTGTCGTACTCGAGGCTGCTATAATTATTGTATTCATGGTGTTGGCGATGATTATTTTGTGGTGAGCCTGTCTTGATGACTTCACAACGAACACAGTGCCCGTGAGACTGTTTTGGTTTACTTTGATTCCTGGCGCTGTTTTGTACCAAAAACATTTCCGCTATTGCTATGACATGTAACATTGAACTTCACGTACAATGTATATGGAGTATTGAAACTGAATCAAATGGAAGGAGATCGTGTTGTTTTGACGAACCCTTTATTTGTCCGCTAAATTATTTACTGCATTACGACTGCGTTTATGTACACGAAACACAGTCTCTTGGATCATCAAAAGATCTTTTGAGCAGTTTCTTTTTCAACGACGTTTTATTTCACGATCAAGAATATCTACACGTGAAAAGGGAAATAAGATTTGAAAGTTTGCTTGGACATCAAATACCGATCTGTCACTCTTGTAACGTCAGCCATCGACGACTTGCTCAACTGGTTAAAAACGTGCAACACTGCACTTTTCAAAATTGCAAAGTTTTGTAACTCAAAGTACCTTTAATTTTCTAAGAGACAAAAAGAATATTACTAGCTGTATAAAATTAAACTACCTTGATTTAAGCCGCATTTTGCAGTTACTTTAGTAAATGCAGATACGAGGCCCCAGTCCGTGATGTCTGACGAGGTATACGGGTTAATTATGAACAATACTAATCTGAGTATTCTGAACTAAGTTCAGGGCTAAGTAGGATTGCCCCAGGAATGAAGACGAGGTCACTAGTGTGAATTTTTATCTGAAAAAAAGTCCTGCAAGGCCAAAACCATGTCCAACTGAGAAATGTCCTGAACTGGCCTTTTAAAATAGGACTTTCCTGAGCCATTTTCTCGTGGTTTATATTTTCCAGTTGAACTTAAATGAGACAATTGTTTGTTATACAGCAGAGAGCTTTGGGTTACGTTTTGTCTGAAACAAAATCTTTCAACCAAAGAAAGTCAATGAAAAATTTGTCAGGAACAGAAAAGTCCTCTGAGCGCAAATGTTCATCTCACCTGTTTTCCTACTTACTCCCACAAAGTTGTTCACTATGTTTTTATAGCAGTTACTACACTGTATCAGGATTGATTTTTTTTTCAAAGTTTCATACAAAAATTGGTTCAATTCAGCAACGGTTAAATAAAAGGCCTAATTTGTTCAAGAAATCATGAAAACGAATACTAGACGAGCCTTCCTATCATGTTGTTTCAAACTCGTGTTTACCGACAAGTTATGCCTAAAACGTTCAGTGAAATTGATATTAGGCTGATTTAGTAACCGAATTGGAACGTCATTTGACGACAGGAAAGCGCGCGGAAAGGACTAAACTCGACTTCCGGCGCCCAATTTGCCGCTCTGTCATTGGTCAACCCAGTTTTTTGATTTGCGCGCGCAGTCGTCAACTGACGTTCGTTCTGTTGCTAAATCTGCCTATTGTTTCTTATGACAACCATGCTTTTAAACTTGGTTGCCATCTAAGAGAATCATCTAACAATACAGCGAGGAATAGGATGCCAAATCTCTTAAATAAAATGATATTTTGGATAATGTGTCTATAGGTAAAGCGAGAAAATTTTGCAGTAGTGCGTTGCACGAATTCTTTTTATGTAAGCATTGGTTGCTAACGGCAACAATTATTTCGTAAAAGATAAAGATTGCAGTATGTCACTTCTCTAATGAATACAATTCTGCGTTGTGAATAATGTATCTAAGGTTAAAGCGACAACATAACCTACGTAGCTAAGTCATTTCAGAAGACAGATATTGTTGTTGTAGTTGTCGTGGATCATAGGAGCGAATATGAGAAAGAAGATCCAAGAAAGAAGAGGAAATCGCCCTTCTTCTGTTATCCTTGAAGCCGCAATAATAATTTCTTTCATGATTCTTACGATCATCGTCTTGCTTTGAAAGCCGGGGATGTCTAGAAACACGTTTACATGCTGCTACTGTACTTGGAACAAATCCACTGAAAATCGGATAACGCTGGATCTTTCTCGTTCACAACTGTTTGTTGGACTTAAAGATGTATGACAAGTTTGCAAAATCAAGAAAGAAATGCTCTTATCCACATAAACTCGAAATACATTTATCAAGAATGGTACTTTACATTTCGATCGCTGGCATTGATCTCTGGAAGTGAATACATCTGCTTTCAGACGACAAAAAAAACAACGATAATGTGGTGAACCATCCGATATAGACTGACGTGCTGCCCAAGACTTGTCCAATAAGCTCGTCCGGAACAGCTCTCTGGAGAGTACAAAATACAAACTTTCCGCAAAGGCATTGTTCTCTGAATTAGGTTTTTTAAGATGACATACTTTGTCCACCTCACTGACCGAAAAAGTCGATTAAACTGCATTGTGAGGATGGCTTTTATCTCACTTGAGTTTTGACGTTTTATTTGCAAACGTATATTTGTTCACCCTTGAGTAAAACTTGGCAAGTCTTAAGAAGGCATGACTATTGATAATGGATGAATTGCGAAAACACTAATAAAGGCAACACCACAGTACAGCAACAATCCAGTGAGGACAGTCGGATCCCATGTACTCCTGAATCAGTAAAAATCTGGAATACCAAGCAGAAAAACAACAAACTGGCTCATGATGACCGAGAAAAAAAAAATGAAAATTCAGATGAAACACGAAAACAGTTCACTTTTGAAAAATTTTGTCAGCACAAGCTGAAAGAGCATATTAAAATTAGGAAACCTGAGAATTTTCAGCCGTATATCTCAAAAGTAGCGATTGCAACGGCCGCCGAAAGTTGGAAGCATTTGTATGAGAAAAACAACTTCTGCCATCCAGTCACGCTTGTATGGTTTTCCATACAAATCCTTGTAATTTCGAAATTTTCAAAACTGTCATGAAATACTTCCTTTAGCATTACAGGCCTTAAATCTCCTTTTAATTCATAAAGGCAATTTGAGCCCTTAAATGCGTAAAGGAAAGATTCAACGACAGTTTAAAAATTTTAGAATTTTCAAGGATTTGTATGGAAAACCATGCAAACGTGACTGGGTGGCAAAAGTTGTTTTTCTCAAACAAATGCGTCTAACTTTCGGCGGCCGTTACAATCGCTGCTTTTGAGATATACGGCTGAAAATTCTCAGGCTACCTAATTTTAATACGCTCTTTCAGCTTGTCCTAACTAAATTTTTCAAAAGTGAACTGTTTTCGTGTGTAACGACAGTTGGTCACGTGATCAAGTCATGCAAAGAGCCTATTGCCTTAAGTATCGCCAACCCTGAACCGGGGCTAGAAATGAATACAGATCTATACACATGCGAGATTTGAACATATAGCAAACAGAAAATCATGATAGGCTAGTAAAATAGGTAAATGTCGCTAATTACGCATGGGAAGACTGAAATTGAAAACGCCCCCTTCAAACCATATGTCGGTGCGAAAAGGATGCTGGCCAAAAAGCAACTAAACACATGTGCAGAGAGCATTTTTGGTTTTTTACCATTACCAAAAAAGTCCGGAAAACTCGGCTGAAAAGTAAATGGGACACGACTTATTGCCTCGTTTCAGCGGAAATTTCTGGGAGCAACGGAACATCTCAAAAGGTAGTCCAATTTTTCCGGACAAAATGTTCTAATTAGATATTCGTGTTTTATTTCTTCAAGGTCATCTTTTGATACCAGTTTGATAACCGCCGTGTTTTGGTAAATGGAACAAGTCATTCCAGTCTTAAATTTTTGCATACCATTAGCCCGAACCGTGAACCGACCAGTCTAGCCATGTAAATGGTAAACAACCATGGAGTGTCCCACAGACTTGACCGTTGTACTTGTAAAATACATTTACCTCCTTACTGAGGCTAGTTGTCTCGGATACGAGGAAATGCATAAGCCCGGGGGGGGGGGGGGTACTCCCCCATATAAGCCATGTAGGTATGTGCCGCCCCAAAGGGTGCGGTTTTTGGGCCTTTTTGGCCTAAAAACGGGTATGGATTTTAGAGGTCAGGTCTGAAAAGTTGTGAGGAAAATAACATGCACACTTTTTGGTCCGAAATAGGGTCAGGATTTGAAGAACCAGGCGGCACACACCCCCAGCAAGAATTCCCAGGAGTATCCTTTAGGGACACAAGGGATAACTGATAAATGTATACAATTTATTTTAACGCCATCCTAATGTAAAGAGTAGCGTTGACGTTTCTATGGATAAAAGCTAAATGAAACGTGAATTTAGTCCCCGGAGTGGTATGATACAGAATAGACTAACTAAGAATAGACTGACCATCCCCCTCACCCCCTCCAAAGAAAAGCACACATTTCCAAAGTCGTTGCCTGTTCTCTCCTGGTTGTCCTTACCAGCATCATCTCTTTGATCACCATTGCCACAGTTACCATCATCATCATCATCATCAACATCATCATCATCGTCTAAAATGACGATGACGAGGATGATGATGAATGAATGAAATGAAATCGTATGACCATTTTTCTAAAACAGCCAACTGGCCAAACGTGGTTGTCAAGAACAACATAGATAATGCAATGTTCATTCCCTATTATTGTAGCCAAACTATCTGGTCTCATTTGTTCAGAATGTGAATAAGGCTATCCACCCTTTGAACAACTTGGATCTTGCAGAGATACCCTGACATCTTACGGAAAGTACTAGATTAATCAAACATTGGGGCCATTTATACGAGGAACAGTAAGACGCGTCTTACATAAGGCTCGTCTTAAATAAGACGCGAACTGTACCATCTATACGAGCATGTCTTATCTAAGACGAGAACAGTTCGTATAAATGGTTCGCATCTTATTTCTGTTCTCGACTCGTTTTCATGTAAATGTTCCCCATGGCAACGGCAATCCAATATGCCGCGCCAAAAATTAACGCATGCGTACCATGCGTTCGCGTCAGAAGCGAAGGTCATTTATACGAAGTTTTTCTAGTCTTAACTAAAAGGACGCGTCTTATCTAAGAAGAGGTATTAAGGGCTGTTCTAAAATAAGACGCGTCTTAGCTAAGTCGCGTCATATTTTAGACGAAATGTGCCGTTTTATACGGAAAGTTCGCTTCTTATTTAAGACGCGCCTTATGTAAGACGCGTCTTATTTTTCGTCGTATAAATGGCCCTAATGAGGTAGAACATCCCTTTGTTGTCCAAAGACCTAAGTTTGGCCCCCTCTTCAAAGGAAGAAACAAACCAAGTCCAAGAGGGTAAGCAACAACAATTCCCTTAACTGTAATATAAAAATAATAGAACATTAACAATAATCGTAATATCCTACCATTATGTTACTTTTACGTGGTATGTAGTTATCTTAAACCCAGTGCGCTTTACATTAATTTAAAATTCAATCTTAAGCCCAGTGCAAACGGACACAACGTTGTTGGCCCACAACTCTTGACATTGTTGGTTGTTACATTTTGCCTCCTTTTACATGCCCTGTTGCACATTGTTGCTTGTCACCGAAGCGTAGCGCAACAATGCTGGATCCGTTTGCACTGCTCTTCCAGCATTTTTGGGGCCACGCAAATGCATCACACATGGTCTGCAAAGTCTTATGGGTTGTATCCTTCCCACGATGCACTGCATGTCCCAACATTCCTCGCTTCGATTCCATTACAAAAATTGCTGTAGAATTTCGGAATCGTTAAACCTTGTCTCATTGTACCTGCGAAAAATGTTTAGTCTCGCTTGCTTTAGCTGCGAGACTCTAAAAAGGCAAGCGTTTCTTTTTTCTTCCTTTTTCTTTTTTTTCTCATGTGCGTGCCAAAAAGGACTCATGGTCCCAAGCGTTCCTAGCGGAGACCGTGGAAAATAGGAATAAGAACCGCGAAGTGTCACAGCGCCATGCTTTACTTTATGAAGAAGGCTTAAGAATAATTGATGCGAAAGATGTCGAGCTTTTCCATAACGGATCGGTACACTAATTCTTTTGCTTGAAAGCGCTGGTTACTTTGGAACAACTGAATACTTCAGTGGAAACTTCGATGGTGAGGCTATAAACTGGTCGGGTGTTAAACTTTCATTGTATGCAAATAAGTCTTGTGATGAGCATGCGGTTTGTTTTCAGCGATGATTGAAATGGCGCGCCATGTTTATCACGTTTTTGCTTTCTGACAATGAGGTAACTTCTCTCGAATTGATTTTCGTGAATTTATACATGTGTTATCAATCATCGTCGAATACGATATAAAAATTAAATATCCTGAAGAATACTCGACTGCCGATAAAGTAGGAAATGAAAAACTTTTGGAGAGGAAATCCTGTTTCGTATAAAATTAATCACCTCCTCATTTCTAATTTAATCTTCAAGCAAGCGATAAGAGCGTTCTTGTTACAAGAGTCTTTACCAGACTTTTTAGTACATCACAGGAGGGATACTTTCAAATGCGGCCAATTGGTCTTGTAAGAGTAGCTTTGGTCTCATCGATGGTGCTGTTACCCTTATAAGTCGCTTACGAGAGTTTAAGAAACTCGTTAATAATTCATAAAGAAAAACAAGAGGAGTTTATGTTTAATGAGTGTCTTTATACCTGATATAGATACGGCTAAACTTTACGCCCAGTTTTTTAGACCAAAATAATCGCAACCGACCTTTAGCGCAACGTGCAGTTTCTTTGAAGTGTTGATTTATATGAATAAGACCCTGAGAGGTTGCTTACGAGAGTGGTCGCAAGGAGAGCATCGACTGTAAATGTTAACTTTTTGTCCATTATATCTCCTAAGTTTCGAGTCTTGTTTGTGATATCGATTTAAGTTCCTGCAATGATCCCAATGAGGTTGCATTATCGCTATCATTAATACCTTCGACATCTGATCATTATCATTGCAATAAAACGTCAGTGAACATCATGATCGTTACCATGCTTTTCACCAATTTCGTGATCGTTTTAGCAACCTCCACCACCCCCGCCACCACATCCACCACCGCCGAATCCACCGCGTCTCCCTCCACCACTACTAAAATGCCAAGAACTGCTGGAATAAGAAACACTTCTAGAATGAAACCTTTTGGGTTCAACCCTGGATTGCCTGCATCTTTGACATGTCCCGCTTCTAATGTACGGTCTAAACATGTCGGCGCTGTAACCGACTGCCTCAGCAAACTTCAACTTTTTATTGCGTATTCTGTTAAGGTTTTCTGGACAACGACAATTTGGGTCATCCTCTAATGTTCTGACAGGAATGGGCTGACAAAGGAGGTAAAGAATAGCAATTGCAAACCCAAATGCAATTGACTCTGGTACGTGAGCAACGTCTGGACGAATTGTAATCGTACCTTCTCTAAGGTCCACATTTAAGCTTATTTTCTTGCTTAGCTCTACCAAAAATGTCTCGTTCGAGTAAGAAGGAACAGATTTCCATCCTTGTGTCTCAGTAAGAGAAAAAAGCTTAATGTGCAATTTGTTCCAGGGATCATTTTCCTTCCATGTGCCGATACAGATCCCCCAATCTCTACTTCCTCGAATCAACATAGCTCTTTCGTTGTCCTCTAGGGTACAACATCCTTTCCGGTCACTGACTTGCTCCCTACTTGGAAGAGTATTCCCTTGGAGAAGATGTGCTGTACTAACAACATCTCCAGCATTGTTGATGACCTCTACACATGCCATGGGATGAAATCCTCGTCTTATCCCCCAGTGCATTACTCGACACGAAAAAGCCAGGCGATCATGGCTGTCAAAAACCTCCTGCAGTGCCATTTCGCAGTTTTCCGAAGGCGAAACAGATAAGGAGTGGAAGATAGATAACATAGGGGTGCTTAAAATGGTTGCAGCGTCATTCACGTGGCGGAATGCTTCTTTCGGTTTCACATTGAACCAATATCCCTTAGGTAACGGCGGATGGGCAACGGCAGTAATTTTAACAAAGATATCACGTGAGAAATCTTCCCTGTGTGTTACTGTCTGTGGAGCTTCCAGGCGTCTCTGCATGAACATTTCCAATGGGAAAGGGAAACGTAAGCCTTCCGCATTCTGCCCCTGAAGGCATTGACAAGATGGACATTTCTGGGAAATTTCAATCTGCCGTAAATAAAGTGCAAATTTCTGAGTTATTCGACGATTGATGAGATTAGATTAAAATAGAAGTTCAATTTGCCCAAATTTATCAGTAATCCATCAAAAAATATATCACCAATTAGCGATATGTTAGATGGCAACTTTCCCTAAAAGGACGCAGTCAGCTGATGCTTAGCACATTAGGTGCCATTTTTAGGCGATTTGCATATTACAAGATACGCGATTCACACTTCTTTAACCAAATAATATAAAACTATATCATAGGATGAAAAGTTGTAGAACTAGTGTCCAGGTCAGCGCGGTCTCGAAGGTTACTGTTTCCCTTGAAGTGTCAACTTTACATACTAACGTAAATAAAACAATCAAACATCCAGGAAGAAATGCACCATCATAATCTTCTAATAATACACAACTAAACTTTTTCGGTTGTGATTGGTTATGAGGAATGCAGCTTTTAGGGAACATGATGTACTTGTAGTAGTGCTAGATGTGATGGTGGTTGAAATCGTAGTGGTGTTGATGATGGTGGTAGTGGTGGTGGTGGTGGTGGTGGTAGTGGTGGTGGTGGTGGCGGTGTTGGTGTTGATGGTGGTGATGTTAGTAGTGATAGTGAGTAGCAGTGATAGTCTTTCAAGCGGGTAAGAGGTGGTGATTGTGATGGTAGTGGTGTTGATGATGGTGCTGGTAATGGTGGTAATGATGATCTTGGCGGTGATGGTGATGGTGGTAATGGTCGTAGTAGTAGTAATAGTTTCTCGGGCTGATGAACTTGACTAAACCTCTAGCAAGATACATGCTTATAAGCAGAGAGAAGAAAAGGTAATTAAAAGTAAAAAGAAAAACTAAACTAGTTTGCCATATAAATACTAACGTCTACATACTATAGCTATAAAAAGTGAACTTGAATTAAAAGCTAAAGTGGCGGACGGCTTTATTAAAAGATGAAAATGTGTTTAGAAGATGAAGCAGCAAAAATCTTGAAAACTCACTGAAAATGAACACTGAACGTCTGTGTTATTCTAGGAAACTATCTTACCTGAAAAAAGTTGTTGATTTCTGTTCTGAAGACAAACTTTGATAGAGGAACCCCAGAGGGCTTATAAATCTCAGTGGCGGGTCCTTTAAATCTCTTCTTGATGGCCTTTCCATCGATATTTTCTTTTACATCAATTTTCACTTTGTAGCACTTGGATGCGGAAATTCCAATCTCTATCTTGATAACATCTACGGTGTATTCATTCACCCGCATCGAAGAATAATCGACGGGCTTATCGTTCTCTCCAATACTTAATGGAGGTTCACCTCGAAACATGGTTCCTCTTCTCTCGTACTCCATGTTAGCAGCTGACCACAGCTGTTCTGTTGTTTGTGCGGATGTTGAACGTTTTGAGCCTGCCCGTCGGTCGTTTGCTGAATCATCGTGGTTAAGGACCTTTCCCAGAAGCTTTATTGTGTCTGTCCTGTAGGCCAGCGGATGGGCTTGGTGCGAATGCCAAATGAGATCAGAGTCAAAACATGGTACCAAGAACGTATTGGGATGCTGTTGCACGAACTTTAGGTGCTGTTTGTATCGTTCAAGAGCTTTCGTTAAAAACTTCTCGTCACCGTAATGGGGTAGGGAAACCTGATAATTAAAGACCCTTTGTCGACTGCATGCACTTACGATATCATATTGGATTCTTGACACATGTGGCACGTTACTGGCAGGGGCACTCAGGTCAACATCAAAAGGCTCATTGTCGTACAATTCGCTCCACAAGCGCCTCCAGTGTTCACGCGCCCAAATTTGCCTAATTCCTACAAGAACTTTATGGTCCACGAACGTAGAAACAATTTCGTTGCAATCCCTTTCATAGCTGAGGGGTGAAAGCATGTGCACGTGCCAAACCCAAGCAATGTCAAGTGGAGCGGCTGCTGGTACATTTGGGGACTGAGCAACTAGTGGAAGCCAGAATAATTCATATCTAAACACCAAAGTAAAAACACCCGTGTGAGAAGGTAAGACAAGATAAGATCTGGTAATTTATTTTCTTTCTCTTCAAAAAAATCTTTTTCTTTCAAGTACCCTTAATTCAGTTCACAGGTTTTTCCCACAATATTCTTGGGAAGCTATAGTTCATCAACCAACAGCTTCCACAGGCTTCCTTGGCATTAATTGACATTTTGAATATTTGTAACATT
Source organism: Porites lobata (assembly GCA_942486035.1). Lineage (NCBI taxonomy): Eukaryota > Metazoa > Cnidaria > Anthozoa > Scleractinia > Poritidae > Porites > Porites lobata. The sequence continues at coordinate 1,017,857 of CALNXK010000095.1, forward strand.
AATTAAAGTAATATATGTATAACATCAATTGATATGTTGTCAGACTATAATTCCAAAATAATGTATTATATGTAATTTATGACAAAACAAATGAAATGAAATGAAATTAACGAAATATTATTTAACGTCAAACACATAGGGAGTGGTTACCCAGTCCCCTGACCCAGAAACTCATTGAAGCTAAAACCTAAGAACTACGCATGCTAAAAACTAAGAACAAATTCAATTAAATAAACACCGCCTATGTCTACATTAAATAAATGATAAGTAAAAAATCAGTGTCATGCCATTCAAAATAGATCGAAATAAAAATAAAAAACGTTTGATAGTTTAAGTCCAGAATCTGGGAAATGAAAGGAGGTAAATATACAAAGACCCTCGCCAAGGTTCGGGTCAGAGGAATATTTCGTATACGAGATATCGGAAGAAATGTTTTACCCAAATTTATAGGAATTTGTATGGAGACGTCATGCTGGTGCCCACCTGGATGGGCTCTAACATGGCGGACGGAAACCGACAGAAACATCTGTTACCGAGTTTTGCTACAAAGGCGTGAATTTATCCCTCGAGGAACTCATAAACATTAAAGTAATACTTATTCTAATAAGTAAACTGTTTAAATTGCAAAATTTCCCAAAAAAAGTCACTTTTGTAACCTACGTTACAGCCCTCCCGGCCGTCATATAAATGACGCGTCACGCAAAAGCTTAGAAATTAAAGCGTACTCAAACACAAAACCAAGAACCCTTTTGAAGCGAAAATTTGTATGAACATTAGTTTTCAGCTGCTCTAATACATCATGAAAGTAAAATCTCAGTAGATCGATAGTTTTGTAATTTCAATTCTAGTGACGTCATGTGAAAACCAACAATACTCAGTGTATCAGTAGTATGTGTAAGTTATAAGAAAAACACCAAAATATTTTCCCCTTTCCTTCCCTTTGATTCTTTATTCTAAAACAAGTTAACATTAGCTCAGCATGTTTTTTTATTAGTGTATTTTGCCCTATTATGGCAAATCCAAGGTGCCTTATCCCAGACGGCAATCATCGCAGGTCATGATAAACTACTTACGTCATTTGACGTCATCAAGTTCCATGAACTATGAAAATTTTAAAATCTATGACAGTAGAAGTCAAAGGGTACTGTAAGGCCTGCATCAGAAATTGTCATAACATTACTTGATGACGTCAAATAATGAGGATAAAAATCAACATGAATGATCGTGAAGCAAGCACCGCCTATTTAATATCATGCTTAACGTATTACGCCTTAATTTTGGCGCGAAATTTTTTCAGCGTTAAATATAATTTCACATGTGAAATTACAAAATTATGGCAGTCTTCCGTACGTCCCAGTGCCAAGATAAAGACAAAGTTTTAAGCCCACCTTGCAAACGGACGCAACATTGTTGGCCAATAACTCCCAAGATTGTTGGATGTTACGTGTTGCGCCCGTTTGCACACCCTGTTGCATGTTGTTGCATGTTTTTTTAAAGTTGTTACGCAAAGTTTGAAATCGGTCAAACGTTTAGCTCCGTGCAAACGGACGACACAAAACCTCCAAAAATTGTTGGGCCAACAATGTTGGGAGTTGCTGCGTACGTTTGCACGGAGCTTTAAAATTTTATGAATGAAGACGCCAGGGCATTAAAAAGAGCACAACGAGAAGGCCTCTAACAGGTATTTGTCAAAAAGTTCTGAAAATTCTAAACTGCAGCCAAATTTAAGCTCTAAACGTTCTAGTGCGTTGAGTTCTCGATCGATACAATAAAACTCAGGATAAATATGTCAAAAATCCACGATTGATTACACATACTAACATTAGTAACCCATGAATGAGACAAGAATATGAGACCTGCGAGGAGAGGTCTGTATAGCACTCCACCTGCTCGTAGCCCGACACCCTCTGTCAAACACGCGGTACGGTATTTTGCAATTTACAACATGACTGTTATGGGACGGTTTTACTTGGAACATGCTAACTTCCTCTCTTGGCATGCGCTTTTGATCACCTAGCATGTTAAAAAGCGCACTATAAATGAATAAATTATTATTATATAAAAAAGTAATTGTCGCACCGAAATACACGTATTGGCCCAACAGATAAAAAAAGTCAATTTCGATAGGTTTTTTAAGACAAACGATCAAAATAGACACTTGGCTTCCACCAGTCTCATGCATTGTTAAACAATCACTTCATTCCGTTCATACCTCCTGAGTGCGTTTTGAGCGTGCGGGCCACCATACAAACACGGATACTTGTCTACCCTCATTAAAAACTCTTTATGGGCAATGGCTGCCTTCAATAGGTCGATGCTGTCACACATGGCAATTTGTCTCGATTCACCACCATTAACATCAATTAGATTGTGTCACAAGTGATACACCTGAAATCATAACGAAAGCGCGGAGGTATCAGAGGGATGTCAACACTCAAAGAGAGGCTAAAAAAAATACATGAAATAATAGACGCCATAAATGGACAACAATTTGTAATAGCTATTGATGAATTCCAATCACCTAATTATTGTAAAACGAATAATTTAATTACCTAATAATTGTAACCGAAAAGTCGTAAAGAAGCAACTGATAAAGAGGGAAAAATTGAATTACTAATAAGAGAAACTAATCATTGATTTATGCTTCTTTTGTGCTACTGTTGAAACCCAATTGCAACTAGTGAGTTCGGGACGACAGAATTACTAAGTATGAACTGGGACTCAGTGCCTGAATATGCCAATCTATTAGTCCATTTTAAGCCCCAATATTATGTGGAGTAAGAACAATGGCCTGTGGTTTGTGGTTTTTGAACACGTTGTTAGTATTTTCACTTCTTTTCAGTGATTTCTGATGGTGAAGACAATCGTAATGGTCGCGATCTTAGATTTCACAAAGTTAACGTAGTGTTAGTTAAATTTCAACTCTAATTCTTTGTTTGTCGTTGAAAACAGGTTCGAAAAACCGTTTAAATTCGCGTTACTTGTGACGTCACGTCTCCTAGCAATATTAACCGACTGTCATTAAATGTTGCTAAAAATGAATGTTTGTTAGGCACGGAAGAAGTGCTAAAAGCAAGACATTTACAACAAATAAAAGTCGAATTGGTTTCAAAAATTATCTTAAATAATCCATGTCCAGAAACCCCAGTGCATGCCCTAGCGTAACTAACATTCGCGAACACAGACAGCCGGTATTATTGGGCTTTTTCATTTGCAGTATTTTAAAAAATCGTTTTCTCAATCAATATCTAGATTCAACGTCACTGAGAAAAATATCAATCAGCATTGAAGTCTTCAATTCGACAATTTTCTGATAATCCCGATCTCTTGAGGATCATTCATAAACACGTGTAAAGATTCTACTTTTTCGGCGCGAACTCAAGACGATCAACGCTAATATTAGCCTCTCTACGAAATGCAGAAGTTTTAAAAATACATTAATGAATGAAACTTTTGTCATACGTTACCTTCTTATTTGCCTTTTGAAATCTTGTTAACTATCTCCAAACAGTCCTAACAGCATCGCATCGGGATACAGACTTACTAAACACATGACGGTGTAGTATTATGAATGATGGAAACTGAGCAATAAAGTGTTACACGTATGACTAACCATTTACAAACAATACTGAGTTGTGCTGCGGAACACTGCGGAACCAATTACACTAGCTCAGCACGTTTTAGAGTCAGTGTTTCAGTTGTCATTAATCAAAGAAGGTTGTGGCATGACGGTGCAAATGTTGACAATGCTTTTTAAAGGTTTCATCTCAAGCCGACATTCTATTGATTTTCCATTTTTATTAATTTGGCTAGAATTCGGCTATTTCCAGTCAGCATAGAGGAATCAAAATCAAACAACAAACACACCATTTAGTTTGTACGTTTCCCCTCTTGGCAGTTATATTTTTAAACAAGGAAGTCTGTATAATATCAATATTAAGCTATATTAGCTCGGTTTTATATATAAGCTGCACTGAGTCAAGTGGAGTAAAATCACTGGCCTACGGTATGTGCACGGTTTTGCATATTTTTTCACGTTCTTTCCGTGATCTTTAATAGCAGAAACAATTGAATTCTGTTAACGATCTTGGATTCCACAAAAATGAAAAAGGAAAGAAAAAAAGAAAAGTATAATATAGAAAAACGTTCTCGCATTTTTTGTAGAACAAATTTTAAAACGTTTGGCATACCATTGTTCAAAACATGTTTTGAACTTGTTTGCACCTCTAGACATTATTAACAATATGGTAAGGGCAGATATTTGTTAGCTTTTATATCTTTGATACCAAGAATCACCTTCGATCAGCATCGAAGTCCCATAAAAGAAAATAATAGCTAAATAACACTACTGAGTTGTTCCTAATTGGATATATTTATCGATGGTCCCCATTCAAGCTTTATTCATGAACACGTGAGAGGGAACTATTATAAACTGCTTTGATAGATTATTGAAAAAATTCAGATTTGGCATTCGAAGAAAGCCCGGATGGCGGTTGTTATAATCTGCGCTCCTCAGTGAGCTGTGGAACTTGTAATGCTTTCGCGGTAATTTTTTTTATCTGTTGTAATTTGTTCTAATTTATTAACAAAAATTGTCAGTCGCAATTTGTGATAAACAATGCTGTGGCAATTTGAAAAACCTTCGTTTTAATTTCTAATAATGTTTGTGACCACATAGGAAAGCAACATTAATGACGATCAATAAAGGTGAGTTATATTTGTCTAGAGGGTGAGATGATAAGTTCGACGCTTATTCTACATGTAGCTTATTATGAGAGCCAATGACACAAACCATTTTTTTGAAAAAGAAAAAAGCCTGGTGCTGGAAGAAGGACCGTTTACTTAGTATAAGCAATTAAGCTAAAGAAACAATTATGATTTCTCTTCCTTAACCCTCGGACGTATAAGACGGTAGTATAAAACTTAAAGGGGGGTGGATGCCAACCCCCTTTAGGTTTTTCTGAGTTTTCTCCTAGAGGATAAAACATCAGCACCTGATGTTTTCAGTAGCTGTTCTTTCATCCCCAGCGCGCATTTTGAGCCAATTTCAGTGACGGTTAGTTTCTATGGTTACGAGATGTGACGTCATAAGTAGGAGGTGGTCAAGCCATTTTTGAGTGAAAGTACATGTTTTTTCAACTTTTTTCAACAATAATCTTATGGCTGACATAATGCAAAGTGATTATTTATGTGTTATTTTTCATGGCAAGCACAAAAAAATCACCATTTCTCGCGGTTTTAACCTAATTGTTGGTTTTCACATGACGTCACTAAAATTCAAACTACAAACTATCGATCTACTGAGATTTTACTTTCATGATGTATTAGAGCAGCTGAAAACTAATTTTCAAACAAATTTTCGCTTCAAAAGGGTTCTTGGTTTTATAATAGAGTACGCTTGAATTTCTACGCTTTTGCGTGACGCAGCATTTACATGACGGCCGAGAGAGCTGTCATTTAGGTTAAAAAAGTGACTTTTTTCGAGGAATTTTGCTATCTAAACAGTTCAAGTATTAGAAAAAATATTACTTTAATGTTTATGAGTTCCTCTAGGAGTAAATGCACGCTTTTGTAGCAAAACTCGGTAACAGATGTTTCTGTTGGTTTCCGTCCGCCATGGATGAGCTCCAGCATGGCGTCTCCATACAAAGCTCTATAAATTTGGGTAAAACATTTCCTTGGATATCTCGTATACGAATTATTTCTTCGACCAAAATCTTGGCGAGGGTCTTTGTATATTTACCTCCTTTCATTTCCCAGATTCTGGACTTTATCTGTCGAATGGTTTTGATTTTTATTTTGATATACTTTGAATGGCGTGACACTGAAAACCAGCAATTTCTAATTCTTGGTAAAATCCAAGATGGCGACCAAGATGGCGACCATTGTTAGTGACGTCACAGGCCCCTCCCTAGATTAATGTCTTCGAGGGGAATATAGGGTTCAGAATATAAACAACAACTGCGTTTAAGACTAGAAGCAAATATAATAAATCAGTTTTATTTGAACGGAATTATACTGAGTCACGCAACAGAAACTTAAAACTTGTTAAAATTCTCTCTCGTCCCTAGTCAACTGTGTATAACGGGGGTGGGGTGCGGGTAAATTGAGTTTGCCGCCTTGACATGAACTTTTTCTTTATTGCTAACTGTGGCTTTTGTTAAAACTTCCTTGGAGTGAATAAGAGGTATATTTATGAGTCAGTTTATGTTTACCATACTTTGCGAAAAGTAAGATATAAAGATGAACTAGCACATGGTCGCACATGGCTTCGCAAAAATGCTGTTGTTTGTCTAGCGATAACCCATGGAGGGTCACAAAACTAGACATTTTTCATTCCTTTATTAGCTATCGAGAGGAAAATTGCAGGACGACGTCGTTTTGAAAAGACCAGGGATTGAAAAATGTGTGAGACACGAAGTCGATCCTTTCTACCAATCATAGCCCGATCAAGCCCCCTTCCCTTCATCCGTCACTTTATTTATATTGAAACTGAGAGCAGTTTTTGAAACGCTTATTTACTTTGGCACCATTTTTCTGTACTTACTGTCTGGTAGTACGAAAAAACTAGGGGGAACTAGGGGAAGCGGAGGAAAATAAGTGGGAACTAGGGGAAAGAGATTGACTAGGAACAGGAGCCCATAACCCATAAGGTTGTTTATTCGGTTCCTCGTAAGGAGAAGAAACGCATGCGCAAACCTTTCCATGGGAATCTCAATGATACATAAGAATTTGAAAAGCGACAAGTTGTAAAAGGTGTTTCATATTCAATACAAATAGGGTGGTTTGTTTTATTAATACAACAGCGTGATTCGCAACAGGCTGTTTGTTAATCCTGCTCAACTGGCCGAAAATATGATACGAAAACTGAAAGAAAAGCGAGGAAATTCTCCATCTTCTGCCGTCCTCGAGGGTGCTATAATTATTGCATTCATGGTATTGGCGCTGATAATTTTGGGGTGAGCCTGTCTTGATGACTTCACAACGGACACAGTGCCCGTGAGACTGTTTTGGTTTACTTTGATTCCTGGTGCTGTTTTGTACCAAAAACATTTCCGCTACTGCTATGACATGTAACATTGAACCTTACGTACAATGTATATGGAGTATTGAAACTGAATCAAATGGAAGGAGATCGTGTTGTTTTGACGAATCCTGTGTTTGTCAGCTAAATTATTTACTGCATTACGACTGCCTTAATGTACACGAAACACAAAGTCTCTTGGATCATCAAAAGACCTTTTGAGCAGTTTGTTTTTCAACGACGTTTTATTTCACAGTCAAGAATATCTACACGCGAAAAGGGAAATAAGATTTGGAAGTTTACTCGGACATTAAATACCGATCTGTCACAACGTCAGCCATTACTTCTTACCTGGTTAATAACGTGCAATACTACACTTTACAAAACCGCCAAGTTCTGTAACTCAAATGATCTTTAATTTTGTAAGAGGTATAAAACCAAGGGCATAGCGTAAGATTTTGAAGGTGTACGCTCGCGGGGAAGAAAAGTTTTAGCACCAAAAAAGGAGAGTCGGGGAACATGCTCCCGCAGAAAATTCTTAAATTTATGGTCTCAGCGGAAATGCCATTTTTAGCTTTTTCCACAGGATATTTTTAACAAATTAATATGGAGGAAAATGCAGTAGTGGTTTATTTTATTCATCTCTAGGGCTGTCGAAGGTGCACGGTTTAGGCGAAAAAAAAAAAGGTCAGTGACGCAATCAGAATTACGGAATAAGATGAAAGGGACAAAGGAAATACTAACACGAAGACGTAAGAGGGTATGGACGCTACCTTGATATAATTAGAGAACGTTACCAAATTCAAGTATCATAGACCGGCCAACCTCTTCCCCACGGCTTTTCCCTTGATAGACCGGCATCTTACTTGGCATGACCACATTGAACAACTACAAAGTAGAATAGCAACGAGACTAGGTGTCTTAAAACGAATCAAGCATCTTCTCCCAGTTTATGCAAGAAGGATCTATGTGTCAACAATGGTCATTTCTATTCTTGAATATGCAAGTATCGTATGGGTTTACAAAAATAACATAGTTTTAATGTATTCTATCCAAGTTCTTCAGGATAAAGCAGCCAAGCTAGTTCTGGAGCAAGCGACGCATTCTTCTTCAACCGAAGCACTTCTAGATCTGAACTGAATGAATCTATCAGCCAGAAGATTAATGCAACGATGTTTTTTTATGCACAATTTTACTAATGACAGTGAATACTCGAGACTCAGACTATCATAGCCATAACACCCGCTCCAAGGAAACTATTAGATTTATTAGATCAAACACGAACTGGGCTCTACTCAGATCTTTAATAGTGTATTGACAGACTGGAATTCCCTTCCTGAAGACATGAGATGTCTACCTTAAAATGCTTTTAAAATTTCATTACTTAAAGATTTTAAATCTCAATACGTTAGCTTAGTGTGACGTTTTTTTAGTTCACCTATTTTAATATCTTGTAATTTTTAGTACTGTAGGTTTTTAGCTTTTTATGCAGTGCCCCAGTGCCCTATTGAAAACTACATTATGTGACAAAGGCCATCTGTAAAAAGAACTTTATTACATGGTAATAATTTTTATTATTAAGCAGTTTTCAGTTTCCGTTAATTAGTAAACGCAGAAATGCGGCGCCAGCCTTCAGGGCGGAAAAACGTAATGAGCATGCGTGAACGTTTTTGCCCAGATCCTCTGGCCGGGTTTGAAAAAATGGCGGAATTTCAAAGTTTTTTTGCCTAATAATAAAATGTTTCCATTCATAACCTGGAAAGGACAAGCAATGTGTGTTCAAAAGTTGCAAGCTGTGGTTAATAAACTTCTTATTACTTAATGTTCTCGAGGAATACCTCATATTAAAACGGACTTTAACGACATTAATGTCCATGCAAGAGTAGCTTTGTAAAGGTTTCATCATTGTTCCTGTTTGTTCATTTTATCACCTTCAGTTGCTAGCCGTCTTTAGTTGGTTGATCTCATTTAGGCTGCATTATCCTCATCGTCATCACCATCGATCATCAATCATGATCATCGCGGCAATACAACACCTGCAGTGTTAACATCATCGTTACCCACTGTTTTGACCATTTCCGTAATCATTTTAGCAACCACCACATCCACCGTCACCACACCCACCGCCATCACACCCACCGTCATCACACCCACCGTCATCACACCCACCGTCATCACACCCACCGCCATCACACCCACCGTCATCAAACCAACAACCGAAACTAAATAATGAATTAGAAACTATTGTTGTAGAATAAGCTTTCCTTTCCCTTTCCATTTCCCTTTTCCTCTCCCTTTCCATTTTCCTTTTCCTTTCCCTTTCCCTTTCCCTTTCCATTTTCCTCCTATGCGATTCCAAACATCTTGCACAAGTGGTTCTTATAATGTGATTCTTAAACTTGTCGGCGTCGTAACCGACTGCCACTGCGAACCTCAAGTTTCCCGGAATTTTTATCTTTGTAGGGTAATTGCTACAACGACAACTTGGGTCATAATAAAGTGTTTCGTTTAAAATTGGCTGACAAAGGACAAAGAGGATTGCAATAGCAAACCCAAGTGCAATTGTTTCTGGTATGTAAGAAACATCTGGAGGAATAACAATGATACCATTCCTAAGGTCCACACGAAAGGGCATTTTATTGCTGAGCTCTATCGAAAATTCTTCTGGGTTAGATACAACAGATTTCCATTCTTGTTTCTCAATAAGAGAAAAGAATTTTATGGCACATCGATTTTCCCACCTACCGATACAGATCCCCCAATCTTTACTTCCTCTAATCAACATAGCTCTTTCGTTGTCCTCTAGGGTACAACATCCTTTCCGGTCATTCATGACTTGCTTCCAGCTTGGAAGAGTACTCCTTTGGAGAAGATGTGCTGTACTTACAATATCTCCAGCATTGTTGATGACTACTACAGACACTGGGTGATTTCCTCGTCCCATTCCCCCCTTGTGCATTACTCGACAGGAAAAAGCCAGGCGATCATGGAAGTCAAATACCTTCTGCAGCTGGCATTCTACCGATGGCGTAAAAGATAAGGTCTTGAACACAGATAACATTGGAGTGCTTAAAATGGTTGCAGCGTCACTCATGTCGCTTAGACTTTCCTCCGGTTTGATCCTAAACCGATACTCTCTAGGCGAAGGCGGATGGACAACAGCAGTAATTTTAACATAGTTTTCACTTGAGAAATACTCCCTCTGTGTTATGACCTGTGGAGCCTCAAGACGTCTCTGTATGAACGGCTCCAATTTCAAAAGGCAACGTTGGTCTGATTCCTCAGCCATTCCCACAAAACAGCACCCAAGTCGACGTTTCCGGTACATTTCAACCTGTGCCGTAAACAAGTACACATTTCTGAGTTATTTAACAGGATTCTGTTCAAAGACAAGTTACATTAACCAGAAACCAATCAAGAATGTCACCATAACATAGTAGCAGCTACTAATAGTCTACTCTGCCGCTGTGCAAAGTATTTCTAACACCGAAACAGGAAATGGGTCTCATTTTCAACTTGGTTTGATTCACACAATTCGCCCCACGTAAGGGAATCCAAGCCAGTCTTACATTCCGGATTTCACGCCATGGATTCCGGAATCCAATTGCTGGGTCCCAGATCTTTTCAGTGGAACTTGGATTCCGGATTACAGTTGTTAGTGGGATTCTGGATTCCTACTGGTGTATTCAGATTCCAAGGCCCAGGATTCTGGATTCCAATTTTTAGTGGGATTCTTGATTCCCACACGTGTATTCGGATTCCAAGGCCCAGGATTCCTGATTCTAATTTTTAGTGGGATTTTTGATTCCCACAGCCGTATTCGGATTCCACAGGCAACAATTTCCAAGATTCCGGATTCCACATGGGCACATGATCGACCTGATATCGACCTATTTCAATCATAAGTTTGTGATTAGACAAATAGATTAGGTCTCTCGTTTGCTTGATCAGCTTAATGGATAGGACAGAACTTAGCATCCAGTCAATCGCATGGGTCAGGGCTCGATTTGCTTTGGTCACTAGTTCATTCACCGTCTACGTGAGTCATTTCATATATTCCTATTCATGTTTTATGGAGTAATATATCTCCTATAAAGAAACTTTGAGGGAAAATATAAAAAATAAACCATGACTGATTGACTGATTGATTGATTTGTGGATCGACTAAGACCTCTAGAAGTTTAGAATGCCATCATACCTGAAAGAAATTGTTGGTTTCTTTTCGGCATACGAACGTTGAAGGACGATCAGGAGGAGGATGAAAAATATGGGCAGCAGGTCCTTTAAATTTCTTCACGATGAAGACGTTTCCACTGTCTTTTTTGCTTACATCAACTCTCAGTTCATACCAATTGGATTCAGAAATTCCAATCTCTATCTCCAGAACATCTATTGAGTACTCATTTATCAACGTCGAAGAGTAATCGACGGGCTTACCACGTTCTTCAATGGTTAATGGAGGTTCACCTCGATACAAGCTTCCATTTCTTTCATATTCCATGTTAGCAGCTGACCACAGCTGCTTTGTTGTTTGCGCGGATGTCGAACGTTTCGAGCCTGGCTGGCGATCGTTAACAGAATCATCGTGACCAAGAACTTTCCCCAGGAACTTCATACTGTCAGTTCTGTAAGCCAGCGGATGAGCTTGGTGCGCATGCCATATGAGATCGGAGTCAAAACACGGGACCAGGAACGTACCTGGATGACTTTGAGCGAACCGCAGATGTTGTTTGTATCTTTCAACAGCTTCTTTAAGAAACGTCCTGTCTCCATAATGAGGTAAGGAAACCTGATAGTAAAAGACTCTCTGGCGACTGCATCCAGCCACGATATCATATTGGATTCTTGACACGTGAAGTACGATACTGGCAGGGGCTGACAGGTCAACTTCAAAGGGCTCATTGCCGTACCGTTGGTGCCATAGGAGCTTCGCCTTTTGAAGTCCAGCTTCCCGCTCTTCTCCTACAAGGATTTTATGGTCCACCAATGTTGAGACAATCTCGTTGGAATCCCTTTCATAAGCGAGAGGTGAAAGCATATGCACGTGCCAAACCCAAGCAATGTCAAGAGGAGCAGCAACTGTTGCATCTGGGAACTCAGCGATTAGTGGAAGCCAGAAGACTTCATATCTAAACCCAAAATAGAAACATCCCATGTAAAAAACTACTTGAAAAAAAAAATTAATAATAACCCTGTCAAGGCAGGTGATAAGAGAAGGGGTGGTGCCCTGAATTCAAATATAGTTGATTTAACATGTATGCATTCAGTTAATCCCACTTTTAAAAAAATTTATTTCAGATGGCTGATCCAAGATGCAGTCCTTACGACCCATGAAGCCCCATCCATACCAGTGCAATGTAGTCTGCAATCATATCCTTGCCTTTCGCTTTGTTTGCAAGTCACGTGCACTTACTAAGAATTATTTTTGCTTCGTCTATGTTTAGGTTCTTTGCCGTAGCTTGCAGCCAGAAATTACGTAGGAAGATGGAGTCTCTCCTCTCTAGTCCCAAATATGAATTTGCAGGGGCACCCAACGACAATGCTTGGAAAATATCTGTTCGGAAGACGATTTAAGATCCAGATTTTTCGGAACATTTGTTGTAAATGTCTTGCTTGCCTGCCTCTCCTAGGATTTTCGAACTTCTGAAAAATGGTATTATTGCCCATTTTGAACGGATTTTTACACTGAAAAGGTCACCCAGAATTTTCGGGAGCCTTCAGTTTTCTGGCTGAAATTTTTGAAAAGGTAAGTTTTGATCCCTATAATTTTCACATCACTAGACTAGGGGATAAAAATATGCCTATATCTACGGTTTAAATACTAAAATACGTTCAACAATGCTATGTTTAAGTGCTTTGAACTATATTCTCGTTGGGTACCCCTGAATTTGGTCTTTAATATTTATCAAATTCCTAGCCTCTGTAGCCTGCCCCCGGGGAGAGAGACCCGTTTTTTTTTCTGAGGGGAGGGGAGCGCCTGTACCCAGGGTAACGAAAGTCGCCCTGTAAGACCGTGCCTCCTCTCATATTTTGTTCGTTATTACAATTTCACCACCCTTTTTTCAAATGGCAGCCTTCAAAATATATTTAGGGAGTTTTTAAGGCTGGACAAGATGAAAAGGAGACGAAAAATATTCTCCCATGTCCCTGGCTTCACCAGGCGGTTTTAATAAGGTTCAAAAAGTACACTCCAGTCATACCTTCTGACTGCGTTTTGAACATGTGGGCCAACATACAGGCATGGATGTTCATCTACAAGCTTTAAGAACTTTCTTTGGGCGATGGCCGCCTCCAGCAGGTTGATGCTAACTATTTCCTCTTTTGACATGACAACTTGTCGGCTCGATTCACCAATATCTTTTAATGTAAATTACATAAATTAGCAAATAAAAGCCCAAGTATGTTAACTACTTTACATCTAAAACCCTGATAAAAACGCTGGGGCCACGAACGCAAAAGTTGGTCAAAATGACGCACTTTCCCTCTTCTCCCCCTCGGTGCAGTGTTGACGTTATACCTTTAAGTCTTTTTGAACACAATCAACATTGTTGAGGGAAGAGGGGAGGGGGGAGGAGACGACAGAAATAGGCTCTTACAACAACATTTCCGATCATGTGTAAGATGGAAAATACGAGTTTAATTAGAAGCGTGCGAATTAGCACCTAATTTCCTCATGTCTCAAGATGTTTTGACCAGGGTTGTAGTCCTAATTGTTGCCGATCAATTTCTGTATCTACAGATCACGCATACGACATGAGCTGACATTAATTCTCAAGTGCTCTGAGAGCTGAAAACAAAACCTGGTTTTAAGTTAACCAGTCATGAAGTCAAAAATGACACAAGAATAAAATAATGGGAAAACTGTAAGCAATACTAAATTCAGTGTCTTGTGAACGACAAAGAACATTAAGACTACACTCGCGGCATTCATCCTTTGGCTTAAGAAACAAGAAATATTAAACCACTTGCAATTGACTAACCAGGCCACTCCCTGTTTCTAGTCATGAATTTAACGAAATTATAACCAGGCTGGAAGTAAGCTTCAACTTCTAGGCAATTTTAAGACGGAAGTAAAAGCAGCAATATTAGTCGCGTTTGTTGAACATATACTTTAAATGTTAAATATGTAATCCAAAGTCATTTGAAAAGATGAAACAATATCTTTGTAGAATTCGTCCCATATCAAACCACAGATATATTTCACAAAATCCGGCTTTCTACGGTGTTGTTATTTAAATACGGCGGTCCTTACTTTATCAAGAGCCTCCCTTCAGATTAAAGATCATTAAACCATGTATAAATGACATGAAAATTAGCTATTAAAAAAAGTTCCACTGATTATCAAATTCTATGTAAACCTTACTTCTAACATCCCTGTCTGCACTGAGACAAATATTATGTCGCCCCACTTCTTATTGCCTTCTGAAACCTTGCTATTCACAAGGAGGTCAGTTATAAAACCTCCAAACAACAGTGCTCGATGGAAAGAACACTGAAAGAAATGGGAAAACGCTGAAACCGTTGTCACGGGACTTATCTCCCTAATTTATGAAAAATACTATAAGCTAGTGGAAGTCCTATATATCTTTCCAATGATTTTTGAAGGGAAACCGATATTTAACCCGATTTAGCCAAATGTATCCTTTACGGGATAAGTCAAAAATAATACTAATAAACAACATTTAAAATATAAAAAGGAGAAGCATGAAAAATGATCTTGATTGATTGCTGACAATGAAATTTTATCTGATCAAGTTGAAATGAATATTGACGTATATCGTTGTAGGAAGCTTTTTAGGTCCTGGAACATTTTAACTGTTCATTAATAAGTTTGAAATAAGATATAAAACACATTATTTTGCTAATGAACTCTATATTTAGAAGAATAAATATTAAAAAGTGTGCTTCCCTGCATCACGCACGGAATCAGAACATGTGCGTCATTCTTTAGTTGGTTACTAGCCAAAGAAAACTCCCATCTACACCCCCATGTACCTCTCAATCACTCTTTCTGCATTCCATGACTTTAGGACTTTAACTAAGTTAAGACTTTATCATTTCCTGTGTTCGTGAGTAAATAAGGTTTTTGAGAGTGGGACATCATGTCTCCTGACTTGATGTCCCTCGGAAAATACTTATCTTTTAATGGACACTTTTAGTAATTTACAAAGGAAACTTGAGTTTTAAGGCTAGTGTTTGCTGACAAAGTTTTCCGTTTTTAGGGATTGATTAATTAAAGGTAGGAAGTTTTGTCCCATCTATTTATCTTGTTTCCAAATTTATGAATATGGGAGTTGTCCTTTGTATACCATTAACGAAGTTTGTATCTTTGAGTTTTACCTTTAAAGGGTCCAAACAAGTTTAAAGTAACTTGCAAAAGTGTTTCTTTTACTGAACTTTACTTAGTTAGTTTTCATTAGTAGTTATTCTGCTCCAGAACTGAAGAAAAGCTTTTTAAAGAAATTTTAGGTTACGAATTAATCGTATGCTAATTAGAACGTAAATGTATCCTACGCATTGTTATTAACATGAACATATTATGGACAACCAAACAAATAAATAGAGAGCTGTTGAAAAGTAAGCTTTTAGAAGAAGGAGTAAGCAGTTATAGAAAAAGAGGAAGAAAGAGAACTACCAAGAAGAGGGTCAATTTGAGGAAAGACATTGCTAAGGAAGTTGAAGAATTGTGAAGTGAAAGAGTAAGTCACTCAGAAATAAAATATATTAACATGGCACTTATTTGGTTGTGAGAGTCACTGACACCACTCTGGAGTAACCCCCGTGTCACCGTGCTCAATGATTTACGAACAACGCTGCAGAATTGTGTAGTGATTGGACAGACACTTTTGCAGGGAATTACAGTATGAACATCTATGCGACTCTTTACTTTAGAAACTGGCGTAGCGCAGTTTCGCTCTGTCACAAAAATCGCACCAAAGTCACCTTCCTTGTCTGTGAACAAAAGCCCTATCCTCGACCTATCCAGTTTGATTTTCGTGGCGTCGCAAAAGCTATTCAGTGTAGTGCGAACGGTAAACCCAGCCTTAGTAAAATACCACCGCATTCAACTACTCACAAAGCGGGTTTTCAATGTACATTTAGGAACATTAAGCGAGGACAACGACGACAACAGTGAAAACGTCTATGAAAAAATAAATTTGCGTTCTTTCAAACTTATTCGCGTCTATTTGGACCCGCTCGATATGTCAAATGCAGGTAACTTTTTCTGGAGTTGAATTCTTAAGGATTTTATTCAGGTTCAAAAAGAGGAAGGAAAATTCGTCGTCGTATGTCCACGTCCTCCGTAAAACGGCAAATTAGGAGGTTTCACGTCGTAGTCGTGCTATTGTTTTTTTGAGGTCGTCGTTGCGGTCGTTGTCGTCCCGCTTAAGCTCCCTATTGACTTACCAGTGTAACTTTAACTAATCTAACAGAAAATTAACTATTTACAATCAGCAATTTCTAATTAAACCCAGAGTGAATTTAAATTTTCTTTAAGGCAATGGAAGTTTTGCTAATATATAAGTGAATGGAACGTTTGTCTTGCCTACCTTTGTTTGCCTTTTGAAACCTTGTTATTTATCTTCAACAGTCCTCACAGCATCGCATCGGGACACGGACTGACAGTGTGGTATTTTATATGGGAAGAAATAGTGTTTAACTTATCACCGACCACTGACAGACAATACTGAATTGTGTTGCGGAATCAATGACACTTGCTCAGGATGTTTCAGAGTCAGTTTCAGTTGTCATTAATCAAAGAAGCTTGAGGGATGACTCGGACATGACGATACAAATATCCGGAAAACGTTTGCCACTAATTTTCCTGTACGATATGTCCTTCATTACGTAAATTAGGAAGAAAGAACATCAAGCCAAACATTGATTTCCATTTTGTTCTCTAAATTACATTCAGCTATTTCCAGTCAGCAAAGAGGAATCAAAATCAAACAGCAAACACACCATTTAGCTTGTTTCCACTCTGGGCAGTTACGTTGTTATACAAGGAAGTCTGTAAAATGTCAATATTAGCCCGGTTTGATAAGCCGCGATATCAAGTGGAGTAAAAACACTTGCCTACGGTATGTGCACGGTTTGCACATTTTTTCACGTTCGTTCTGTGATCTATAAAAGAAAAGACAATCGAACTATGATAGATATCTTGGATTCTACAAAAAATGGAGATAAAATTTAGCCATTTTCATTTTTTGATGAACAACGATTCGAACAGCCCTCACCTTTGCTCAGAACATGTTTTGAACATACTGAGCTCCTGCATTTACAGTTGTTTAACTGATGACGTCATCACATCACCAGGTTAACTACCGTTATAACATAGTTAGAATAATCGCCTAATCAAAATCAATAGCGCAAGCGTGCTTCCTATTCCCATTGAGCACGCTGATGACGTCAATAAACTAGAAAAGTTCGAGTTCTTGTGAGGTTAGCAATCCTTCCGAGACGTCTCCCAAGTGCATCCATAACTCAACAGTACACGATGGAGCGTTAATCATGTGTTTTATAACGTAAATTTAAGAGAAAGGTTTGAATTTGTTAACCGATAGTAGCGAAAAGAGGTGAGTGTTTTTGTTGCTGTCATCTGCACGAGCTGTGCGGGCTATGACAAGTGCAAATCATTTCTTTGCAAAGTTATTTCTCTCAAACATAATTTTTCGATGAATTAATAGTCTTCCGGCACCTTAATATGGATTTTACAATCTTTTTGAGTGTTATCTTAAGCGACTTGAGTAAACTTTCTCTCAGTTTCAAGACAAAAGCATTACTGTGGGGTAAAAAAATATAGTCGGTAAGATTGACGCGTACTGCTTTGAGCGCGCGCTACAATAATAAAAATTTAAGTTAACTGCTACATAGATCGCTTCGATAATGTTATACTAGTAATAGTTAACACTACAGCTGCCCCCGCTCTGTCTATAGTATTCTTGCTCCTCGTGTAGCTCTTTGAAATATACCGATTCATAATGAAGATGTTCACACATATCCCATACAATAGGTGAGATAAATACAGGAAATAAACGCAAGGTTCCATGCACAGTTTCGGTTCGATTTACACAGCTTTGATAAAAAAATTCTCAGTTTCGAGAATAGTTTATTCTAAACCATGAGAAAAGATTTAATTAGAAGTTTAGTTTTTCGCTATTTCTATTTTTCTTTTTACATTTAGTTCATTTTATTTGCCGGATAGAAATTAAAAGGACGTTTGATCAATTCACGCTCGCGCATTCTAGTCTTATTTTAAACTTTATAGCCGAAGGACATTTGTGAGCAGGGAATAAGTCAGCACAGAATTTGATGGTCGGTTATGGGCCCGGGTTATGGGCTCCTGTGGTTGGCGAATTTCTGTAAGAGTCCTTCGTTCTTGCTAGTGAGCTAGCCGTTGAATCATTCACTCGTCTTGCTTGTTTTGGGCCGAGTCTTATTCCGGTCAAAGAGAGAGAAAGATTGTCTGGCAAGGTTCAGCTGAAGGTTTTCAATCAAAGATTTGTGAACTCGTTTCTAGCAAACTCACTTAGTGTTTAAAGGTCAAAGAGAGAGAGAAAGAGTGTCTGGCAAGGTTCAGCTGAAGGTTTCCAATCAAAGATTTGTGAACTCGTGTCTGGCAAACTCACTTAGCTTTAAAATAAACACTGTTCGACGCTCCTTATAACTTCATCTGCGGTTAACGAGTGTCTTTTGGTCCATAACCTTCATAACAACTGCTCCACAGAATGTCACTGATAACACGTAACGCAAAAGAGTATCGAATTAATGTCACAACATCTATCTATTGTACGCTGTTCCTTCGGAATCTTTTTGTGTTTTACGTCATCCTAACCATTTCGTACTTGCGGGCACATACAATAGAAACGTCATCATTACCTACCGATTCCTCGCGGCCCCTGTTCAAGCAAATCGAGATTTTTTCTATATTGACTGTAGGAAAGTATATTTCAGCTGTAAGTACTTTCCTTAATATACGCGCGAGTTACTAGTGTGCCTCCTCGGGATTTCGCCTTCTGGGCGAAATCCCTGCGGGGGCAAAAACAATTAGTTCATGCTTAAGCTGTGCGTATGTCGAGATATTGAGCACTTGGGAAGTTTGAAGAGCATTAAAGAGGCTAAAGTTCGCACTCTTTTAGCCTCTTTCGCGATTGTGCTCTCCAAACTTCCCGCGTGCTTAGTATCTCGACATACGCAAGCTGACGCATGAACTAATTGTTAAATAACATTTACGTTTGCACTAGTGCATCGTCTTCCGATCGCGAGGTTAAATTTCATGTGCTTTTAGTATCAATGTCTGCTTAAGGCAATACTCCATTTCCTGGCCACAAACGTACAGTCCACAAAACTAACATTTTAAAAATCTAAACCCACCACTGTTTCTGACCAAATCTTGAACCTCATGGCCTAAACCGCCGTGACGAATTAGTGTAATCCATATCCTTAGTATTTTTCCTTTCCAGTTTTTCTGTACGTTGTACGTCATTTCCGCCTCTCCCTTTTAAACAATTTTTATTGCGACATTCTCCATCTATGTAATATTGTGATTCCTACATAAGTTCAGTAACATCTGTAAACCTGAAGAAGGCTGGTATGGCCAGCCGAAATATTGTTATGAAAAAACAATACACGTTGTTCTGAATCAGCTTTGCAATAGTCTTTTGGACTTCTCGTTTTTGGTTCTTTATGTTTTGGCTGATTAAATCTCTTTTCTAGAGGTCCAACGTTTACAACTAGCGGGATCCTCGTCCACTGTTTTTGCAGTTAATTTAATCTTTTATTATAGGAAGTCGATAAAATGTTATATTATGCCTGTTTAATCAAGCCCCAATATAAAGTGGAGTAAAAACACTGGCCTTCGGTATGTGCACGGGTTTGAACATTTTTCGCGTTATTCTGATACAATGAAGCCCCAGGGCTTATATTTTTCAAAGGCCCTTTTCGAGGGGCTTATTTTTGCAGGGGCTTATATTCAGAGGGGCTTATCTACTGAGGGAAATTTGCCTTTCAAAATCGATTGGGCTAGCCTTATAGTTGAAAGTAAATTTACCGTTTTTGCTTTGTTTTACTTTGTATTTGAGGGCAGTTTTCCAAGTACAAGCCCCCGAGGGGCTTATATTTGGAGGGGCAATTTAACGGAGGGTTTTTTTGTGGCACCGGTTTGGGGGACTTATATTTGGAGGGGCTTCTTTCCGGAATTTTACGGTATCTATCACAGTAGAGACAATGGAATTCTGATAGCGATCTTGGTTTCCACAAAATTAAAAAAGGAAAGAAAGAAAAGAAAAGAAATAATATAGAAATCTAACCATCTTGCATTTTTTGTAGAACATAAAAATTGAACTACTTATGACATCACATCTCAAGAGGAGCAACCAACCCTAGTCCCTTGTTGTCGTTGTTGTTGTTTTTTTTTTAACCTAAAACTTTCGCACGTTCTTTTAGGCGCCTTAGAACAAGGCAGATTCAACCCTTCAGTTCGAGAATCTCTCTGTTTTCTATTTATTGCGAAAAATTAGACTTTGTCTAGTTTACAAGGAGTTGAAAGCAATAATGGTATTGTTTCAATCGCGAAAAAAAAAACTAATTTCATTAACACTAACAACTAAATTTACAAGGAAACGGTGACGTGACCTGTATAATTTGTTGGGATCCATCTTTTTAGCAGAACAAGATTTTCTTTTTCTTCTTTCTCTTCGGATTCCATTCATACACTTTTAGCAACCCGGCAATTAACAATTAATCCTTGCCTCATTTCACATTTTCCTCAATTATGGCTCATCAGACACGTGATCAGAGATATCAACCCTCAAGACAATGAAGGACATCAAATTAGTGGTCCTTTGGACTGGAAATGAATTATTTCCATAAGGGAAAAACATTCTTTAGAGCGAGTCGCGAGTAGAGCACCCCTCACCCTCTACCCAGACATTCAGCTACACTCCGGGTCTCGATGACACTGTCTTTAACCATAGGAACGGAATTTCACCAGTTTTTGATGCCATGTGGGTAAGGGAACAATAACTAATTGCTAAAAAGAAGAGGTTTTGGTTCAAAAGTATTTTGAAAATGCCAGAGAAAAACCTTTGTTAAAGTGGCGTCTACCCCTGCGTACGCAAAAAGGTTGATAAGTAATTAATTTCCAGTCAAATTGTTAATTTACACTTAGTTGCCAAACTATATGTGCATGTGTTAGGGAAATACTCATGGGTAAGTTGGCTTGCTCAAATTGGCGACTTTCTTAAGTTTCATAAGTAGGTTAAGCATGATCGTCCGGGTGAACGTAGTCCTCAATAGGACTACTGCACAGGTTTTCGAAACGTCAGTATCTGTTTACAACAGTCCTATTCAGGACTACGTTCACTCGAACGATCATGCTCAACCTACTCGTGAAATGACTCCTGGGTTGAAACCTTTTACAGTTTTTTAAGTTTGATCGCCAGAGCAAGTTGATGGTACTTCTTGAATTGTTCAAAGTCAACCAGCCCTTGATGAATTGACGCTAAGTGACTGTAGCTCGTTGCGACAGAATCATGCTCTGCTCCAAGCTTCTTCAGTTTGATCGCTAAAGCACGTTGCTGACACACTTCAGCTTGCTCAAAGTCACCGAAGTCCTTGTAAATAGAAGATAAGTTACTGTAGCTCGTTGCCACGGAAACATATTCAGGACCGAGCTTCTTGAGTTTGATCTCCACAGCTCGTTTTTGATACTTTTCTGCTTGATTGAGGTCATGTAATCGCCACAGAAATATGTTTAGCACCAAGCTGTTTAAGTTCGATACTGAGAGCTCGTCTCTGATACTCTTTGGCTTGCGCAAAATCACCTAAGTCCATGTATATAAGAGCAAAGTTACTGTAGCTGGTTGCAACAGAAACATTTTCAGCACCAAACTTCTTCAGTTTGATGTCTAAAGCACGTTGCTGATATTCCATTGCTCGTTCAAGGTCACCAAGGTCTTTGTGAATTAGACCTAAATTGCAGTAGCTCTTTGCAACAGAAACGTGTTCAGTACCGAGCTTCTCAAGTTTGATCGCTAAAGCACGTTGCTGGTAGTCTTTAGCTTGCTCAAGGTCACCTAAGTCTTTATTAATCAAAGCAAGGATACCATAGCTTTTTGCAACCGAAACATGCCCAGCACCAAGCATCTTAAATTTGATGGATAGGACGTGTCGCTGATACTCCATGGCTTGTTAAGGTTGCCCAACTGCTTGTGAATCAAAGCAAAGAAGTCGTAACTCGTTGCAGTAGAAACATGCTCCATTCCATACTTCTTGATTTTGATGGCTCGAGCGCGTTGCTGATACTCTTCGGCTTGTGCAAGGTCATCTAGTTTCATGAAAATTACAGCTAAATTGCTGTAACTCTTTGCGACAGTAACATGTTCACCCCCAAGCGTCTCGATTTGGATTTCTAGGGCGCGTTGCTGATACTCTTTGGCTTGCGCAAGGTCATCTAGTTCCATGAAAATTTTAGCTAACTTAATGTAACTCTTTGCGACAGTAACATGTTCACCGCCAAGCTTCTCGATTTCGATTTCTAAAGCCTTTTGCTGATAATCCTTCGCCTCTTCAAGGTCCCATAAGTCTTTGTAAATTGAAGATAACGCAGTGTAGCTGGCTGCGACGTCAACGTGGTTGACGCCCAGCAGCCGTTGCTGAATTGCGAGGCAATGTTCTACATATTTCTTACCGACGACAAATTCGCAGTGAATTCGGCAAATCTCGCCAAGGTTTTTGAATTTTTCTGCGATTCCTTGGACCTGAAATAGACGCTCTGTGGACAAACATTGATCGATAACTATGTGCAGAGAGTCAATGTGAGGGATGATATTCATCGTGTCCAGCCTATTCTCTGGTGGAATTTCGACAATAAATTGGTTGAATGACGCAACAGCTGCACTTACGATCTCAGACGTCAGCTGACTCCCTTGATAGCCACTCATCACTAATTTGATAGCGTCATGGACAACCTGATGTACACGAATGAAAGTGCCATCCTTTTGTTCTTCTAAAAGTAGCAGTGATCATCCCCTAAAAGTCATGAGAATTAAATCCTTGTCTTCTTCATCAAAGTGTTCGTTTACTTTCGCAATATAATTGATTGCTACGTTAACGTTTAACGGTTGTGGTGCACATATCGATAATAAGCTGAATAGGTCTTTGACGAATTTGTCAGATTTAACCTGTGTTTCGACAGCTAGTGTTATTGCTTTGATCATTGTATAAGGATAAGCAGAGTTTTTATCAGCAAGAGTATGCTCTGTTATTTCTCGTTTGCCTTTCTCTAATAGCTTCAGGTATTCGTCCCAGCCAAAACGCCTTTTTATTTTGTCCTCTCGAATGCTTTTGACAAAAACGGCAGCGCCTACTAAGGCAAGAGGCTGATAATCCAGTTTTCGTGCTACCTCTAACCCTAGCTCACCATCGGCGATACCAGAAAGCTTGGCCAATAAACAACTGGCATCGTCGGGCTCCATACCTTTGCTAACGGAGATGTGATTAACTAAAGAGCTTTCTAAGGGGATTGACGTTGTATCCTGCGTAGTTATCAACAATTGACCCCTTGCCCACGCCTCGTTTCCAGACTGTGGTAGGTAAACGTATACGGAAGAGAGGGTAGTGACATTGTCCACTACTATTAGCCACGAAGTGTAATTACCAATTTTTGCCCTAACAAGCATCTTAAGATTGGCGATCTTGTTCTCAATTGACCACTCCTTTGAACTCAGGATTTGCATTACTGAATAATCTGGGCACTTTTATTGACGAGCAAAGTTGGTATACGACTCCAGAAGGGAATCTGGGCTTGCAACGTTTATGGTCATCACAAATGAAGAAGCGTCTGGCATTTCCTTGACTTGCTCATGAAAAAACCTTTGAGCTACGAGGCCAGCTAACTGGGATTTGCCACTACCAGGATTTCCTGAGATGTATGAATAACTCAATCGGTTGTAATTGGCCTTCTTTAATTCCTTTAGCAGTTGGGCTATTTTTGCTACCTCGCAATCGCGACTCCCAATGTCGTGTGCAGGTTCAGGAGGGAGAATGCAGAATGAAGGCACTTCTTTGTACAGCTGGTCTGCAAGGACCTGTCGCTGATTCTCTTTTTCTTGGAGGTTTTTCAAGGTGTTTAGTAATTGTTCCGTTAGGAACGTTGCCTGATTTTTAATCCCTTGATTTTTTTCAGTAGTGAGACGAAGAGCTTGAAACCCAACATCAACTTTGCCAATGGCATTTTGAAAATCCGTGTCAGAGAGACGTCCTTGAGTTATGTGAGCAAAATTCTCCCATTCCCTTCTGTTTCCGTTTTTTATAGTGGCCAAAAGAAGAGCATTTCTTTTTTGATTTTGAGGAGACTCACCGTTATAAAAGTCTGTTCCACTTCGAGAATCATCTTTCCATTCTCCTTTTGTTGATTTATAGACTTTGTCCCATTCTTGTTTAAAAATTTCTCTTAGACCGTCGGCTAGAACATCAGTAGTTACATAACAAATTCTGAAAAAATTCAGCTGTTCACTGGTATATTCTTTGGAAAGGGCCATACTTTATTCACTGCTGATGTATGGTACCTTTTGAGAAAATAATTAGCAAATTAGCCACTGCTGAAACTTAAGGTCATGCTTTCAGCAAACCCTTAGAGTAAAAATTTGTATTAAAGACGAACTTGAGTCGTTTTGAATTTTCATGGCCGGTCCTTCCATAAATTATAGCATGAATCCCTTCTAAAAAGGAAAGAGGTTTATCGTTGTAGTTGCCAACTTACAACTTAACTTCAAGGTTGGGGCTCTGGCTCCCAGAGAGCTTGCACGCAGACTAATTCCTTCACAACAAAGCAACCAGGTAATTATCCTGAGTAGTGTCGCCCCCTCTCTCCAGAAAAAAATCAGAAAATGGCCCCTTCCTTTAAAAACAATAATTTTTGCTTTGAAAAAACGATTAACAGTATAATAACTGATAGCTTGCTCATCAATCTTACTCGGAGCCCCCGGAAAAAAGACTTGACAGACTATTACCCACCCCCTCGGAAATTGCCTCCTTTTGAACCCGCCTCCCCTCTAAATGTCCGTTGCCCCCCGTGAGGGGTATGGAGGATATTTTCTGGAACTACACAATGTTTAGAAACTTATAACATGGTATGTGACGGTAGTGACCAAAAAGGTGGTGCCAGTTTGTTCTGTTATTATTTAATAGTATTGACTTAGAAACTAAGAAGTTGCCCCAAATGAACAATATTTAAAAGTTTGCCCAAATTAGAGAAGTTGCTCGAAATCGGAAAAGTTGCCCAAAAGTTGCCGATCATCTTAGGGGCAACTTTAGCGGCTGTACAAAGACTATCAGCTTATAATAATCAACAATTGATAATCATTTACTTTCTTTTGAGTACCCTGTTAATAGACGTTTTCTTTCCTTTGGCCAGTCTGTATTTGGACACTCATTGATCCGTAGTGAAACACTATTGTCTAAAATTTCTTTAGTAGTATTTATCCTATTATTGTGAGTAGAACGACTTGACAAGAAGCTCGAGGGGACCATAAGCTGAAGGAGGTTGAAGTATGCATTTATTTTTAATTACCTTTTTCGCGACATGTTAATTGTGTGAATCGTTGCGAAAATATAGAAAACAGCCCCTCTCACTGTGGAAACTTCGTCAAAAAATTCATTAATTCTTTCCTGCAGTGTCCATCCTGAGTTGGAATCTTTGAGGTGCGCTTCACTTCAGTGTGGAAACTGTGTGAATGTATCAGTGTTAAGATTAAATCGTGGATTGCTGAATCCGATTTCTCATTTCCCGATGCTCGTGTGCCACGAGGAAAACCCTCAACGCGCTTACAAGCGTTAGTCGGAGAAAACCAAAATCTGACCAAAACCTTAATGCTGCTCCTCCGCTGTCGAAACTAGAAGATTACCATCGTGTCAACACCTTTTGCACCTCTCTAGATAAGATCCTGCCCGAAATTGAGAGTCAATTCAGTGGAAATCACCTTTAGTTATTCACCTACCAGTCATAGCTTTGATAGCCTGCGAACGGCAGACGTTTCTCCTCGCTCATCATCACTGCTTTGTTGTTACTGTTGACATTTAGTACCGCTTTTTGCGTTTTTCTTAATTTTGACGTTATTGTCCCTTTGATAAAGTCGTTTTATTTAAATCAAGGACAAGTTAAATAACATTGCCTATGAAGTGCAAATTGTTGCACTCAAAAACGAGGAAATTAAAGTGATTCAAAATATAAAATTTTCTGAAAATCGCGTCGCGAAATATGCGCACATCAAAATCGCGAAATAAACATGGAGTGGTGAAAATTTCATGTAATAAGGTAGCTATACTGGTGCGTGCCTGTTCGCAGTTGTGTCACCACGCATTGACCTGCAGAACCACATTTCCTTTTTTTTTATCTCGCCACTCGCTTTTAATTTTAATGGCCATGGTTAATCGTGGCAACGAATTCTCAATTGCGCCTGGGAACTTTTTGAAAAACGTTTTTGACATACGGCAGGTAACGCCGTGCACTTGTAGCGGCAGAAACTTTTGTTTTAGGTATTTCATTCGCTGGGCAATATTAAGCCAATATCAAGTCGTCATATCGGTTGGCACGCAAGCAAGTTAACATGGGCATCGTATGCGGACTAAAGGAATCCATCCCTAAAATGAACTAAAATAGTCTTAGCTTTTTTAAAGGGAGAAGCGGGGTACAAATCTAGATCAGGCTACTGAATTTCCACAACACGCTTGAATTAATACGTATGTTTTAGTAACAACATCGGCTAGGTGTTCGCACGAGTATAATTTTATTGTTGTCCTCAAAACTACATACCAGCCCCCCTCCCCAGTGCGGGCGCCTTGCTCGTCGACTCTTCCCCTAGAATAGATACGAGCAGCCCTTTATTACCATTATCCCGCTGTCTGTACCCTCCACGTGTAGAAATTCATTATTTACAAGTCGCTTCGAAAAACACATTCCATTTATCCCACTGTGCTAATTTGCTCGATGGCAATTTGAAGCTTGACTATAGAGGGTTATCAAACATGGCGCTATTGTATTATTCTGCAAGTCAGCACATTTTAAGCGGTTGATAAGTTTTCTTTTTCGCTTGCTTAAGAGATATAACAGAAGTCAAAAGTAAAAGCAGTGAGTTCCTAGCGGCGTATTTTAACATGTTCTGACTTCTATATTTTATATAGTGATTCCTTTTGGTCAGAAAAGATACAATGAAGAGATGAACCTTCGCCAACCACGCAAATCAAATCAAATCAGAGAAAAAAAAAAAGAAAAAAAGAATTAGTGTCCATGCGTAAATTTTTTCTACTATTGCCATGTAAGGAATGGTAGAAAAAAGTGGCAGAAAAAAGCAGCAGAAGTATAATCTGGTCAGATCAGTTAAGATCATTACGTAGAAATTACTGACTTAACTAAAAAAAAAATACAAGATGGCTTCCCCTCCCTAGAGTAATGTCTTCCATGCAGGGGAATATAGAGTTCAGAATATAAACAACAAGTGCGTTTAAGACTAGAAGCAAATATAATAAATCAGTTTTATTTGAATGGAATTATACTGAGTCACGCAAAGGAAACTTAAAACTTGTTAAAATTCTCTCTCGTCCCTAGTCAACTGTGTATAACGGGGATGGGGTGAGGGTAAATTGAGTTTGCCGCCTTGACATGAATTTTTTCTTTATTGCTAACAGTGGCTTTTGTTAAAACTTCCTTGGAGTGTATAAGAGGCATATTTATGGGTCAGTTTATGTTTACCATGCTTTGCAAAAAGTAAGATGTAAACATGAACTTGCATATGGTCGCACATGGCTTCACAAAAATGCTGTTGTTTGTCTAGCAATAACCCAAGGAAGGTCACAAAACAAGACATTTTTCATTCCTTAATTAGCTATCGAGAGGAAAATTGCAGGACGACGTCGTTTTGAAAAGACCAGGGATTGAAAAATGTGTGAGACACGAAGTCGATCCTTTCTACCAATCATAGCCCGAATAAGCCCCCTTCCCTTCATCCGTCACTTTATCTATATTGAAACTGAGAGCAGTTTTTGAACGCTTATTTACTTTGGCACCATTTTTCTGTACTTACCGTCTGGTAGTACGAAAAAACTAGGGGGAACTAGGGGAAGCGGAGGAAAATAAGTGGGAACTAGGGGGAAGAGATTGACTAGGAACAGGAGCTTATAACCCGTAGGGTTGTTTATTCGGTTCCTCATGAGGAGAAGAAACGCATGCGTAAACCTTTCCATGGCAATCTCAATAATACATAAGAATTTGAAAAGCGACAAGTTGTAACAGTTGTTTCATATTCAATGCAAATAGGGTGGTTTGTTTTATTAATACAATAGCGTGATTCGCAACAAGTTGTCTTTTAATCCTGCTCAACTAGCCGAAAATATGATTCGAAAACTAAAGGAAAAGCGCGGAAATTCTCCATCTTCTGCCGTCCTCGAGGCTGCTATAATTGTTGCATTCATGGTGTTGCCGCTTATTATTTTGTGGTGAGCCTGTCTTGATGACTTCACAACGAACACAGTGCCTGTGAGACTGTTTTGGTTTACTTTGATTCCCGGTGCTGTTTTGTACCCAAAACATTTCCGCTATTGCTATGACATGCAACATTGAACCTCACGTACAATGTATATGGAGTATTGAAACTGAATCAAATGGAAGGAGATCGTGTTGTTTTGACGAACCCTGTATTTGTCAGCTAAATTATTTATTGCATTACGACTGCCTTAATGTACACGAAAAAGTCTCTTGGATCATCAAAAGACCTTTTGAGCAGTTTGCTTTTCAACGACATTTTATTCACAGTCAAGAATATCTACACGCGAAAAGGGAAATAAGATTTGGAAGTTTGCTTGGACATTAAATACCGATCTGTCACAACGTCAGCCATTACTTCTTAACTGGTTAATAACGTGCAATACTACACTTTACAAAACCGCTAAGTTCTGTAACTCAAATGATCTTTAATTTTGTAAGAGGTATGAAACCAAGCGCATAGTGTAAGATTTTGAAGGTGTACGCACGCGGGGAAGAGAAGTTTTAGCACCAAAAAAGTAGAGTCGGGAAACATGCTCCCGCAGAAAATCCTTAAATTTATGGTCTCGGCGGAAATGCCATTTTTAGCTTTTTCCGCAGGATATTTTTAACAAATTAATATGGAGGAAAATGCAGTAGTTAGTTGTTTATTTTATTCATCTCTAGGACTGTCAAAGGTGCATGGTTTAGGCGGGAAAAAAAAGGTCAGTGACGCAATCAGAATTACGGAATAAGATGAAAGGGACAAAGGAAATACTAACACAAAGACGCACGGGGGTATGGACGCTACCTTGATGTAATTGGAGAACGTTACCAAATTCAAGTACCTTGGAGTGATCATAAACCGACATCTTACTTGGCATGACCACATTGAACAACTACAAATTAAGTAAAATAGCAACGAAACTAGGTGTCTTAAAACGAACCAAGCATCTTCTCCCAGTTTATGCAAGAAGGATCTATGTGTCAACGATGGTCATTCCTATTCTTGAATATGAAAGTATCGTATGGGTTTACAAAAATAACATAGTTTTAATGGATTCTATCCAAGTTCTTCAGAATAAAGCAGCCAAGCTAGCTGGAGCGAGCGACGCATTCTTCTTCAACCCAAGCACTTTTAGATCTGAACTGAATGAATCTATCAGCCAAAAGATTAATGCGACGGTGTTTTTTTATGCATAATTTTACTAATGACAGTGAAAGAAACAGTATGATTACTCGAGACTCAGACTATCATAGCCATAACACCCGCTCCAAGGAAACTATTTGATTTATTAGATCAAACACGAACTGGGCTCTACTCAGATCTTTAATAGTGTATTGACAGACTGGAATTCCCTTCCTGAAGACATGAGATGTCTACCTTAAAATGCTTTTAAAATTTCGTTACTTAAAGATTTTAAATCTCAATACGTTAGCTTAGTGTGACGTTTTTTTAGTTCACCTAATTTAATATCTTATAATTTTTAGTACTGTAGTTTTTAGCTTTTTATGCAGTGCCCCAGTGCCCTATTGAAAACCACATTATGTGACAAAGGCCATCTGTAAAAAGAACTTTATTACATTGTAATAATTTTTATTATTAAGCAGTTTCCAGTTTCTGTTAATTAGTAAACGCAGAAATGCGGCGCCAGCCTTCAGGGCGGAAAAACGTAATGAGCATGCGTGAACGTTTTTGCCCAGATCCTCTGGCCGGGTTTGAAAAAATGGCGGAATTTCAAATATTTTTTGCCTAATAATAAAATGTTTCCACTCATAACCTGGAAAGGACAAGCAATTTGTGTTCAAAAGTTGCAAGCTGTGGTTAATAAACTTCTTATTACTTAATGTTCTCGAAGAATACCTCATACAAAAACGGACTTTAACGACATTAATGTCCATGCAAGAGTAGCTTGGTAAAGTTTTCATCAATGTTTCTATGTTTGTCCATTTTATCAACTTCAGTTGCTAGCCTAAGTTCCTACCATGGTCCCATTTAGGCTGCATTATCCTCATCGTCATGACCATCGATCATCGATCATAATCATCGCAATACAACACCAGCAGCGTTATCATCATGTTTATCAGTATTTTTACCATTTCCGTGAAAGTTCTAGCAACCACCGCCACCACAGCCACCGCCACCAAACCCACCGCCCCCAATAAATAATGAATTAGTAACTATTGTTCTAGAATAAGTTTTCCTTTCCCTTTCCCTTTTCCTTTCCATTTCCCTCCTGCGGGATTCCAAACATCTTCCACAAGTGGTTCTTATAATGTGATTCTTAAACTTGTCGGCGTCATAACCGGCTGCCACTGCAAACTTCAAGTTTTCCGGAATGTGTATCTCTGTGGGGTAATGGCTACAACGACAACTTGGGTCATAAAAAAGTGTTTCGTTTGAAATTGGCTGACAAAGGACAAAGAGGATTGCAATAGCAAACCCAAGTGCAATTGTTTCTGGTACGTGAGAAACATCTGGAGGAATAACAATTATACCATCCCTAAGGTCCACACGAAAGAGCATTTTATTGCTGAGCTCTATCGAAAATTCTTCTGGGTTAGATGAAACAGATTTCCATTCTTGTTTCTCAATAAGAGAAAAGAATTTTATGGCACATTGATTTTCCCACCTACCGATACAGATCCCCCAATCTTTACTTCCTCGAATCAACATAGCTCTTTCGTTGTGCTCTAGGGTACAACATCCGTTCGAGTCATGGACTTGCTTCCAGCTTGGAAGAGTACCCCTTTGGAGAAGATGTGCTGTACTTACAATATCTCCAGCATTGTTGATGACCACTACAGACATTGGGTGATATCCTCGTCTCATCCCCCCGTGGTGCATTACTCGACACGAAAAAGCCAGGCGATCATGGCAGCCAAATACCTTCTGCAGTTGGCATTCTACAGATGGCGTAAAAGATAAGGTCTTGAAGACAGATAACATTGGAGTGCTTAAAATGGTTGCAGCATCACTCGTGTAGCTTAGACTTTCCTCCGGTTTGATTCTAAACCGATACTCTTTAGGCGAAGGCGGATGGAGAACAGCAGTAATTTTAACATAGTTTTCACTTGAGAAATCCTCCCTCTGTGTTATGATCAGTGGAGCCTCAAGACTTCTCTGGATGAACGGCTCCAATTTCAAAAGGAAACGCTGGTCTGGTTCCTCAGCCATTCCCACAAAACAGCACCCAAGTCGACGTTTCCGGTACATTTCAACCTGTGCCGTAAACAAGTACACATTTCTGAGTTATTTAACAGGATTCTGTTCAAAGACAAGTTACATTTGCCCAAATTGACCAGAAACCAATCAAGAATATCACCATAACATAGTAGCAGCTACTAATAGTCTACTCTACCGCTGTGCAAAGTATTTCTAACACCGAAACCGGAAATGGGTCTTACATTCCGGATTTCACGCTATGGATTCCGGAATCCAATTGCTCGGTCCCAGATCTTTTTCAGGGAAACTTGGATTCCGGATTTCAATTGTTAGTAGGATTCCGGATTCCCACAGGTGTTTTCCAGATTCCAAGGCCCAGGATTACAGGCTCTATTTGTCAGTGGGATTCTGGATTCCTACAGGTGTATTCCAGATTCCAAGGCCCAGGATTCCGGATTCCAATTGTTAGTGGGATTCTGGATTCCTACAGATGTATTCCAGATTCCAAGGCCTATGATTCTGGATTCCCTAAGCAACAAATTCCAAGATTCCGGATTCCACATGCAAAAGTTTCCCGGATTCCCTTACATTGGGCGACACAATGGACATAATCCATTTTCTCTGGGCACATGTTCGACCTGATATCGACCCATTTCAATAATAAGTTTGTGAGTACACAAATAGATTGGGTCTCTCGTAAGCTTGATCAGCTTAATGGATAGGACAGAACTTTGCGTCCAGTCAATCGCATGGTTCACGGTTCGATTTGCGGTCAAGACTGAATTTTTTCAGGGTTTTTTCAAACGCTTTGGTCACTCCTTCATTTACCTACGTGAATCAGTTCATATATCTTTATTCATGTTTTATGGAGTAAAATATCCTGTAAGGAACCTTTGAGGGAAAATATAAAAAATAAACGATGACTGATTGACTGATTGATTGATTGATTGATTTGTGGATGGACTAGGACCTCTAGAAGTTTAGAATGCCATCATACCTGAAAGAAATTGTTGGTTTCTTCTCGGAATACGAAGGTTGAAGGACGATCAGGGGTAGGCTGAAAAATATGGGCAGCAGGTCCTTTAAATCTCTTCATGATAATGACGTCTCCACTGACTTTTTTACTTACATCAACTCTCAGTTCATACCAATTGGATTCAGAAATTCCAATCTCTATCTCCAGAACATCTATTGAGTACTCATTTATCAACATCGAAGAGTAATCGACGGGCTTACCACGTTCTTCAATGTTTAATGGAGGTTCACCTCGAAACAGGCTTCCATTTCTTTCATACTCCATGTTAGCAGCTGACCACAGCTGCTTTGTTGTTTGCGCAGATGTTGAACGTTTCGAGCCTGGCTGGCGATCGTTAACAGAATCATCGTGACCAAGGACTTTCCCCAGGAACTTCATACTGTCAGTTCTGTAAGCCAGCGGATGAACTTGGTGAGCATGCCATATGAGATCGGAGTCAAAACACGGGACAAGGAACGTACCTGGATGACTTTGAGCGAACCGCAGATGCTGTTTGTATCTTTCAAGAGCTTTTTTAAGAAACTTCCTGTCCCCGTAATGAGGTAAGGAAACCTGATAGTAAAAGACCCTCTGGCGACTGCATCCAGCCACAATATCATATTGGATTCTTGACACGTGAGGTACGATACTTGCAGGGGCTGACAGGTCAACTTTATAAGGTTCATTGCCGTACATTTGGTGCCATAGGAGCTTCGCCTTTTGAAGTCCAGCTTCCCGCTCTTCTCCTACAAGAATTTTATGGTCCACCAATGTTGAGACAATCTCGCTGCAATCCCTTTCATAAGCGAGAGGTGAAAGCATATGCACGTGCCAAACCCAAGCAATGTCAAGAGGAGCAGCAACTGTTGCATCTGGGAACTCAGCGATTAGTGGAAGCCAGAAGACTTCATATCTAAACCCAAAATGGAAACATCCCATGTAAAAAACTACTTGAAAAAAAAAAAACAAAAAACCCTATCAAGGCAGGTGATAAGGGAAGGGGTGGTGTCCTGAATTTAAATATACTTGATTTAACATGCAGACATGCAGTTAATCCCACTAGAGAAAATTCATTCTTCACGTGACTCAGTTCGTAAGGTCAGGGAGTCGCATTTGATACATAAGGCCATGACTCTTGAACCTCATGGCCTAAACCGCCGTGACGAATTATGGTAATCCATATCCTTATTATTTTTCCTGTCTAGTTTTTGTGTTGTACTTCATTTCTGCCTTTCCCTTTTAAACAATTTTTATTGCGACATTCTCTATTAATAATAATAACAATAATATTGTGATTCCTACATAAGTTCAGTAACATCTGTAAGCCTGAGGAAGGCTGGTATGGCCAGCCGAAATATTGTTATGAAAAAACAATACACGTTCTGAATCAGCTTTGCATTAGTCTTTGGGCTTCTCGTTTTTGGTTCTTTATATTTTGGCTGATTAGATCTCTTTTCCAGAGATCCAACGTTTACAACTAGCAGGATCTTCGTCCACGCGTTTTGCACTTAATTTAATCCTTTACTTGATTTAATACCAGCATAACTTCATCGCCGAGGAAATTCTTTGCATAATGCGAATTGAAAGTTTTTATTCTTTTTGGCACGCATATTGACCCAGATATTTTTAGAATGCATAATTAAAGTCATGCAAATTTATTCCAGATGGCTGATTCAAGATGCAGTCCTTACGACCCATGAAGCCCCATCCATACCAGCGCAATGTAGTCTGCAATCATACTCTTCCCTGTCGCTTTGTTTTCAAGTCACGTGCACTTGCTGAGAATTACTTTTACTTCGTCTATGTTTAGGTTCTTTGTCATAGCTTGCAGCCAGAAATTACGTAGGAAGATGGAGTCTGTCCTCTCTAGTCCCAAATATGAATTTGCAGGGGCACCCAACGACAATTTTTGGAAAATATCTGTTTGGAAGACGATTTGAGATCTAGATTTTTCGGAACATTTGTTGAAATGCCTTGCTTGCCTGCCTTTCCTAGGATTTTCGAACATCTGAAAAATGGTATAATTGCTCATTTTGAACGGATTTTTACACTAAAAAGGTCACCTAGAATTTTCGGGAGCTTTTTTTCTGGCTGAAATTTTCGAAAAGGTAAGTTTTGATCCCTATAATTTTCGGATCACTAGACTTTCAGCTAGGAATCCGAACAGATGAAAAATTTTTAGGGGATAAAAATATGTCTATATATCTACCGTTTAAATATTAAAATCGCTGTGGCTATAAGGCCGGTAACCGGTCCAGGTTTTCAAAACGCTAAATGACCGGCAGTCCAGTATTTTCAATAAATTTGACTTATCTAAGAATCCCAACCAATCCAAATTATCATAATGTCGATTAAGAAAAGTCAAGCGATCCTGAAATGCTTTAATTTACAGATCTCAAGTCTAGCGTTTGGTTTACGCTGGGCTCAGAAAACGAAACCATGTTTTGTGACACTTAGAACTTTTTTCAGCTCGACTGCCGGTCATATATTCTCCGTAAATTTTATAAATCGAAATAATCCAGCTAAACCAAACTGTCATATGTCGATTAAGAAAAGTCAAGCGAAATGTACTGAATATAGGACTGCCGGTCATTTAGTGTTTTGAAAACTTTGACCGGCAGTTGAGCTGAAAAAAGTTTTTAGTGTCACAAAACATGGTTTCGTCTTCTGAGCCCAGCGTAAACCAAACGCTATACTTGAGATCTATAAAGCATTTCAGGATCGCTTGACTTTTCTTAATTGACATGATAATTTGGAGTAGCTGGGAAGTTTCGATTTTGTGAAATTTACTGAGAATATGAGACTGCTGGTCATTTACTGTTTTGAAAACCTTGAGCGGTTACCGGCCATATAGCCACAGCGTACTAAAATACGTTCAACAATGCTATGTTTAAGTGGTTTTGAACTATATTCTCGTTGGGTGCCCCCGAATTTGGTCTTTCAAATTTATCAAATTTATCAAATTCCTAGCCTGTGTACAGACTCCCCCGGGGAGAGACAACCGATTTTTTCTGAGGGGAGGGACACAAGGAACACAGGGAACGAAAGTCGCCCTATAAAACCGTGCCTCCTCTCACATTTTGTTTGTTATTACAATTTTACCATCCTTTTCTCAAATGGAAGCCTTCAAAATACATTTAGAGAGTTTCTAAGGCTGGATAAGATAGAAAGAACAATAAAAATATCCTCCCATGTCCCTGGCTTCACCAGGCGGTCCTAATAAGGTTCAAAAAGTACGCTCCAGTCATACCTTCTGACCGCGTTTTGAACATGTGGGCCAACATACAGGCATGGATGTTCATCTACAAGCTTTAAGAACTTTCTTTGGGCGATGGCCGCCTCCAGCAGATCGATGCTAACTATGTCCTCTTTTGACATGGCAACTTGTCGACTCGATTCACCAATATCTTTTAATGTAAATTTCATAAATTAGCAAATAAAAGCCCAAGTATGTTAACTACTTTACATCTACAACCCTGGTAAAAACGCTGGGGCCACGAACGCAAAAGTTGGTCAAAATGACGCCCTTTCCCTCCTCTCCCCCTCGGTGCAGTGTTGACGTTATACCTTTGAGTCTTTTTGAACACAATCAACATTGCTGAGGGGAGAGGGGAGGGGTGGAGGGGACGGCAGAAATAGGCTCTTACAACAACATTTCCGATCATGTGTAAGATGGAAAATACGAGTTTATTAGAAGGGTGCGGTTTAGCACTTAATTTCCTCGTGTCTCAAGATGTTTTGACCAGGGTTGTAGTCCTAATTGTTTCCGATCAATTTCTGTATCTACAGATCACGCATACGACCTGATCTGACATTAATACACTGAGAGCTGATAACAAAACCTAGTTTTAAGTTAACCAGCCATGAAGTCATCAATGACCCAAAGAATAGAGTAATGGGAAAACTGCATGCAATACTAAATTCAGTGTCTTGTGAACGACAAAGGACATTTAAGACTACACTCGCGGCCTTCATTCTTTGGTTGAAGAAACAAAAAATATTAAACCACTTGCTTATGACTAACCAGGCCATTCCCTGTTTCAAGTCATGAATTTAACGAAATAAAACCAGGCTGGAAATAACCTTCAACTTCTAGGCAACTTTAACACGGAAGTAAAAGCAGCAATATTAACGTCACGTTTCTGTGACATTGTTAAATATGTACTCCAACTGCATTTGAAATATGAAGCGATATCTTTGTAGAATTCGTCCCATATATCAAACCACAGATATATTTCACAAAATTCGGCTTTCTACGGTGTTGTAAAATAAATACGGCGGTCCTTACTTTATCAAGAGCCTCCCTTCAGGTTAAAGATCATTATAAAACCATGTATAAATCACATAAAATTAGCTATTAAAAAAAGTTCCACTGATTATCAAATTCTATGTAAACCTCGCTTTTAGCATCCCCGTCTGCATTGAGACAATTAATATTATGTCGCCCCACTTCTTATTGCCTTAATTCTGAAAACTTGCTATCCACAAGGAGGTCAGTTATAAAACGTCCAAACAACAGTACTCGATGGAAAGAACTGGGAAAAAGCGTGCTCTATGATCTACGAACAACGCTGCGGAATTGTGCAGTGATTGGACACATACTTTTGCAGGGAATTACAGTATGAACACCTATGCGACTCTTTACTTTAGAGATTGGCGTAGCGCAGTTTCGCTCTGTCACAAAAATCGCACCAAAATCATCGGTCTTGTCTGTGAACAAAAGCCTTATCCTCGACCAGAGTATCCAGTTTGATTTTCGTTGCGGCGCAAAAGCTATTCAGTGTAGTGTGAACGGTAAACCTTGCCTAAGTAAAATACCACAGCATTTAACTACTCACAAAGCGGGTTTTCAATGAACATTGACTTACCAGTGTTACTCTACCTAACCTAACAGAGCATTAACTATTTACAATCAGCGATTATTATTTAAACCCAAGGTGAATAAGGCAATGTACGTTTTACTACTATATAAGTGAATGGAACGTTTGTCTTGCCTACCTTTGTTTGCCTTTTGAAACCTTCGTTATTTATCTTCAACGGTCCTCACAGCATCGCATCGGGACACGGACTGACAGTGTGGTATTTTATATGGGAAGAAATAAGGTGTTTAATTTATGACCGACCATTTACAAACAATACTGAATTGTGTTGCGGAACCAATTACACTTCCTCAGGATGTTTCAGAGTCAGTTTAATCAAAGAAACTTGAGGCATGACGATGCAAATATCGAAAACGTTTGCCACTAATTTTCCTGTACGATATGTCCTTCAGTACGTAAATTAGGAAGAAAGAACATCAAGCCAAACATTGATTTCCATTTTGTTCTCTAAATTGTATTCAGCTATTTCCAGTCAGCAAAGGGGAATCAAAATCTAACAGCAAGCACACCATTTAGGTTGTTTCAACTCTGGGCAGTTATATTGTTATACAAGGAAGTCTGTAAAATGTCAATATTAGCCCGGTTTAATAAGCCCCAATATCATGCGGAGTAAAACCACTGGCCTACGGTATCTGCACGGTTTTGCACATTTTTTCACGTTCGTTCTGTGATCTATAAAGGAAGAGACAATGGAACTATGATAGCCATATTGGATTCCACAAAAAATGGAGATGAAATTTAGCCATCTTGCATTTTTTGAAGAACAGGGATTCGGACAGCCCTCATCTTTGCTCAAAACATGTTATGAACATACTGAGCTCGTGTATTTACAGTTGCATACCTTATGATGTCATCACATCACCAGATTAACTACCGTTATAACATAGCTAGAATATTCGCCTAATCAAAATCAATAGCTCGAGCGTGCTTCATCTTCCCATTGAGCACGCTGACGACGTCAATAAATTGTATATACCTCGAGTTCTTGTGAGCTTAGCAATCCTCCCAAGACGTCTGCCAAGTGCATCCATAACTCAACAGTACACGATGAAGCGTTAATCATGTGTTTTATAACGTAAATTTAAGAGAAAGGTTTGAATTTGTTAACCGATAGTAGCGAAAAGAGGTAAATGTTTTTGTTGCTGTCGTCTACGCGAGCTGTGCGGGCTATGGCAAGTGCAAATCATTTCTTTGCAAAGTTACTTCTTTCAAAAAGAATTTTTCGGTGAATTAATAGTCTTCCGGCACCTTTATTAATATGGATTTTACAATCTTTTTGAGTGTTGTCTTAAGCGAATTGAGTAAACTTTCTCTCAGTTTCAAGACAAAAACATTACTGTGTGGTAAAAAAATATAGTCCCGTACACATTGACGCGTACTGCTTTGAGCGCGCGCTACAATAATAAAAATTTAAGTTATTGATCACTTTGATAATGCTATAAAACAATTAGTTCATGCTTCAGCCGCGCGTATTTCGAGATATTGAGCACTTAGGAAGTTTGAAGAGCACTCAAGAGGCTAGAGTTCGCACTCTTACGCCTCTTTCGCGATCGTGCTCTCCAAACTTCCCGCGTGCTCAATATCTCGACATACGCACGCTGACGCATGGATTGAACTAATTGTTAAATAACATTTACGTTTGCACTAGTGCATCGTCTTCCGATCGCGAGGTTAAATCTCATGTGCTTTTAGTATCAATGTCTGCAATAAGGCAATACCCCATTTACTGGCCTTATAAAACCCTACTATCTACTAACTTATAGGAAGTTACAAAACTTCCAAACAACAGTGCTTGATGGAAAGAACTGGGAAAACGCTGAAACTGTGCTCAAAGATCTACAAACAACGCTGCGGAATTGTACCGTGATTTGTCACACACTTTTGTCGGTAATTACAGTGTGAACACCTATCCGACTCTATACTTTAGAGATTGGCGTAGCGCAGTTTCGCTCTGTCACAAAAATCGCACCAAAATCACCGTTCTTGTCTGTGAACAAAATAACACATAAATAAGCACTTTGCATCATTTCATTCACAAGTTTTACTTTAATTGTTGAAAAAAAGTTGAAAAAACATGCATTTTCACTCAAAAATGGCTTGACCACCTACTACTTATGACGTCATACCTCGTAACCATAGTGACTGACCATCACTAAACTTGTCTTAAAAGCGCGCGGGGATAAACAAATAGCTACTGAGAATGTCAGATGCTGATGTTTTATCGTGTAGGAAAAAAATAAAAAAAACCTCAGAGTGGAGGTGGTAACCACCCCCCAACCACCCCCCCAGTACGTCCAAGGGTTACCTTAGGAAGAAAGAATGTCAAGCCAGACATTGATTTCCATTTGGTTCATCTCAAT
Source organism: Porites lobata (assembly GCA_942486035.1). Classification (NCBI taxonomy): domain Eukaryota; kingdom Metazoa; phylum Cnidaria; class Anthozoa; order Scleractinia; family Poritidae; genus Porites; species Porites lobata. Next base: position 1,057,822 of record CALNXK010000095.1, read on the forward strand.
TATATTCAGCTATTTCCAGTCAGCAAAGAGGAATCAAAATGAAACAGCAACCACACCAGTTAGCTTGTTTCCCCTCTGGGCTGTTATATTGTCATAGAAGGAAGTCTGTAAAATGTTATATTTTGTCGGTTTAATCAAGCCGCAATATCAAGTGGAGTAAAAACACTGGCCTTCGGTAGGTGCACGGGTTTGAACATTTTTCACGTTATTCTGATATCTATCACAGTAGAGACAATGGAATTCTGATAGCGATCTTAGTTTCCACAAAATTAAAAAAGGAAAGAAAGAAAAGAAAAGAAATAATATAGAAATCTAGTCATCTTGCATTTTTTGTAGAACAAAAAAATTGAACTACTTATGACGTCACATCTCAAGGGGAGCAACCACCCCTAGACCCTTGTTGCTGTTGTTTTTTTTTTAACTTAAAACTTTCGCACGTTCTTTTAGGCGCCTGAGAACAACGCAGATTCAACCCTTCAGCTCGAGAATCTCTCTGTTTTCTATTTATTGCGAAAATTTTCACTTTGTCTAGTTTACAAGGAGTTGAAAACAATAATGGTATTGTTTCAATGGCGAAAAAAATCTAAGGCCATTAACGCTAACAACTAAATTTACAAGGAAAAAGATGACGTGACCTGTATAGTTTGTTACATCGATCTTTTTTGCAGAAGAGGATTTTCTTCTATCAGTATACGGATTCCATTCATGCACTTTTAGCAACCACAATTAACAATCCTTGCCTTATTTCACATTTTCCTCCATTATGGCTCATCAGACACGTGATCAGAGATATCAACCCTCAAGACAATGAAGGACATCAAATTTTAGGGGTCCTTTGGACTCGAAATGAATTATCTCCATAATGGAAAAACATTCTTTAGAGGTAGTCGGGAGTAGAGCACCCCTCACCCTCTATCCCAGACATTCAGCTACATGTCACTTAAGTTATGACTTTAACAACAGGAATGGAATGTCACCATTGTTTGACGCCACGTGTGTAAGGGAACAATGGCTGATCGCTAAAGAGACGCGGTTTTGGTTCAAAATCATTTTGAAAATGCTGGGGAAAAACCTTTGTTAGAGCGGCGCCTACCCCTTTGTACGTCAAAGGGCTGATAAGTAATAAATTTACTGCCAAATTATTAATTTACAGTTGCTAAACTATATGTACATGCGTGAGGAGAAAAAATACTCGTGGGTAATTTGGTTTTCACAAACGGGCGACTTTCTTAAGTTTGATTCCTAGAGCAAGTAGTTGATACTTCTTGAATTGTTCAAAGTCACCTAACCACTGGTGAATTGTAGCTAAGTGACTGTAGCTCGTTGCTACAGAATCATGTTCACCACCAAGCTTCTTCAGTTTGATGGCTAAAGCGCGTTGCTGATATTCCTTAGCTTGCTCAAGGTCACGCAAGTCCTTGTAAATTGAAGATAAGTTGCTGTAACTCGTCGCAACTGAAACATGTTCAGGACCGAGCTTCTTCAGTTTGATCTCCAAAGCTCGTTGTTGATACTTTTTTCCTCGTGTGAGGTCATGCAATCGATGATGAATCACAGAAAAGTTATTAAAACTTAGGGCAACAGATATATGTTCAGCACCGAGCTGTTTAAGTTCGATTCTGAGAGCTCGTTTCTGATACTCTTTGGCTTGCCCAAGGTCACCTAAGTCCATGTGTATTAAAGCTAAGTTACCGTAGCTGGTTGCAACAGAAGAATGTTCAGCACCAAGCTTCTTGAGTTTGATAGCTAAAGCACGTTTCTGATACATCATGGCTGTTTTAAGGTCGCCTAAGTCTTTGTAAATTAAAGCAAAGTTATTGTAGCTTGTTGCCACAGAAACGTGGTGAGAACCGAGCCTCTTGTCTTGGATGGACAGGGCACGTTGTTGATACTCTCTGGCTAGTCGAAGGTCACCTAGTTCTTTGTGAACCAAAGCTAGGTTGCTGTAGCTCGTTGCAACAGAAACATGTTCAGCACCAAGCTTTTGTAGTTTGATAGCCAGAGCACTTTGCTGATAGTCATAGGCTTGCTTAAGGTCACCTAAGTCTTTATAAATTGAGCCCAAGTTACTATAGCTCGTTGCAACAGAAACATGTTCAGTGCCAAGCCTCTTAACTTGGATGACCAAAGCACGCTGCTGGTACACTTTGGATTGCTCTAGGTCACCTAAATGCTTGCATATTGAAGCTAAGATGGTGTAACTCTTTGCAACAGAAACATGGTTCGCTCCTAGCTTCTCGCTTTCGATATCAAGAGCCCGTTGTTGATATTTCTTTGCTTTATCCAGGTCACCTAAGTCTTTATGAATCGAAGCTAGGTTACAATAGCTTGTTGCAGCCGAAACATGCCCAGCGCCGAGCTTCTTCAATTGGATGGATAGGGCTTGTTGCTGATACTCCTTGGCTTGCTTAAGGTTGCCCAACTGCTTGTGAATCAAAGCTAGGTTGTTATAGCTCGTTGCAATGGTAACATGCTCCGTTCCAAGCTTCTCGAGTTCGATGGCTAGAGCGCGTTGCTGATAGTCTTCGGCTTGCTCAAGGTCACCTAGTTCCATGAAAATCACAGCTAACTTGCTGTAACTTGATGCAACAGTAACGTTTTCACCTCCAAGCTTTTCTAGTTCGATGTCTAGAGCATGTTGCTGATACCCCTTGGCTTTCTCAAGGTCCCCCAAGTCTTTGTAAATTGACGATAACGCAGTGTAGCTTGCTGCAACGTCAACGTGATTGACGCCTAGCAGTCGTAGCTGAATTGCGACAGAATGCTCTAGATATTTCTTACCGACGATAAATTCACAATGCAGTCGGCAAATCTCGCCAAGGTTTTTAAATTTTTGGGCTGACATTCCTTCGACCTGAAATATACTCTCTCTGGAAAAAAGTTGATCAATTACTGTAATAAGAGAGGTGATGTGCGGGATGACATTCATGGTTTCCAGTCTCCTATTCTCCCCCAATTGAGTTTCAACAATAAATTGGTTTAATGAATCAACAGCTTGACTTACGATCTTGGACTTTTGACTATTTTGATAGCCACTCATCACAGATTTGATAGAGTCGTGGACAACCTTATGTACACGAATGAAAGAACCATTCTTTTGTTCTTCTAAAAGTAGCAGTGAGCAACTACTTAGAGTCATGCGAATTAGTTCCTTGTCCTCTTTATCGAAGTTTTCGTTTGCTTTTGCAATGTAATCGATTGCCACGTCAACGTTTAAAGGTTGTGGTGCACATAACGATAATAAGCTGAATAGGTCTTTGACGAATTTGTCAGACTTAACCTGTGTTTCGACAGCTAAGGTTATTGCTTTGGTCATTGTATTGGGATAAGCTGCAGAGTTTTTACCAGCAAGGGTATGTTCTGTCACTTGTCGTTTTCCTTTTTCTAATAGCTTTAGGTATTCTTTCCAGCCAAAATGCATTGATGCTTTGTCCTGCCGAATGTTTTTGACAAAAACGGCAGCCCCTGCTAAGGCAAGAGGCTGATAATCCAGTTTTTGTGCTACCCCTGCCCCTAGCTCACCGTCGGTGATACCAGATAGCTTGGCCAATAAACAACTGGCATCGTCTGGCTCCATACCTTTACTAACTGAGACGTGATTAACTAAAGAGCTTTCTAGGGGGATTGACGTTGTATCCTGCGTCGTTATCAATAACTGACCCCTTGCCCACGCCTCGTTTCCTGACTGTGGTAGGTGAACACGCACAGACGAAAGGGTAGTGACATTGTCAACAATCATTAGCCACGACGTGTAATGGCTAATTTTTGCTTCAATGAGCATCTTAAGATGGGAGATCTTGTCCCCAATGGACCACTCCTTGTAACTCAGGGTCTGCATCACTGAATAGTCCGGGCACTTTAATTGACGAGCGAAGTTGGCATATGACTCCAGAAGAGAATCTAGACTGGCAGCGTTTATAGTCATTACAAATGAAGAAGAGCTTGCCATTTCTTTAACTTCGTCATAAAATCTTTGTGCCACAAGACCAGCTAGCTGGGATTTGCCACTTCCAGGATTTCCTGAGATGTATGAATAACTCAACCTGTTGCAATTGGCCATCTTTAATTGCTTCAGCTGTTGGGCTATTTTTGCTACCTCGCGATCGCGACTCCCAATGTCGTGTGCAGGTTTAGGAGGGAGAATACAGAATGAAGGCACTTCTTTCCTTAGCTGGTCTGTAAGGACCTGACGTTGATCCTCTTTTTCTTGGAGGTCCTTCTTGACATTGTCAACCTCTTTCAAGATGTTTAATAAATGTTTCGTTGGAAACGTTGCCTGATTTTGTATCTCTTGAATTTTTACAGTAGGCAGACCAAGAGCGTGGAATGCGACATCAACTTTGCTAATGGCATTCTTAAAATCCATGTCAGAGAGACGTCCTTGAGGGATGTGAGCGAATTCCTTGTTTCTAAAATTTCTTAGATCATCCACACTTTTTCTGACTGTTGAGGCAAGGCTGGGTCCGACACAATCAGAGTAAAGGATAGCGTAAAACAGCATTGTACAATCCCATTCTTCTCTATTTCCATTTCTCATGGTGGCCAAAAGATGAGCATTTTTTCTTTGGTTACGTGGTGACTCTCCAATGTAAAAGTCAAATCCATTTCGAGGATCATCTCTCCATTCTCCTTTTGTTGATTTGTAGAGTTTGTCCCATTCTTTTTTAAAAATTTCTCTC
>CALNXK010000095.1:1067500-1115000 GCA_942486035.1 Porites lobata
CCCTAGAAAGGTCACCTATAATTTTCGGCAGCCTTTTTTCTGGCTAAAATTTTCGAAAAGGTAAGTTTTGATCTCTATAATTTTCGGATCACTTGACTTTCAGCTAGGAAATCCGAACAGATGAAAACTTTTTAGGGGATAAAAATATGCCTATATCTACCGTTTAAATACTAAAATACGTTTAACAATTCTATGTTTAAGTGGTTTTGAACTATATTCTCGTTGGGTGCCTCTGATGTGGCAAGTAAAAAGGTAATGTGATTTCAAATTTATGCAAGTCCGAAGACAACGTCTTCAGAATAGATCTCCCACTTGAATTTCAGTTCTTTACTGCTTCTATAAAATTCTTAGCTAACGTATACCTTGCAAATCTTTTATTCAAAGGAGGATGATAAGAAGATCATGGCGGAATTTACTTCAGTTGACCGCCTGAAATAGATAAGCAAAATATCTGCCCCGTCGACTAAAGACACAGATAAACGACCACCAGCAAAATCTCGAAGACTTGCTTCACCGACCTTCACTGAAACAGCATGACCGGTATGTATTGCTTATTTTTAAACAGAACTCTAAATCGTTTTTAAAATTATCTTTTTGCAAATAAATAGACGCGTTTTGAGACAACCCCACGCACTTGCGTGGCCCTTTAGAGTTTTTGGAAATGTTCAGTACAGTTGCATAGATTTTGCAGTCTTCGGATGACCATCTTAATTGCAATATTGTACTGCTGTTACAGAGCTATCATACGCAATTACAAAGCTTTTCTTTTAATGTAGCTTTCAGTCGTGCGTTGCTCACGACGACCACGCACACGCGTGCGTGCGCGTTCCCCACTTTAACTTAAAGCACAGGCGTATCGTTGAAAGACTGTAATTTTTCGTGCGTTAACCAGTGAACTTAAAAACGAAATATTTTCGTTTATTTCAGAAATATCACCAAATTTGAACGACTGAGGGAATAAACAACTTTGAATGAAGCTCGGTGAGTATCCTTATTTTCATTACAAGCAAGACAAGTCCTGATCCGGCGGATTAGTTACCCTCAACGGGCCACTGCTTGGAAGAGGATCTTTTTTTGCTTTTTAGTAGAAAAACATGGCTTGTAGAACAATGAAGGGCACTGGTAGTTTTTAGATCATATGCTCCGCTTCAATCATTAGTAAAAGAAAGAAAGTTAAATGTACAGTGGGTGAGGAGTTGACTGTTCACCTTCAAGATCTTACAATTATTATCATTATATCATTGAATCTCACGAATTCGAAATTCTTAATTCCCTATGTATTTGACAAAGCATTTTTGGCAGAAAAGCCACTTACCTTAAGAGTTTAATTTAATCAAAGTACTGTATTACTATTGAATCTGGAGTTACTTGAATTTTTTCTGCTTAAGGATGTTTGTGCTTTACAATCATATGTACAAAGTCTTGCTTTGCAGTCTTGTGAGAGACATGCAGTATTCCAATTTAAATTTGCCATAGTTTAGGAAGCAGGGCTGATTATTTAATCATTTCTTGTCCTGCTTTACGTACTTGTATTAACAAACATAAGCATTTTTTACTTGCAATGTTGTATGATTATCTTTTCTTTGAAGTTAGTGGTCAACTATGTTGTTGTTGTTGTTGTTTGTAGAGAACGGTTAACATAACCATTAAAAATGTTGCTGAAGACTATTATTGTAAGGTTAATGTAATTCATTATTATCAGTTAAAACAACCGTTTTCTTCTAACCCATATGCAATGGTTAAAGCTACCACCTCTTGACTATTTTAAATGGGTTACCACAGATTCATCACTAGTACCCAAAAAACTGGTTTACCATGACCACAAAAAATGGTTATTATAACTTAACTGTATGGGTTGAAACATATTTATCTTTTTATTTCGGTTATAACAACTGGAAATTCAAAGTTAGTTTAACTAAAAAGTAGAGGTTATGACAAACAATTATTAAACGTTGTGAGAAGTGGCGTGGGCTAGCTGTGGTAGAAACAACCATTTTTAAGGGTTAATGTAACCCATAAAGAAAAGTTATTTCAACGGGAATAAAAAATGGTTAACCTGAACTATATTTTTTTGGTTACTGTAACCTAATAAAATACGGTTACCCGGGATTCAAACCTTAACCATTTTTTTTGAGGTCACTATAACTGGTCAGTTTTTACAGTGTAATGTACCAGCTGGAAACCCTGGTCCGGCCCAGAGGTTTTCCTCTATTTTTCTCTACGTGAGAGGGAACGAGTAACGAAGCGGGGAAAACGAGTCCCGAAGCAGCGAGGAAGAAAGTTTGGGAGTACAGGGTTGTTTTCTTTCGAGCCGTCTGAGTCACTGACTAAAAAAAATATCTTTCTTAGTTTCTATCTTAAATTTATTTTTTAAATTCATCTATTTTCTTTTGTGTACCCGGTTAACAGAAGTTTATTTCTTTCCTTCGGCTAGTTTATATCACCATGATTCTGTACCTTACAAATACAGCGTATATCACTAGGCCGGAACGAAAAAGCCGCTTGTTTGTCACACACAGTAATTTTCAAGCAGTTATAATAACTCCTCTAGTGGGGCTAATTTAACTCCTTACAGTGGAGTTATTTTTTGGGGAGTTATTTTAACTCCAAAAAGGAGTTTAAAGAACTCTTTTTCAGGAGTAAAAGTGACCCCAGATATTGAGGAGTTAAAATAACTCCAAAAAGGAGTTATCCTGTACCTAAAATTTTTTTCTCCATTTTTGGAGTTATAATAACTCCCTAAAAATTACGGTGCAAATGAACAACTCAGGTCTGTGCGACGTAAAGGTAGTTTAGAATTTGAACTGCAGAAGTCACATAGAATTAGGCCCTGTTTATGACACACGTCAAAGGCTAAACAGAGAAAAATGTTAATGGGCATTCTAAACTGTTCAGTGGTTCTGACCTTAGTTATTCAAAAGGTGGATAGCGCTATTCAATGAATAAATCTCTGTTCAATTGATAAGGCAATTCTCCCAAATACTTATCTGCTGGATAGTGATTTATCCAATGGATACTGAGCACTATCCAGCTTTTGAACAACTGGGGCGTTCATCTCTTTTTCCGTTTTTGTTTAATTTGTTTGCGTTGTTTCATAAAAAGTATACCTTATAAGATGAACTGACAGTAAGCCCTCTGCAAAGTAAATTCTTGGTAACGGTCCAAACAGTTACAAGAAAATTTCGCCAATAAAATAATAAGCTATGTATTGTCACAATTTTTGGCATTACTTTACAACCGTAAAAACCAGCACTGGAATCAAAGAAAACCCTGGAATTAAGGCTCAGTTTCATTCAAAATCAGACTCGATCTTTAACATTACCTCAAATGTAAGGGTATGGAATTGGTTTGTATATTGAAATAAAAAATCAGGCCACTTTAATTTTTTCAAGTTGACTCGAGTGTAGTAAAAAATGTCCAAATAAAAACCGATCTGATTGGTTTATATTATCTTTGATAAAATCATTTGATATGTCTCTTTTAGTGTTCCAAGTGTAACAAAAGATGACCGAGAATACTTACTTATAATTTAGCTCAGAGCTTTGAACAAAAAAGTATTTTTATTGCAAGTCACTTGAATGCACGAGTGGGGAGCCAAGTTAACCACAAAGGCGCCCACACAATCTGTTCATTCATCTGTATAAAATTCAATCTTACTAAAACCTAGAGCCTGTTTGCTTGTCACAGCTATACTTTTTCAGAAAATTGACCCCAAATTACTTGATCTTGCAAAAAATGTAAGAAAAAGAATAATGGACAGTTTTAACATTATTTCATGCTACTCTATAGCTCCTAACGTGGAGTTCCACATAATTCGTATCTAAATGATACAAATTCTTCTTTCCAAATTTTTCTCCTTAAAATATATTTTCCTTGTAGCCACACTATTAAAAGACAACAAGGGGACAATTTCGGCTTCAAACGATCTTTTTGCTCAAAGGAACGGAGACAGGTAGTACCTTTTTAGCCGGGAAGAGTTATCATAATCGCCATTTAAACCAGTTCCCTCTCTTCGCAATGTTACGCGCAGTAAGTGATGCGCAGTGCAAAGCAAGGAATTACCTCAAGAGGCTCAGTACTCAGCGTTTAAAACGGTTGTTTAAATTTTTTGTAATCGTATTTACCCTTTCATTTTGGGTAGAACGACTTGAATAGGAGCTCGGGGGGGGTCCATAAGCAGGAGGTTCAACTCGTTCAAGCATGAATTTATTTGAGCTATGCACGTTGCGTGGCTGGGTTCGAGAAGTTGTGTCACTGTTCATTGACCCGCAGATCCACATTTTCTTTTTTTATCTATCCACTGTTAATGGTCGTGGTTTATAAAAGTGAGAAATAAAGACTTTAAATCGTGGCAAAGCATTCTCGATTCCGCCTGGGAACGTTTTGAAAACTCATTTTGACGCCTGATACGCCAAGTGACTCCTTACACAAAAAAGTAATTCATCTAGCGGCAAAGACTTTTGTTTCACATTTCAGATATTGTATTCGCTGGGCAATGTGAGTCAATATCATGTCCTCATATCGGCACACAAGCAAGTTAACATAGCACAGTGGCACCCAAAGACAATTTTCGGAAGAATATCTGTTCGGAAGACGATTTTAGATCTAGAATTTTCGGAACGTTTGTTGCAAAATTTCTTGCTTGCCTGCCTCTTTTATGATTTTCGAACATCCAAAAAATGGTATAATTGCCTATTTTAAACGGATTTTTACCCTGAAAAGGTCACCTAGAATTTTCGCGAGCCTTTTTTCTGGCTGAAATTTTCGAAAAGGTAAGTTTTGATCCCTATATATAATTTTCGGATCACTAGGCTTTCAGCTAGGAAATCCGAACAGATGAAAAATTTTTAGGGGATAAAAATATGCCTTTATCTACCGTTTAAATACTAAAATACGTTTAACAGTGCTGTGTTTAAGTGGTTTTGAACTATATTCTCGTTGGGTGCCCCTGATAGCATCGTGCGGACTAAAGGCGGGAAACCCTAAAATGAACTAAAATGGCTCCTTATCTTTCTTAGGGGAGAAGGGGGAAGGGGGAAGGGGGGGGAGTACAATATAGATCAGGCTACTTAATGTCCACAACACGCTCGTAAAGTATTTTTTTAGTAACAACTGAAAGCGGCTATGTACAGCAGCTCTTTATTACGGTTATCCTCCCTTCTCTGCTCTCCACATGTCGAACTTTATCATTTACAAGTCGCTTTGTAAAACACACTCCACTGACCCCAGCCACTGTGCTAATTTGCTCGATGGCATGTTAAAGCTTGACCAGAGGAACATTAAGCATGACGCTATTGTATTATTCTGCAAGTCAGCACATTTTAAGCGGGTTATAAGTTCTCTTTTTCGCTTGCTTACGAGACATAACAGAAGTCAAAAGTAAAAGAAGTGACTTCTTAACGGCGTATTTTAAAATGTTCTGTTTTCTATTTTTAATATAGCGATGTCTTCAAGTCAGAAAAGATACAATGAAGAGAGTCTGTTTCACCTTCGCCAACCATGCAAATCCATGTCCATAGGTTCAGAAAAAGAAAAGAATTAGTGGAATTTTTACCACCATTGCCATGTAAGGAATGGTAGAAAAAAGCGGCAGAAGTATATTAATCTGCTCAGATCACTGGTTAAGATCATTACGTAGAAATTACTGACTTAACTAAAAAAAGTGCGTGTAAGACTAGAAGCAATTATAATAAATCAGTTTTATTTGAAAGGAATCAAGTCACGCAACGGAAACTTAAAACTTGTTAAAATTCCCTCTACGGTCCTTAGTCAAGTGTGTTTAGCGGGGGTGGGATGAGAGTAAATTGATCATTTGCCGCCTTGACATGAATTTTTTCTTTACTGCGAACAGTGGCTTTGGCTAAAACATCCTTGGAGTGTATGGGAGGTATCTTTTATGAATCAGTTTAGGTTTAACATACTGTACTTTGCCACAAAAAGTTAGATATAAACATTGACTAGCACATGGTCGCACATGGCTTCGCAAAAATGCTGTTGTCAAGCGGTAACTCATGGCCGGTTACAAAACAAGACGCTTTTCATTCCTTAATTAACTATCGAGAAGAAAATTGCGGGACGACGCCGTTTGAAAAGACCAGGGATTGAAAACTGTGTGAGACACGAAGTCGATCATTTCTACCACAAGATTATATATAGCCCAATCGTGCTTCCCTCCCTCCATCGGTCACTTGATCTATACATTTGAAACTGAGAGCGGTTTTTGAAACGCTTAATTACTTTGGCACCATTTTCTATACTTACTGTCTGGTAGCACGAAGAAATTCTGTTCAGTAGGGAGCTCCTCTTTAGAAGGTGCAAGCGAAGTCGAAATGTGCGGAATCTAAGACGCCTCTCGGTCTATGTTTATCCATTGAACGTTTAGTTTAAAAATGCGCACTGACCCGGATATATTTTTCCTTTTTCCCACCCTCCTAAATTATCATACATAGATCCTGTGTTAAGAAAAAGCCGAGCCACTATATTTAAGGAACTATTTAAGGAGAGGGAGCGAGGCCAAAAAAAAAAAAAGAAGAAGAATCTTAAAATATAAAGATCCAGTGCACGACTTTTTAAGCTTTAGTTTTTGGTAAGAATTTTTGTCGGGGGTGGGGGGGGCAGGAGGGCAGGGGCGTTGAAGATCACTGTGTCTTTTTGTTCCATTCTCTATCGGTCTCTTTCAAATTACATGGACAAGGTTAATATATACATGTCCTACTTCATTTTCGAAGATAATCATTTCTTATGATTATTTTAAAATTATTTTCCCGATGCTGTCATCTTTTAACTGTCATGTATTTCAGAAATTTACCTTCTAGAATTATACGTTGATGATTGCAGACGTTACTTCTTCCGTCCAGTTAAAGCATGCAAATGATGCCACTGCCCACCTAACTACAGACTTACCGAAGATTTTAACTCGGCGCAGACAGTGTCTTTACAAATCCCGATAAGACAAACTCCTCCTGCTTGAAATACGTTCAAACACGTCAAATGTGAAAGAAAATGGCTGATAATTCCATCTAACGTCGAGAAACGATACCGCCAGTGCCCTTAGCCAGAGATCTGGGGATGGTATTCAGACAACACATTGACTTACGATGAAAACGTCACCGGAATAGTGTTCAAAAGCACTACAAGTCTGTCAATCGGAAGGAGTGACAAACATGTTGGACAAAATAATCCTGGCAAAGTTGTAAATGCTTCTTTTTTCAGTAGGCTCTTCACGTACTTTTTTGCGTGAAGCAATACGTCAAAGAAAAATTTGTTAAATTACAAAACTTGAAAAGTTTTATGACAGTCGTGAAGTAACCATAAGTCAGATATGTTAGGATTAAGAGATGCCGCACTGACTTTTCAGTGGCTAAGGGACTTGGATCAGCCTCGCCTAAGCAAAAGATTTATTTACAGATTTTTCCACTAATCATAACTGAATAACTCAGTTATCATTAACTGGTAAATAACGGCAATTCGGGTCGTCCAATTCAGTCTGCAATCACACTCGTTCCACTCGTGATTAAGCCGGCAAATTGGACGCGCACGCGTTAATCCGTATCACTCGTATGATTTTAGACCGAATTAGACTCCACTCAGTCCTATTACCATTATGAATAATTTCATGATTATGTGGCCCAACAAAGCGTTCTGTCCATAATTTATATATTGCGGTTCTTTTCAAACGGGAGTGGTGAAACCACAAATATTTAGACTAAGTCGCATTTTTTGAACAGTTTTGCATTTGGATTTGTCAGTGACGCTTAGTCACTGTTTGTCACTGATTACCTATCAAATAATACGTAATATTATTCGTAAGGACTTGGAAAACGATACTACAATGATGGAAAACAAGAGACAGGTACGTGAGAGACCACTGAGTTTATAACCAGCCAAATATGCGAGCAATACGACCATTATCATGACTCAGCATGTTCTAAAATAACTTGAATTGACATTTATCATAGTTGTCGCAGGAGGAATTAAGGGAGCAAAATTCAAGATTCATTGCGACTCGTTTTTGTGGTTTACATCCAGTGTAAACCCTCCCTATCAACCCTCCAGGATAATCCAGGAGACTCCAGATTTTGAACCGTATCTCCCGGTCTCCAGATTAGAGTATGACATCTTCCGGATAATCGCCAAAACTGCTTTTTCTCAGTAGACTTGACTTTCCGACCATAAAATTTCAAACATTTTGCGTTGTTTGAGCTACTGTTGACATTGAACGTTTCCTCACAAATTCTGGATTTAAGCAATAATGTGGCTCATGAACTGTTTATGTGCTATATACGTAGGTGTCCGCATTTCTTATAAATGACGTCAAATGCAAAATGACGTCATCTATCATCCCAGGGACCAATTCTCAATATTTGTCCTGGGGGTTTGACAGAGATATCCGTTTTCAAAAAAAAAAAAATCAATGGAGGAACTTTGCCTTGCTTTTCCATATTACTCAAAATATAATTAAAAGTTACCCAGCAAATATATACACGTGTAAAATTGCTTCCCTCCATCAAACTCCAGCTCCCTCCGCAGGCATTTTAATAACAACGTAAAACGTAAATATGCTACTTTCAGCCTTTCTCTGTTTTGTAACCAGGAAATAATCAGATCTTGTTCAAAACTACAATGTACAATACTCCCTAATATCACTACCATAGTCAAATATGGAGTAACCTGTACACAGACTTTGTTTTATTTTTCTTTTTGCTCTTTTCTAAAACATTGGCGAGTTCGCGAGCGAGGCGAGCGAGCGAGAAAGATATATTTCTTCTTCCCCCACCACTACCCCCTTGCGCTGGGTCTGTGAACACGCTAAATATGGAGACATGTAATTAATTTATGCAAACTTGTCCACACCTCAAAATAGAACGTTCAGGTTTAAATTTTTGTAGATTTCGTCCACCAACACGAGAACTTGTAACTTGAACACATGTATAAGTAACAGTCTTCCGAGACTGGATAATTTTGTGAAGACAGTGTCTAATCGTCGCAGGTCGCGGGTCACGGGTCGCGGGTCGCGCGTAAAATGTTTAGATTCTCTCTTTTCTGAAGGGGTAAACTTAGTTCTGTGTGGACAATGTTTTACAGGTTTGCATGCATAAGCATGGACTTTCAAGCTAGTGCAAGTAAGGTAACAAGAAAGGATAAATGCGTTGCATTTAGTTGTGCTGTTTATTATGTTGTACAATGTGGTTCTAACTAATTGGGCTGTGGATAAAATCCTAAGTGCGACTATTCAAATGAAAATTGCTGAGAGGTACTTACCGGTACACTGAGCACTATTATTTAAACTGTTCAAGATGGATCTAACTTTTGAGTCTGTTTATGAAGTCCTAAAGTGTGCCCATTTTAATGAAAGCTACTTAAGTTATAAGTTCTGATCCCTCGATAATGAAAACTGATCAACAAAGTCATTTTTTACCTCACAAAAAGTAACCTCACGCAACACGAAAGGAAACAGAGGAATATAACAAGCAAACGGCCAATACAAAGGATTCCACTCAAACCGTCAATTGCACGGATTTTCAAGGTTAATCGCACCTGTCAATCGCAGCTTTTATTTATACGCCATCTACATTATTAAAACATAGGCCTTTTCTCTCCCGTCTGGATTAAGCTCCTTTTTACACTAAAACGGAGTTTACATTTTGTCGGACTTGGACACATCTGAAAATGACGGACGGCGAAACCAACGCTGAGCCCGGCTCAATTAATTTCACATACTCTAACTATACCTGAGAACTTTTGGACCCGAGGTAGCGCAGTTTCATTGTGGACATGAAAAACGATATGAACTCGATATTGTCAAGGAACACACTGTGTTCCTTCACGAAAACAAGCCGTTTTCAAATTTATCGCCTATTGGTCTGACCGGTTAATTAAATGAGGTCTCACTTAGACCGTAGCTTAACACAACCGATGGACTTCCAGATCTGTTTCCTCCTGGGTTATTGCAAGCGAAGAAGCGGACGCGCAACCTTATTTTTTTTTCCGGTTGCTCCTGATTTTACCATGGTTCTTTGCTTTCAGTGAAACCTTTTACACGTTCTTTTAGGCGCCTGAATACAAGGCAGATTCGAACCTCATTCCATTCAACCCTGGACGTTAACGTGGGTTTTAGTTTAAACTGACGTTCTCTGTTTGCGAAAATATACTTCACGCGATACCATCTTGTCCCTTTTTTTTGTCCTGCAACCTTAACATGCTATATAGCTAATTAGGGTGGCTCATTGCTAAGCTATTACTTAACCGATATCGATAAAGCAACCCACACATGCTGTATTGCGAGTACCTGTGTTTACAGTTAACTGTAAGTATCTTCTCCTTCAACCGTAAGAATTGCTCCTCTACGGATGAGAGCTATGGCCTATTTTATGCTAGGGACGTTAAACTCGTCTTAAGACGATTCTAGAAACTAGTATAAAAACGTTAAATAAGAAAAGACGCATGTGAGTATTTGATAATGAGACCTTTAGATTCTAATGGTTGATTTCCACTGACGCCTTTTTAGCGACGCATGTAAATCTTAAGCACGTAAATAGAATAGAGGCTAGATATAAAGTGTTGAGTTTAAACGTGAAGTTTAGCGAGGTTCTACTTTTGACGCTTTATACGGGCAACCTTTCATACATTGCCTCTATTTTATTTGCGAACGTGAATTTTTCGCACGTTACGCACGTAAAAATTACGTCACACTGGAAATCAACCCTAAGACGAGGACGACTAAGCAATGGCGTTTTTGAACGACGCGCGTCAACCGGAAATAAGCCCCTTTATCTTAAAATTTGTCATAACGCTTCCAAAGTTGAACTGCTATCGTCTGTAGTCTCGTAAAGACGATCTGACTGAAAATATGAGCAAAAGCCATATTTCAGATAGGAGGTCTCTTTCCCATTTCATGTTACCGTTTATTTTATGATGATCTTTACTTATCAAGAACCCATAGAGCATCCTGAGCATCCTGAACATCCTCCGCTTCCACCACCGCTACCACCACCGCTACCACCACCGCTGCCACCGCTACCACCACCGCTGCCACCGCTACCACCACCGCTGTAACCTCCGTCATCATCGCCATCTCCATCACCTCCCCCTCCGTCGCCCCCACAACCGCTGCTTCCGCACGCACCACAGCCACCGCATCCACCACATCCACTACAGTCACCACTTGTGTAGTCTCTGATAGTAGAAGCATAGTACCCGGCTGCTACAACAAGCTTCATGTTTTCATTGTCTATCCTACGTGGTTTGCTTAAATTCAGAGAGATACTGTTGTATCGAGCTGTGGGTTGAAATGGCTGGCAAATGAGGTGAAGCATGGCAATTACAAACCCTAGCGCTATTGACTCTGGTACATGATCTACTCTTGCTGGAAATGAAATCTCGCCCGTTCGCAGGTCTACTGTGCACGTGCCAGTAGGGAAATAAATCTCAAAGTTCGTCATGTTGTTTTTGTATGATGTTATCCATTCGTTCGTCTCCACAAGAGAAAAGAACTTGATTTTAAGATAACCTGGATTGCCGGGTATGCCACGGGTCCCCCATCTGCTTCGTTTACTTGGAGCCACAGCAGGAACACCTCTGACGTAACCCTCCCATTTTCCAATGCATATTCCCCAGTCTTTGCTTCCTCTTACCAAGAAAGCCCTTTCTCCTTCATTTAAAGTGCAATTTGCCTCCTTGTTGCTGACTTGCAATTGCCTTGGAAGTACGTGGCTTTGGATGAGATGGGCTGTACTTACAACGTTTCCATCATTGTTAATAACCTCAACTGAAGAAAGCTGCAAGGCCACGGAATGCATAACACGGTAAGTAAACGCTTCTTGGTCGAGCCCGTACAATACCTGACCCGTTGACGTTTCACAAGAGGCTTCTGGTAAACGAGTCAGTGAAGCTGGAGGGAGGAATAACGTCAAAGATCTTGAAATCTTAGACGGGTCACGGAAAGAGTGAAAGCCGGTTCCTCGTGGTTTCACCGTAAAAAAGTGGTAACCGGGTAAAGGCGAAGGTGGATGAGTCACGGTAGTAATTCTAATAGAGGTTTGATCATCGAACCAAAATTCATGTTTCTTTACTTCAGGAGTTTCGACGAACTCCCTCGGGATGTCGTCGAGATCACAAGGAATACTAAAAAAGTTTCTTATGACTTGATCAGTTGAACGATTGCGGCAGAAAATAAAGTCTCGACGTCGACGGCAAAAACTTGCGTCTACCTGTGGAGAGTTATAAAGATCGTGAAGTGAGAATTTGTTAACTGTTATCGATTATAGGCCCACTTGGAATTGACTGAGTCATTTATGTCTGACGTTTAACCCTTTAAGCCCCAAGATCCACCAGCAAATTCTCAAGACTGCCCTTCATACAATTCTCATAGAATAAGTTGAGAGAATTTGTTAAAAGATCAAAGCATTTTCCCTTTAGTGATCATTTTATTTAATTCTCATAAGCTTTTCTTTTGAGTATGTATTTGACATTGTTAGGAGAAAATTGATGTTGGTCACTCTTGGGACTTAAAGAGTTAATAACGCAAGTTTTTGAAACGGAATCCACCAGGAAATTGAGTAATTTTAACTTTCAGTGGACAAAAACCTTGTACCAAAATAATTTAAATAATATTGCTCTTTTTTTTTTTACATTTTCAAGGCCTAAAGAAGTACTTAGTCATCTTTAATTGTTTTGCATTCCGTCCATACCGCGTATATTATATAGTGTTGATTTAGTCCCTCGAGGATATTTTAGGTTATTTAAACGACCACGCGGTATAAGACAGGAAGGAGAGAGCAAAAATGTACCAGGTTTTTTTGACGCTCCCGCTCGCTCGGAGTATTCAGTGTTTAAGACGTATGTAATCTAAAAAGTACAGTATACAGAATAAACCTGATGTAGTGCAAAAACTGGTAAGTGATTCTTCTTCAAGTGGATCCGACACATATCCAAATCATTAATAACACCAAAGACTATTTCTCATGGGAGCCCGCGAAAATGAATGTCAAATTTCACAATAATTAAGGTGAAAACACAGGTAAAATTCTGAAAATTTCATTTGTAAGATGTAATTTTGTGAAATTTGACCTTCTTTTTCTCGGTCTCCCTTAAGAGATTTTCTTTGGTGTTATTACAGATGACTAATTACATCTTTAGCCCTTGACAAATGTAAAAAAGAATGGAATATGCTTTAAATTATTCTGGTACAAGGTTTTTGCCCACTGAAAATTAAAATTACTCAATTTCCTGGTAGATTCCATCTTAAAAACTTTTGTTTGCAGCATAGATTGTATTCACGTTGCGAAAGAAAAGAGAACACTCAAGCAAACGATTGACTATGGCGGCGACCATTTTGGTGCTACGTCCTTTTCATACTTGTGAGTGAAAGTTGTCTTTGCCTGTGTTACATTTGGACAAGATCTCGATATCTTGCTGTAATTGCGTAAAAAAAATAACACCCTTCCTATTGTTCAAACGATGCCTTCTCCATAAAAAGGTAGAGGGTCACATCCTCTCTGGGTACTCTGGAGAAGGAATTTTGCTTTATATTACATTATAAATCTTTAAGATGGGAAAAAAAGCTATTCACCAGAATAAAATTACTTTTCCTTGTATTATTAAACTCGAATGTTGTTAGAGGTCGGCCGGAACTTTCGTGAAAAGAAGCAGCTGGTCCCTTAGTTTCTTGTCTTATCTGTCTTCCACCTACACCAAGGCTACTGCGGAAACTTATTTTGACTAAGTATAACTTCGGCTTTGGAAGACCTTGAATCTCTACTTCTTTGACATCCACTAAGCATTTAAATCTTTGCGCCATCGAAGAATAATCGATGGGATTAGGATTTTCAGCAATGTTCAAAGGAGGTTCCCCTCGAAACATGGCTCCATTCTTCTCAAAATCCAAGCCATAATCCTTCCATATCTTTATTGTAGCTTTCGCTGAGTTTACAAGTTTAGAACCTGGTCGACGATCGTTTACAGAATCATCATGGTTCAGGACTCTTCCCAGGATTTTCATGGTGTCCGTCCTGTAGGCCAGCGGATGGACTTGGTGCACATGCCAGATAAGGTCAAAGTCGTAACACGGGACCAGAAATGTATTTGGATGTTGTTGTTTGAATCTCAGATGTTGTTTGTATCGTTCAAGTGCATCTCTGAGAAACGTTTCGTCCCCATAATGTGGTAAGAAAACCTGATAATTGAAGACCCTTTGACGACTGCATGCAGCCACGATATCATATTGGATTCTTGACACACGAGGCATCTCGTTACCGATAGGGGCTGTCAGGTCAACTTCAAAAGGCTCACTGCCGTACAGTTGGTGCCATAGGAGCTTCGCCTTTTGAAGTCCAGCTTCACGCTCTTCTCCTACAAAGATTTTATGGTCCACCAATGTTGAGACAATCTCGTTGCAATCCCTTTCATAAGCGAGAGGTGAAAGCATATGCACGTGCCAAACCCAAGCGATGTCAAGAGGAGCAGCAACTGTTGCATCTGGGAACTCAGCGATTAGTGGAAGCCAGAAGACTTCATATCTAAACCGAAAATGGAAAAGACCCTGTAAAAAACTACTTGAAAAGAATAACCCCATGAAGGCAGGTGGCAAGAGAAAGGGCCGTGCAAACGTTCAAACTGACCTAGATTTAAAAGTGCATGATTCAATACAGTGAAACCCCGGTTAACGGAAACCTCTTTATCACGAACAGTTTACTTTGTCCCTAGGGAAAGAAAGCCCTTCCCATAAGCTCCCATAAGCCAACATTAACACTTACTTCTCCCTTAGGGCAAAATGTTGGCTTAGGGGAGGGGTAGGTGAGCAGTTTCCCTGAAACGTGATTCAGCAGGTGGAGTATGATCGTCCGGGTGAACGTATTACTGAATAGGACTGTTGTTGACAGTGACTGACGTTTCGAAAACCTATGCGGTAACAATTTATTTAGCTGATGGATTTAAGCGCATGGCCCTCTAGCGAGTAGGTCGCGATATTTTGAGTTCTAGTTCCGTGTAAATCTATATTAAATTTATATTACTAAAACCTCAAGCAAAAAACAATGTTTTTTTCTTGCTTTTGACCTTATTACAAATATTTCTTCTTTTCTTTTTCTTTGCTTTTTACTTATTATCTGTAATATCTGATTTGTAACAGACTATTAGCGTTTTTTGCTAAGCGCGTGCCAAGAAATTGTACAGGCAATATTATTTTGTTTGGACAGTTCCTCCAATTTTGCTTTGACGGGAGTTAATATTAAATTGGTCTTTTAAAATTAACGAAATTCTGCCCTGTAAAATCTTGCCTTATCCCTTTCAATTTCATCGTCCTTTTCTCAGATGCCAGCCTCTCAAAATATTCTTCAAGAGTTTCTAAAGTTACAGTATAAATAAGATAGGAAGAAGAAAAAGAAAACTATCCTTCTATGAATTTCGCTTCACTATCACTCTCAGTCATACCTTCTGAGAGCATTTTGAACATGTTGGCCAACATACAAGCACGGATGTTCATCTACAAGCTTTAAGAAGTTTCTTTGGGCGATGGCCGCCTCCACCAGGTCGATGCTAAATATTTCTTCTTCTGACATGGTTGTTTGTCGGCTCGAGTCACCAATATCCTTTAAATGGGAAAAAGTTACATTAATAAGCAGTTAGAAGTCCAAGAATATTACATACTATTGGCTGTCTCCAATCAATTTCCGTATCTACAGATCACGTAAACGACTCTATCTGACATCAAGTCTCTACTGCCCTGAGAGGTGCTGAAAAGGCTTTTACGAAGTAAAATGCAGTGTCCGTGCCTATTTCCTTCCTCATGGTTTAATAACTTTTATCATACGATTAATTATAATGTTTATCATTTGATTTAAGCCTGCTATCCGTTGAACCGTTATAAACATTCGTAACGTCGGCAATATTTGGAAACACTTTTTAACTAGAAATTTATCTTAAAAAAGCTGCTTTATATTCAGTCCAGTGACTCTTCTTTTAACCTCCTATATAACTGCAACATCATGTTTACATGCTTGAGCAGTAACCAAGTCCGTCCAACAGCTTCTTTTCTTTTACAAAGTCAAGTTTGAAGTTAACCAGCTATGAAGTTATCAATCACTCATCAAAGAATATAGCGAAGGGCAAACTGTAATCAATATTAAAGTCCAGTGTCTTGAGAACTTTAAAAGAATATTTAAGACTACATTTACGGCCTTTGTTACGATTCCAAAAGCAAGAAACATTAGCTGACTTTTGCATTATACAATGATGTGAATGCTACGCGCGCTGTGATTGGTCGTCGCCAATGATCTATCAGAGTACATATACATGGATGACGTCACGCGAAACTTGTTTTCTTAGTTTGTTTTGTTCAACATGGCGCACAGTTTTGAATATGTTTGTGAGATTATTTCGGATTAAAGCAAGTGAAATCCTCGAAAAATGTTCAACAGGAGCTATTTACAGAAAAGAAAAATGGAGAAACGGGGACAAAAAGAGCACTTGACTACTTAGAATGCCTAAACTATAAGAAATCGCTCATCGCTATGGGAGACTCGCCGTTTTGCAAAATGTTTTTGCCATTATTCGGCTTTGAGCAAGGAAGGACGTTGAAAAACGTTTCGAAGAAACTGTATACAATTAAGATAAAGAAAAAAAAAGAGAAACAGAGACGAGCGCTTGGGACTTAAAAAATGCCTAAACTAGCACAAATCCTCGAACAGTCAAGCGGTCCGAGGCAGGTATGTGTAAGGCGGTCTTTTTCTTTTCTGATCATTGTATAAAACAAATAGATTCCATGTTGCCGTGCGTCTGTTCAGTAATAGATCTCAGAGGACGTCAAAATGTGGTAAAAACATCAGTGACACACACGAGCCGCTTCATTGTTTTTACCACATTTTGACGTCATCTGTGATCTACTATTGAACGGACGCACGGCAACATGGAATCTATTTGTTAATTTGACTGATTAGCCATTCCCTGTTTCTTGTCCGGAAATTAATAAATACGAAATGAAACCAAGCCGGATGATAGTAACTTGAACACGTTTAACATATGGGCGACTTTAACATGGAAGTAAAGGCGGCAATATTAATCTTTCTGGGACATTGTAAAATAATATACTCCTAATACATTTGAAAAGATGAAAAAAAATTCGTCCTCCATCAGATCACAGATATAGAACACAAACTCCGGCTTTCTACGGTGTCTTAATTTAAAAAACGCTCCAGCGCTTATCAAATTCTATCATTTACATTTGCACCAGGGCATCGTCTTCCGATCGTGAGGTTAAATTTCATGTGCTTTAAGCATCCCTGTCTGCAATAAGGCAATTACCCTTGGCTATTTCCTATTGCCTTATGAAACCCTGCTATCCACTAACTTAGAGGAAGTTACAAAACTTCCAAACAACAGTGCTTAATGGAAACAACTCGAAAAATGCTGAGACTGTGCTCAAAGATTTACGAACAACGCTGCGGAATTGCACCGTGATTGGACACAAACGGTTGGCGGGAATTAACTTTAGAGATTGGCGTAGCACAGTTTCGCACAGTGTTACAAAAATCGCGCCGAAATCACCGGTCTTGTGTGTGAACAAAAGCCCCATCCTCCACCTATCCAGTATGATACGTGGCGGCGCAAAAGCTATTCGGTGTAGAGTGAACGGTAAACCTAGCCTAAGTAAAAGACTATCGCATTCAACTACTGACAAGGCGGGTTCTCAACGAACATTGACTTACCAGTGTAACTCTAACTAACCTAACTGAAAATTAACTATTTACAATCAGCGATTTCTAATTAAACCCAAAGTGAATATCAATTTTCTTTAAGGCAATGTACGTTTTACTAATATTTAAGTGAATTATACGTTGTCTTGCCTACCATACTTCTGCTTGCCTTTTGAAACCTTGTTGTTTATCTTCAAACAGTCCTCACAACATCGCATCGGGAGACGGACTGGCAGTGTGGTATTAATTTTGGACCAATAAAGTGTTTCACGTATGACCGACCATTTACAAACAACACTGAATTGTGGTGCAGAACCAATTACCCTAGCTCAGCATGTTTCAGTGTCGGTTTTAGTTGTCATTAATCAAGGAAGCTTGAAGCATGACGATGCAAATATCGACAACGTTTGCCACTTATTTTCCTGTACGATTATGTCCTTCCTTACTTTAATTAGGAAGAATGTCAAGCCAAACATTGATTTCCATTTGGTTCATCTCAATCATATTCAGCTATTTCCAGTCAGCAAACAGGAATCAAAATCTAACAGCAAACACACCATTTAGCTTGTTTCCTCTCTGGACAGTTATATTGTTATACAAGAAGTCTGTAAAATGTCAATATTAGCGCGGTTTAATAAGCCGCAATATCAAGTGGAGTAAAAACAGTGGCCTACAGTAGGTGAACGGTTTTACACATTTTTTCTCGTTCGTTCTCTGATCTATGATAGAAGAGACAATGGAACGATGATAGCCATCTTGGATTCCACAAAAAATAGAGATGGAATTTAACTATTTTGCAGTTTTTGAAGGACAAGGATTCGAACAGCCCTCACTTTTGCTCAAAACGTGTTATGAACTGACTGAACTCATGCATTTACAGCTGTATAACTTATGACGTCATCACATCACCAGGTTAACTACCGTTTGCAAACCTACAATCGGCGACAAAATTGTACTCAAATAGGGTAACTTCAGAGAACAAAATAATCCACACCCCTCCACTGTCCCCTCCATTCAAAGTTGGGGTGTTTGTTGTTTTCTATAGGTAGCTCAAACTTCCAGGGGATGGGGGAGGAAAAGCTGTGTTTCCTCCTTTTGAAGTTAGTAAAACGTAAAAAAGCCCAATTTTAGACGAAGTGTTTCAACGCATTTTGTCGCCGATTGTAGACATTTTTATTGACAATTATTAGGGCCGATAAGGTTGAGATTTTTGAAAATGTTAAAATACCTAGATTCAACTGATCATTTTACGTTTCTGGGAAAACTGCACACCTACCTCCCCCCAAAGCCAACATCAACACTTACTTCTTACTTAGGGAAAATTGTTGCCTTAGGGGAGGGGTAGGTGGACCGTTTCCCAGAAACGTATATGATCCGAAAATAAGTTACAGGTATTATTGGGAATGATAACAAAAAATAACAAGAAAACTACCAATTCGTTCCAGTTGGACAATTTTTCTATTTCGCCAATTTTAACTTGATTCATAAACACGTGAAAGGTAGCCTGTTTCAGGGTCGAAGATAAAGAGGAAGAAGTGGATCGACGAAAACCGCTGAGGGGTGAGGAGAGACGGAGTAGTGGACCGTTTTCGATCGGGTACTATTTCACGGCTCCCTCCCTTTTCTCGTCTACACTGACCGAGAGCATGGTACAGGCTAAGACCTTGTTGGCACAGAAACTTCGTTTGATTGATAGGTGCTTGTGCTGTTACTCCTATGACAACATTTTCCCTTAGTTGGACTCTTCATTATTACTGAAAAGTGCAACAGGTTTTGTATTACAAGTTGCAACAAAGTTACATGCATTATTGGGAAGAAGTACAAATGACTAAACTTTTACAGTCTCAGTCATATTCATATAGAGCCTGGCTTACAAATAATTAAGGTTCATGTACCATAAAGTTTATTTACTAAACTAACTATTGTAACCTTTGCTTAGCTTTAAGAACAACCCATTTAATTCTCTTCTTTGACATTTATCATAGGATGTCGCAGGAAGAATTAAGCAACATTAAAGTTTCCTTGCGACACGCTTTGTGGTTTATATCTCTCGCTTAAAAAATTGAATCGAGGAACATTGTTTGTTTTGCATATTTAATTAACTGAGAATTAAAAATTACCCAGAAAAGTAATCTATATATGCGTCTAAAATTGTTTCCCTCCATCAACCTCGATCCAGCTCCCTTTGCAGGTATTTTAACAACAACGTAAAAAGTAATATGCTACTTTTAGCCTTTCTGCATTTAATATAACTAGAAAATAATCACCCCTTGTTACCACTATTTTAGTGGTAGTATTCATTTTTATCCGCAATGTACAATACTTCCTATAGTATCTCTACCAGAGTCAAATATGAAGAAATGTACATGTAATTAATTCATGCAAAATTGTCCAGGCTTGTAGATTTCGTCTACCAACACGAGAACGATCGTTAACCAACACACTTGTAACAGTCTTCCGAGACTGGATAATTTCGGAAGGGGTAAATGTTGCAGAGATGTCAACCTCTGGAGATCCAATATCTGGAGACTCTCTATTATGTACTACACTCCCGGCCCCCTCCCCCCAAAATGTCAAAAGCCCCACCACCTTCCATCCCCCCTTGCAAACGAACTGACATTTTTTCTTTTTATCATGACAATAAGCAACGAAGCAAGTTAAATTAAGCACTAATAGTCGGCCATGCTCCAGTTAACCTGTCGATTGGAGGAGTACGCTTCACTTAGAAATTGGCACGGGTGGTTGAGGGCAGCGCAAAGAAATACAGTTGAACCTCTCGACAAGAACCATCTTGAGGACGGAGGTATAAAGCAATTTCGAGAAAAGTTGGCGGAAAAAGTGCAAAGGAAAGTCCCGAAAGGCATTGTAGGTGGTTTCGAATTTACTGTTCTTAAAGTAAATTTGGAAGAATAGCACGGCACACCGTAATTTTTAGGGAGTTATTATAACTCCAAAAATGGAGTAAAAATTTTAGGTACAGGATAACCCCTTTTTTGGGGTTATTTTAACTCCTAATTTAACTCCGAATTTGGGGTCATTTTTACTCCTGAAAAAGAGTTCTTTTTACTCCCAGTCTTGGAGTTAAAATTACTCCGAAATGGGGTTACTTGTACTCCTTACAGGGGTTGTTTTTACTCTTTTTGGAGTTAATTTGACTCTGAAAGTGGAGTAAAAATTTTAGGTACAGGATAACTCCTTTTTTGGGGTTATTTTAACTCCTCAATATCTGGGGTCACTTTTACTCCTGAAAAAGAGTTCTTTAAACTCCTTTTTGGAGTTAAAATAACTCCACGAAAAATAACTCCACTGTCAGGAGTTAAATTAGCCCCACTAGAGGAGTTATTATAACTCCCTGAAAATTACAGTGCAGGCCATGGAGGTATGTTTGCAAGTTCTAAAACAAAACAACAAAAGTAGGTACGGCAGCTACAAGGTCAGGAACACTCTATTGATCACAGTCCACTTAAGTATTACCTTTCGGGGATGTCGGTTGCTCAATTTTCCGACAACCTTTTTCGAAAAAGCTGTAAATGACCGTTGTAGAGAGGAAACCCTTGTGGAGAGGCACGAGTGTTATGTAAACCAGTTCAGTTTGTAGCAGGGGAATAGGTTAAATAGTTTGATTGCTCTTGGAAATTTTGCGCGCAACTTGACAAGTCAGCTATCTGCTAGCACAGAGATAACTAACGTATCTGTAGGTTGCGCCGAGTTTCAAATTAATTGTAGGCTATTTGCCAATGAGAAAGCAGATATTTAGTGCATTGTATAATAATGCTTTTAATATATGTCTTTTGCTGGGCAAAATTCTTTGTTTACCTTATTGTAGGGGTACTAAATAAGGAAGTATGAAAGCTATGTTTTTATCAACCTTTTAAACTCCTTCTTTGTGTCGAGATTCGTCTCTCCTAGATTTCATTCTTGGTTACGGCCTCATTTCAATCCAAGATTACACAAACGTAATTGCAAATATGCTTTTTGCTGCAAAACATGAATACGAACCCGCGTAATATTGTCTATATTCGACAATAAATAGAAATTATTTGTCAAATACTTGAAAGAAAGAATTTTGAAATTGTATCAGAAGTATTAGCTGAAGAGGTACGAAAGACATACGTTTTCTCCTAAGAAACGATCTTTCGATAATTGCCTCTTAATTAGTGAGGCTTTTGCCCGAATTGCCCCCTTAAGTCTCACCGAACATCTTTCAGAGAGGAATTTCCATGTGTATTTATTGGATTTAAAACACAAAGCCTAAAACCTTTTGAGATTTAATCACCACAACCCCCGCATCCGCCATCTCTGTCACCGCCGCCATCTCCGTCGCCCCCGCCTCCGTCATCACCACAACCGCTGCTTCCACACGTATTGCAACCACCTCCGGCATCCACCACACCCACCAAATTCACGATCATCGCCGTCTCTGAAAGTAAAGGCAATATACCCTGCTGCTTCAACAAGCTTCATGTCGGTACTGTCTACCCTACGTGGCTTCGCAAACCGGTTGGTTTGAGTGTATTATGGTTTATATGGCTGGCAAAGCATTCGAAGCTTGACAATTGCAAACCCTAGTGCTATTGACTCTAAGCAAACCCAAACAAAGCAGCAATAAAGCTTCGATTCACCGACCGCATGAGAGTGATTTCGAACAAAATACACTTATTAAAGGAATGACACTGTTTTCCCCCGATAATTCGATAGCCTCCGTTTTTACAGACATCTTTGAAAGAAAATAAAGGGCAAATACTTAGCTGATTTCTACAGCGTATTTAACGAATATTCGTCCCCACAGTCGCTTCCTGCAACATGTTCACTCCTCAGACTCCTCGCCTTCTTGATCGCAGTGCGCAAACCGCCCGGGCAAATGTGAAGGTGGATGAGTGACGACAGTAAGTCTAATAGAGGTTTGGTCATCAAACCAAAATTCATGTTTCTTTACGTCAGTTTTGACGAATTCTCTCAGGATGCCGTCAAGATTACAAGGAATATTAAACCACGTTCTGACGGGATCAGGAGAGCGCTTCAGACAAGACATCGAGTCTCGACATCGACGGCAAAAACTTGCCTCTACCTGTAGGGAGTGATAAAGTTCGTTAAATGAAAATTTATTAACTGTTAACCATCATAGGCCTACTTGGAATTGATTGAGCCATTAATGCCTGACGTTCAATTAATTTAATTTGCATAGATTAAAACCTTTTTCATTCATGTAGCTAACAAAAGAAAAGGGGAACCTTGGCCTCATGCAAACGGTTGACTATGGTGGTTACCACTTTAGTGCTATGTCTCTTCCGTACTTGTGAGTGAAAGGTATCTTAGTCTGTACGTTTTTACGGAATCAATAAATTTTGACGAGCTCTCGATGTCTGGATGTCATTCGGTCTGGGAAAAAACACTGTCACTTTTATTCAAACGAAGTCTTATTCATTCATAAATATTTGAAAGGACATACTCTTACTGGTTACTTTGGAGATGGATGTTTGCTTAATTAATTATAAATATCTAAGAAGGAAAAAGGCTCTTTACCTGGATAAAATTACTTCTGCTTGTATCAAACTCAAACGTGCTTCCGTGAAAATTAGCAACTGGCCCCTTAACTTTATAGCTTGACTGTTTTCCACCAGCACGAAAACTTCCACGCAAACTTATTTGGACTAAGTATAATTTCGGCTTTGGAAGACCATGAATCTCTACTTCGCAAACATCCACAAAGTATGTAAATCTTATTTTTGCCATTGAGGAATAATCGATGGGGTTACGATTTTCAGCAATGTTCAAAGGAGGTTCCCCTCGAAACATGGCTCCATTCGTCCCAGAATTCATGCCAAAATCCTTCCATATCTTTACTACAGCTTTCGCAGACGTTACAAGTTTAGAACCTGGTGGACGATCGTTTACAGAATCATCATCATAGTTTAGGACTCTTCCCAGGATTTTCATGGTGTCCGTCCTATAGGCCAGCGGATGAACTTGGTGCGCATGCAATATAAGGTCAAAGTCGCAACACGGAACCAAAAACGTATTCAGATTTTGTTGTTTGAGCCTCAAATGATGTTTATATCGTATAAGTGCATCTCTAAGAAACGTTTCGTCCCCATAATGTGGTAAGGAAACCTTATAATTAATGACCCTCTGACGACTGCATGCAGCCACTATATCATATTGGATTCTTGACACATGAGGCATCTCGTTACCAACAGGGGCTGTCAGGTCAACTTCGAAAGGCTCATTGCCGTACAGTTGGTGCCATAAGAGCTTAGCCCTTTGAAGTCCAGCCTCGCGCTCTCCTCCAACAATGGTTTTATGGTCCACCAAGGTTGAAACAATCACGTTGCAATCCCTTCCATAAGCGCAACAAAGATTTGGGGTGAAAGACTTCATATCTAAATATGAACGTGCCAAACCCAAGCAATGTCGCAAACGGGGAGCAACAAATGGTACATTTGGGGACTGGGAGAAGAGGAAGCCAGAAGACTTCATATCTAAACCCAAAATGAAAATAGCCCCTGTAAAAAACTACTTGAAAGAAATAACCCCATCAATTTGGGACGCATATTGACCCAGTTTTTGTTAGAATGCATATCTAAAGTGAGGCAAATGTGCCGTCTGCAATCATGTCCTACCCTATCGCTATGTTTTCAAGTCACGCGTACTGAGAGGTTTTTACTTCATCTATTTTAACTACAAAGTTCTTCGCCCGGCATAACTTGCCGTTGGAAATTCTGGAGGAAGATGGAGTCTCCTCTCTCTAATCCCAAATATTAAATTGGTCTTTTAAAATTAACGAAATTCCGCCCCGTAAAATCTTGCCTCATCCCTTACAATTTCATCCTCCTTTTCTCAAATTCCAGCCTCTCAAGATATATTTCAAGAGTTTCTTAAGTTACGGTATAAATAAGATAGGAAGAAGAAGAAGAAAACTATCCTCCCATTTGTTCTTAGCTTCGCCATTGCATAACTCTCAGTCATACCTTCTGAGAGCATTTTGAACATGTGGGCCAACATAAAGGCACGGATGTTCATCTACAAGCTTTAAAGGAACAGTATCCCGTTACTGCGCATGCACCAAACTTTGATTTTTGGACAGGATGTCGCGAAATCAAAAGATGCGAGGAGAGAAAGAGAATCTTGAAAAATGCGTTTGCATCGCGCTTGGCCGGGTTCAATACGACACTAAAACTTCTCAGGATTATAGATCAATGATATATTGTTCCTGTTAAGTTTCTATTTGGGCAAAATCTGGATTTTTTGGCGTTCCTTTTATTGCCGTTGGCCGGAGGACCAAAAGATTGGAAGCGCTTTGATGTCTATTGAAGGCTTATTTCTTCTGCTAGCTTCCATACAAGCTCAGATAATTGTGAAAGGAATACGCAAAAATGAAACAGCAACAATAAAGACTGTAAGAAAGAAACCGTTGAGACATTGATGTGACTGAGGAGATCTTGTGGAGGGGAGCTTCGTGAAGCAGAATGTTTTGTTAAATGAATCTCCCTACGGCCGACAGAATCGAACAAACAGGCGCTACACGTTTTGAAAAACTAGTGACATGAATCATAATATCATTCTTGACTAACCTTTGTGATGATTCATAACGTTGAGATTGCATTTTTATTTATGTCGCTCAAACGTTTGAGGCTAGAACGCGAGCAAATCAGGCAGATATTACTGGACTTGGAGCGACTGACCTCTGACGCGAGTTTCAAATTAGAAAATATGTTTTTAAAGCCAGCGGAACGCGATTTTCGGGTCGCTAGGCGGCCCAGCTAGCGATAAAATCGCGATGAGTCTTCGAACCGCGAGCCAAATTTTTATGTAAGACGAAAGACTTCTTCGAAAGTCTAAAATATTACTTGAGAATATAAACAACAAATCTCTGTCGGCGGTGCGGTCCGGAAGGAAATCTTGTCAAGTCAATTTGACAGTTCTATTGTCTTTTGAAGAAAAAACAGATGACACTCGCGCGTGCGCATAATCGGGACACTGTCCCTTTAAGAACTTTCTTTGGGCGATGGCCGCTTCCACCAGGTCAATGCTAAATATTTCTTCTTCTGACATGGTAATTTGCCCAGTCGAGTCACCAATATCCTTTAAATGGAAATAAGTTACATTAATAGGCAGTTAGAAGTCCAAGAATGTTACATACGAGTGGATGTCTCCGATCAAAAAAGTCCCGGCCCGGGTGCCTATTTCCTTCTTTACGGT
The DNA here is from genome assembly GCA_942486035.1 of Porites lobata. Lineage (NCBI taxonomy): Eukaryota > Metazoa > Cnidaria > Anthozoa > Scleractinia > Poritidae > Porites > Porites lobata. Next base: position 1,093,390 of record CALNXK010000095.1, read on the forward strand.
TCACTAATGGTAATATTTTTTATCATCTGTTGATTAAATTAAGTCTGCTATCCGTTGAAGCGTTATCGACATTCAGAACGTCGGCAATATTTGGAAACACCTAAATGTAAACTAGAAAATTTATCTTCAAAAAGACTGTTTTATATTCAGTCCAGTGGCTCTTCTTTTAACCTCCTAAAAAGCTGCAACGTCATGTTTACATGCTTGAGCAATAACCAAGTCCAAAAGCTACTTTTCTTTGGTCAACTTTGAAGTTAACCATCTATAAAGTCATCAATCACTCATCAAACAATATAGTGAAGGGCGAACTGCAATCAATACTAAGTCCAGTGTCTTGAGAACAACAAAAGAATATTTAAGACTACGTTCGCGGCCTTAGTTACGATTCCACAAATAAGAAACATTAACTCACTTTTGCATTTGAGTAATTAGGTCATTCCCAGTTTCTAGTCAGGAAATGCGAAATAAGACCAAGCCGGGTGATAGTAACTTGAACACGCTTAACGTCTGGGCAATTGTAACACGGAAGTAAAGGCAGCAATATTAATCTTTCTGTGACGTTGTTAAAAATATATACTCCTAGTACATTTGAAAAGGCGAAAAAATGTTTTTGTAAACTTCGTCCTACATCAGATCGCAGATATAGAACACAAACTCTGGTTTCCTATGGTGTCTTAATTTTTAAAAAAAAGCTCCCCCGCTTATCAAATTCTATATAACATTTACGTTTTCGGTGCATCGTCTTCCGATCGCGAGGTTAAATTTTTGTGCTTTTAGCATCCTTTGTCTGCAATAAGGCAATTAATACCTATGTCTTACCCCGTTTCCTAACGCCTTATGAAACACTGCTATCCACTAGCTTATAGGAAGTTACGAACAATGGTGTGGAATTGTGCCGTGTTTGGACACACACTTTTGGCGGGAATTATAGTATGAACAGCTATCCGACTCTTTAGTTTAGAGTTCGGCGTATAGCGAAGTAACTGTTTCGCTCCGTCACAATAATTGCGCCAAAATCACCGTTCTCGTGTGTGAACAGATGCCCTATCCAATATCGTGGCGGCGCAAAAGCTATTCTGTACAGTGTGAACGGTAAACCTAGCCTAAGTGAAATACTACCGCATTCAACTACTGACAAAAGCGGTTCTCAACAAACATTGACGTACCAGTGTAACTCTAACTAACCTAACAGAGAATTAACTATTTACAGTCAGCGATTTCTAATTAAACCCAAAGTGAATTTAAATTTTCTTTACGACAATAGACGTTTTACTTAGCCTGAATTTCATCCGATTGCTTCGAGTCGTTTTCTCCTCTCAGCAACGTCTGAATTGACCAGCCGTTAATGCCGTCCAGTGACGTCACTACTACCCGAAAACCGGGTAGTGATTTTGATTGGTTGAAAGTCTAAACATTCGCATAATTATGTATAATTATGAAAAATGTTAGCGGGATTGTTGCTTGCTATTCAGCTGATCGCATTGGTGGCATTCAATTCTTGCGTGGAGTTCAAATATTTCGATAATCTTTCTCGTAAACAGCAAAAGTGCCCTTGTCTTCGAAACTGAATTGCTACATTTAACTGCAAATGAAGAATCATTGGGAAGAATCGGTAGGTTTTTCATTTAGAGCCGCTTTGTGGTTTCTGCAATGATTTTCTTTATGCGAAGTTTCTGAGACCAATGTCATGTTGTCATTCGCCCTTCTTGCAATTTTCACCGTCAAGTGTAATGATTCTGTTAGCCTTTCTTTCTTGTTTCCTTGTTTTCTTTTCTCTTCGTTACGGACCAAATAGTTTCTTTTCAATTAAAAGAAATTTTTGTGTTTTTGAATTATAAAGTGTTTCGTCTGTGTATTTATTTCATTGCGTGATTACGATCGACTTTGAATTACAACCGCTTCAGAGTACGGCATGCAGTTGATAGTTTGAACGTTATACGTCAATTACGATCGAAAAGAGTAAAGCAATTTTGTCAGCTGTTCTGTATCATGTAGACATTTCCAAACGATATTTCTTGGTTTGCCACTTGAAAATAGTGTTTTACTTTTTGCATGAATTAAAGTAAAGGAGTAGTGACGTCACTGGACGGTATTAACCGCGGTCGACTCAGACGTTGCCGATGGAGTAATAACGACTCGAAGTAATCGGATAAAATTCAGGCTAAGTTTTACTAATATATAAGTGAATGAAACCTTTGTCATGCCTACCCTCTTGTTTGCCTTTTGAAACCTTGTTATTTATCTTCAGCAGTCCTCACAGCATCGCACTGGGGCACGCACGGACAGTGTGGTATTTTAATTAAAAGTATGGAAGGCAATAGTGTTTCACGTATATGACCGACCATTTACAAACAATACTGAATTGTGGTGCAGAACCAATCACCCTAGCTCAGCATATTTCAGAGTCGGTTTCAGTTGTCATTAATCAAAGAAGCTTGAGGCATGACGATGCAAATATCGTCAACGTTTGCCACTTATTTTCCTGTAGGAGTATGTCCTTCCTTACATAACTTAGGAAGAAAGCATGTCAAGCTAAACATTGATTTCCTTTTGGTTCATCTAAATTGTATTCAGCTATTTCCAGTCAGCAAAGAGGAATCAAAATCAAACAGCACACACACCATTTAGCTTGTTTCCCCTCTGGGCTGTTAATTATATATTGTTATACAAGGAAGTCTGTAAAATGTCTATATTTGTGAGAATCATTTGATTGACATTTTTATCGTGAACACTTTGTTATTCTTTATATGGCGTGATAAATATATATCACGTGACTAGTTTTACATGTGCTTGTTTAGCATGTCTTCGCGTTAGGTTTTGGTTGATTGTATGCGAGAATTCGAGGGTTAAATTGTGACGATTTGTACCGATTTCGAGGATTAATGCGTTGAAATTAAAACAAGCGAGTTTCCTTTTCTTTCAATATTAGCCCGGTTTAATAAGCAACAATATCAAGTGTAGGCCTTTGAACATTATGCTTTTGTTCCCCACTATGCTCAACCTCAATGCTCCATTTTTCCCACTAAAATGCTCCGTAGTCCCCCAAAAATGCTCAATAATGCTCATCATAGAGAAGCCTTCTTTATTTTTTAGGGGGTTTAACGCTAACAAAAATGTTTAAGTGGTATGACATCAAATGCCTCAAAGAAAGAAATTAGAAAAGAAACTTTCGAACTTGGCAATATGTTACGTAAAAGTCAAAAATTAGTCTGTTTGACTCCCAAGCTGGGCCAACGTTTTACTGAACGGGAAAAACTTAACAACAACGGTTAAATTGGACGCGTGTAATATTCTCTCCTCTGCAAGGACTGAAAGAAAAATCGTACTAGATGCAAGCAAGTGTACACGAAAAAGTCAGCGGTAGCCAAGACAGCGCATGAGTAAAACAATTTTCATTAGCACCAAAACGCGCGTGGGAATTTTTGAAATCTCGACTGAGTATTTTACAAGAAAACTAGTCCGGTTATCCCCTCCTTTTATTGCCTTAATATTCTATTTGAGTTGAGAAAAAAGGTCCGAAAGAAAATTAATTAAAAACAATTCCACAGAAGGAAATTTACACCGCGCGCAAATTTTCCACTTTATATACGCTCCGGGAATTTTTTGTTTTGAAATTACTGTGCATTTTCTTTCTCTGAACGTCAAAAACTGTCGTCTCAAAGAAAGTGGAGGTCACCGGCTTAATTTTCTAGTTATCAGTGCTGGAAGTTGAAAAGTAAAAGATCTGAAGAACCCTTAGATACATTGCCATGTACTCATTGAATTATCCAACTCCACAAAAGTGCTGCTATGATTTTTGGGGGGAAACTGGTAAGGGCCACCATAAGCACTGGAGGATGCTACCACAAGTAATCACACTTTATCTTCTTGGCTGGCTACACTATGTTTTATTAAGCACTGGACGAAAAAACTGGTTTGCACAAATTTGCTCAAATGTGTCGCAAATGTGTAAATACTGAGGAGTAAATATATGGCAAAGATGGTTTTGCCACATTTGCATACCAAAAAACAGGGAGTGTAAATAATAAGGCAAACGTGTAAATAATTTTTCTAAAATCGTAAATTATTAAGGCAAACGTGTCATATTAAATCAGTTTTTACGTTTGGAATATGTTTACGTGACATGTCACATTTTGACCATAATTTTAAACGTTAATTTAAAAGGCACAAGAAAACGTCAAATTCGCCAATTTCCTTCATTTAATTTTTTGGGGAAAGGTTCATGTTGTTCTAGGTCCCCTAGCGAGATATATTGCCAATTATTCATATGCTCAGATCACATCTTTAACCCAGGCCTTAAACCGCTTGAGCAATAAACCAGGTGAGGCAAATAACATCGGGGTGCTATCGGCATTTGAGAAATGTTTGTTGGATTCCTCCTTCAACCAGGACCCTTTAGGTTTAGGCGTATGGGCAACGGCAGTAATTGTAACAGAGATACCACTTGAGATATCTGTATGTGTTATTGACTGTGGAGGTTCGTTGTGCTTCAGGATAACCTTTTCCAATGGCAAACGAAATGAAATTTCTGGAGTCGGTATCACAAAGCCATAAGGGAGAAGTCGCCAGTCGCGGACAACTTCAACCTGTGCAGTAAATAAATACAATACCCCAAGTTAACACAAGTCACGCACAAACCACATTTTTCTAGCTTCTTTTAACCCTATTCAGCTGGGCCCTTTTTTTCCTTTCTGTGACCGGGGGGGGGGGGGGGTGGGCTCCAGAAGCTCCCCTCTATATCTTCCAAACCGCTCACGCTACGGCCACCAAACGTTCACAGAATGTTTAATTAAGGTAAAAAAAAAACACGGCAAAATCCGAGTACGATCAATCTTGCTCAAAGTCGGATCCAAAAAGATCGTGATCAGTCAAAATAAATCAAATTGAAAACGTTACAGCACAGGCAGCCCAAGCACACTATTCGATCAATAAGGGCCCGAATCACATGTAATAATGCAAGAAATATCGACTTTCGTTATCTTAAAGGCTACTAGTACCGATAGACAAACAAGAAGACTTCATATCTTTAAGACTTTTTGCATTTATTTGGTATCAGATAATACACTAATAATTCTAGTATATTCCCACCAAATGACCTCTGAAGCCCGAACCCACAAATAGTGTGCTTGGGCTGCCTGTGGTTACAGTCAATAAGACTTTGGCAGGGACTTATGCTTTGGATTCCGATTGAAAAACTTAAAAATGGGCGTGATTCTTTCAGGAAAGCACGTGAAGCCCACCTTATCCATAAAGCTAGGACAATTGAGCCTCTGGGCATCAATAAACGTGATGAACTGTAACTATATATAGTATATCGTTTATTTTTTTGTTATCTTGTCTTTTAAAGTAGCCACACCATACCTCGTCATATTATGTAATTTCCGGTCATCATTTTACTTCATATATATTTCTGAACATTTGTTCATACTAACTCATATTTTTTCTCAATTCTAGTCAATAAAAAGCATGGATTTCATCAACAGTGGCAGTTTGATAAAATGATGCTAATTTATGCTTCACGTTCCTTTACATATTAAGTCAGTTACTGATGTTGGCGGAGTCTTGCTTTGGATGAGCTCTGTTTGCTGGGACACAAACAAGCACAAAATGTTTCTGACTGTCTTGTAACACGAGGAAGGAGGCCTTGTGCCTCGCTTCCGTGACTTACACATGACCCGTGACATAAATGACACTTTCGTGACAAATCACCCGAATGACAGGAAAACCCTCCTTTGCTGGTAGCTGGAGAAATACAACTGTATTGATCAGTCACATTCAGTATAAAACTATTTATTTCTTTCAGAAATAAATCTGATTAAGTGTAATATAGTAACTCCATTGATAACAATAGAATTATAACCTATTTTTAAGGAAAATGCAAATTTTGAAAAACATGGCTGCCCAAACTCGGTTGTCTTGGTACTGTCAATGTGGACGTACACGTCACAACGACTTAAAAATGTTCGTAGATAATTTTTTGTCACTACTTACTCTTTTCGTGTATAACTCCTTTGGTGTTGTCGTTTAAGTGAAGAGATTTAGGCTCTAATAACAGCAAATGGTAGCCGTAGAGTCTTGATAAGAACTGTTTAAATAGCAAGACCGGTTTCGGAAATCTAAGATGGTGTCCTTCGTCAGTTGCACGTTGTTAGAGAAAGTCGCCAGTTAGAAGTGTAGCATTTAGATCCGTTACGCTTGAAATTGCGTGTTCTTTTTGGTGGTCATAGCTTGAACGGTTTTGAAGTCATTAACTAAAGCCTTCTTGCGAGGGGGGGGGGTGGGGTGTGGGGGCTCTAAAAGCCCCCTCGGTCTTAATAGCGTTAAACTTTTACTACTCTAATACTACAATAGGGCTCTAGATTTACGACATCAGGACCTGGAGAACAATCTGTCCCAGGTGCAATATAGCGAGGACTCTCCTGCGCCCGCTGTCATGCTTCTTTTAGCAATATGCACTTGTCTTTTTTCCTTTTCATCTATTAGTAGCTTTAATTTATTCATAAGTTATATAGTTTATTTTTACATTTTTATCATAGGATACACTGTAATTGGCTAGGCTGTAGTGGTCTCCCCGCCTAATAATTTTAAGTATATAAGTATTGCTTTCTAATTAGGTGAAGCTAAATAAATAATTAAAAGTAAAATTTTGTCAACTGGTACTGCCGATATGTTAAAATCGAAATCTTGTTTTAAGTGAACAATCTTATGTCACGAAGCCCAGACAAGAGGAACACATCCACTTACGACAATCCTCCGACAACAATTTAAAAGTGGTTCCCCTTTTGCCCAAATAGGACTGAACTCGGTATGAATATAACTCCTTATTTGAACTCTATGTGACATATGTTTGATTTGGAGTTTTATAACTTTGCCTGTGACATTCAGTAACACATTTATTCAACGGGGCATATGAACCGTTAAGAGTCAACTTCGGAGTTATTATAGGCATTTTGGGTTAGTGCCTCTTAACTGAGTCGATGGAACTGCAAATGAAATATCGGTACTAGGATCGCTCTTAAATTCGTGCTCGCTAAACCGTAATTAAAATTTCTGGGGCTAATTTCTGGCTAATTTTTTTATTATTTTAATCACTTTCTACATGTATCTATTTTAGAAACTAAATAGAAATCTCCAAAAGTCTGTAAATTATTATTTTTTTAATATAGACGCTGTACTATACCTGAAAGAAATCGTTCCTTTCTATCTCGGGGATCACAAACCTTAATAGAGGATCCCCGGCAGGCCCACAAATCTCGGCGGCAGGTCCTTTAAATCTCTTCTCGATGAGTTTTCCACCGTCTTTTGTCTTAACAACGATTTTCTCTTTCTTGTACCATTTGGATGTAGGGATCCCGATTTCTATCTTCATAAAATCTATGGTGTGCTCAAGTGCCATCATCGAAGAATAATCGACAATTTTAGGATGCTCTTCAATGTTGGATGAAGGTTCCCCTCGAAAAATGGCTCCATTTCTCTCATGCTCCATGTTATTAGACCTGGCAGAATATCGTCAAGAGAATCATTGTTATCAATGACCGCGTCCACGTGTACGTTGATATTTATTAATTGGTGTCTCAGAGACACTCTCAGAGAGACTCAGGTGTCTCCAGACGTGTCTATTTGTCTCGATTCAACAGTATCCTTAAATAAACTTTACACTTATATAATATGTCGAAAAAATAGCATTCATAGTCTTATTCTATTCACTACTACTTACTTCCAGAGGCGGGAGCAAGGGGAAGAGTGGAGCTGGGGGGCTGACGCTCACCTAGACCGTCAGGGGAAGACCACGCTCGACCCTCCGGGGCTTGAACATTAAGGCAGAGCCCTGGCCCGGGCATCTCCTCTAGATACGCCTCTAGCTTGTTACTGTCATTTCTTCAAATCAGCAAATGCTACATGTACAAACGACCCTACTTTTATAATCAATTTTAAATACAGCTATTGCGTTGTTTTACAAGCCCTTAAGGCAGCTGGGTCTTCATAGATGTCAAAAACGCCTTACTTCTCACCTTTAGTTACGTGTAGTTAATTTCTAGCCAAGCCTGTTATCCGCTGTAAGGTTACAAACGTTTGTGACCGACAACCTAGTCTCTTGAAAACGATTCTATTAACCCTTCCATTGCCAAAACTAGCCAATGGCAAATTTCGACCAGATTTCCAAATTTCATTTTGTAAAATTTTGGAAAACAAATTGCACCATGTGTGAGTTCAGGCAGAGAGCTTTCATCTGAATGGTCACATCATAGGATTTCGTCCACATACTCAAAAAATAGAGTCACCTTACAAAACTCCATCAAACACTCTGGCAGTGAAAGGGTCAATCCAAAGCTTTTTCATCAAGTCCCTTACGGCTCTTTTCAAGGACATGCGATAAAATCGTCACACCATGCAAATTTCTACTTAAATGTTTGCAATAACAGAGACGCAACGTCTTTGGTTTTTAACATATCTTTTTTATTGACTACTAAATCATCAAACACCCAACAAAGCATGGAATGACATAAAAACTATGAACAACACTGAATTCGGTGTACTGGAAGCTCCGTGTCATCGCAAGTTATATACATGAAATATGCAATTTTAAAATCATCACTAGCACATGATAAAAAGAAAGCAACACTTTGAGACTGTTCAACCATGCTTATTTAGTCTCTAAAGGAACATTGGTTCCTTTTTGTCGCGAGAGGCCTCTGCTAGCGGGGGATAAAATAACAAAGTGAAACCGAAAGAACATTCTAACTTAGCTTCTGGGAAATTACTGACAAGGAAGTAGAAATGGCAAGCCTTTCTATGATATTGTTGAAATGCCGTAAGCATACTTGACTATATTACCCCCGCATGAATATAAAAAGATAACCAATATTCCGACAACCTTTCTCGAAATAGCTGTCTACGTTTTCAGTTCATCGTCTCTTGCAATATTGAATTTTGTCCTTTGCATCCCTGTGCCTTGTGCCTGCTGTGAGTTTATTACCCTCTACAATTCTATAAACACTGCCTGCCAAGAGGTTACAAATGGTCACGATTTAGTGCGTACATCTCGTGAACTGCAAAAATAGTTGACATTTCTTCACAGTGGCTCTGTATTTTAATACAGAAAAGCTTGCTTGAAAAACAAAAAGGAAAAGAATTGACTTGATGTCATAAGCTAAGTCTTGTTTTTCAGTTTTCTAACTTACAGCGTTCTTTTTAGTTGTTTTACCCCCACACAAATTATTACATCTGAGGAATTTTTCAGGGGGAACTCAACTGCTTTTAATTATATTACAAGCTCTTTCACTAAAGTATTTCTGGAGTATTAACTTGCGGAGAAAGCGGTAACAGAGGGGCCAACTCAAAGTGTCAAAGTTTGTCATAATTGCTCAAAATCAACCACTTCTCGGGCGAAAGGATGGCAATATACCGCAGGTATAAAGAAATACAACGTTTATTTAGGACCCATGTATATATTTAGAGATACATCGCTACAGACGAACCAAAAAGTAACTCCACTATAAGCTTACGGCGTTTTTTACTATAAAATAACAGACGGTTGCACAAACACATTCTGCTGCAGTGATTTTTGCCACTATAAAACAACACTGTTGAAGATTTCGCTTCATTTACACGAGTAAAGGTCCGAGCTCATTTTAACCGTCTTACCTGACTACGTGTACCAAAGTGAGACAACGCGCTTAGTTATTGAAGATCGACAGAAATACCGGATTTTGCAGGACGGGGATCGAGTTCCAAGTTGTTTCGAAACTGATGTCAAATACACTACGTAAGAATTCCGAATTCATACGTAACGTATTTTGGCTGCACTGACTTGCTTCCCTTCTGTGCACGTGTATTGTTTATTATTTTTACGCACGAAAATGAAATTAAGAATATTAGCCTTAATTTTCAAACTCATATGCAGTAAAAACACTGGCCTGTGGTTTGTGGTCTTTAAACACTTTTACGTCATTTCTATGAGCTATAATAAGGACTCCAACACATGGTCTCCATCTTGCATTCTACTGAAATAGAGTTGAAATCAACCATTGTTGTCAGTGCCATTCTCTTGTACTATTTTGAAGATAAAAAAGATCAAAATTCCCGGCACACTTTTGCTCAATAAAACATGAACATGTGATACTTGTGACGTCACATCTCTTAACATAAAAACAGAAGTAAAGCACGCGTTTTGATTGGTCAGTTACTGTTTGCTATTTGTGAAGGAGTTAATGCTGACGGAAGCTATTAAGTTCACCAAAGTGGTTTGCGATCGCATAATAAAAGAATACTATCCACGTTGAGACGACAAACTACTTGTTCAGACGAAATATTTTTTTTAGCGAAAAGACTTTGCAGTGATTTCCCCCCTTCGACTGCACTGAGAGGTGCTGAAAAGACTTTTACGAGGTAAAATGCAGCGTCCGTGCCTATTTCCTTCCTTGTGGTTCAATACTTTTTTTCATATGATTAAAGCCTGCTATCCGTCGAAACGTTTTAAACATTCGTAACGTCGGCATTACCAAGGCCATTCCCTGTTTTTAGTCAGGAAATACCAAATGAAACCAAGCTGGATGTTAGACGCTTAACTTCTGGGCAATTGTAACACGGAAGTAAAGGCAGCAATATTAATCTTTTTATGACATTGTAAAATATACACTCCTACTACATTTGAAAAAATGAAAAATAAAAAATTGTACACTTCCTCCTATCAGATCACAGATATAGAACACATACTCCGGCTTCCTACAGCGTATGTCTTAATTAAAAAAAAGCTCCCCCGCTTATTATATATATCTTAACATTTACGTTTGCAGTGCATCGTCTTCCGATCGCGAGGTTAAATTTTTGTTCTTTTTTTAGCATCCCTGTATGCAATAAGGCAATTACTACTTGCCTTACCCCTATTGCCTTATGAAACCCTGTTATCCGCCAGCTTAAAGGAGGTTAGAAAGCTTCCAATCAACAGTGCTTGATTGAAAGAACTTGGAAAACGCTAAAACTGTGTTCAGAGATTTACGAACAATGCTGTGGAATTGTGCCGTGATTGAACACATGCACACTTTTGCCAGGAATTACAGTGTGAACACCTTCCCGACTCTTTAGTTTAGAGTTCGGCGTATAGCGCAGTTTCGCTCCGTCACAAAAATCCCGCCAAAATCACCGTTCTCGCGTGTGAACAGAAGTCCTATCCACCCGACCTATCCAGTATGATTTTCGTGGTGGCGCAAAAGCTATTCAGTGTAGTGTGAACGGTAAACCTAGCCTAAGTAAAATACTATCGCATTCAACTACTGACAAGGCAGGTTCTCAACGAACATTCACCTACCAGTGTAACTCTAACTAACCTAACAGAGAATTAACTAGTTACAATCAGCGATTTTTAATCAAATCCAAAAGAGAACTGAAATTTTATTTAAGGCAATTGACGTCAGTTTACAAATATATATTAAGTGAATGAAACTTTTGTCATGCCTACCTTCTTGTTTGCCTTTTGAAACCTTGTTATTTATTATCCTCATACAGTCCTCACAGCATCGCATCGGGACAGGGACTGACGGTGTGGTATTTTATATGGGAAGATATAATGTGTTTAAATTATGACTGACCATTTACAAACAATACTTGTTCAGCAGGTTTCAGAGTCGGTTTCAGTTGTCATTAATCAATGAAGCTTGAGGCATGACGACGCAAATATCGACAAAGTTTGCCACTTATTTTCGTGTACCATTATGTCCTTCCTTACTTAAATTATGAAGAAAGAATGTCAAGCCAAACATTGATTTCCATTTGGTTCATCTAAATTGTATTCAGCTATTTCAAGGCAGGACTGAGAGGAATCAAAATCAAACAGCAAACACATCATTTAGCTTGTTTCCCCTCTGGGCAGTTACGTTGCTATACAAAGTCTGTAAAATGTCAATATTGATAAGCTGCAATATCAAATGGAGTAAAAACACTTGCCTACGGTATGTGCACGGTTTTTGTACATTTTTTCACGTTCGTTCTGTGATCTATAAAAGAAGAGACGATGAAACGATGACAGCCATCTTAAATTCCACAAAAAATGGAGATGAAATTTAGCCATTTTGCAGTTTTTGAAGAACAAGGATTCGAATAGCCCTCACCTTTGCTCAAAACATTTTTTGGACATACATACATACATAGAATTCAATGACAATTGAGTTTATTCCCCCCCTTTTTTCTCGCTGTCCCCTTATTGTTATTTGTATATTTCTGTTGTCGAGTATACATATTGATTTACATGATATTTTTTCAGGATAAAGTGTAGTGTAGCTTCTTTTTATGCAAAGTTGTAACGCGAGTATCAAATTGCTATGTTTATGTAGTGCTGTGAAGTCATTAATAAAATCATTTTGTGCTTTAAAAAAATGTTTTGAACATACTGAGCTCGTGCATTTACGGTTGTATAACTTATGACGTCATCACATCACCAGATTATAACTACTGTTTGCACCCCTAAACATTATTGTTATTGGGGCCGATACTGTTGAGACTTTTAAAGTGCTTAAATACCTAGATTCAACTTCGCCAATGAAATTTCTAGGTTTCATGACAACAAAAAATGGCAACAAAACTGCTGATTCATTCCCAATTGGACAGTTTTTCTATTTTCGCCATTTTAGCTTCATTCGTAAACACGTGAAAGGTAGCCTGTTTCAGGATCCAAGATAGAGGGGAAAGCGGATCGACCAAAACCGCTTGGGGGCTGGGGAGAGACTATTTCACTGCTCTCCAACCGGCTGAACCGGCTAAAACCACCTTGTTGGCAAAGAAACTTCGTTTGATTGATAGGTGCTTGTGCTGTTGCTCCTATGACAACATCTTTCCTTGGTTTGACACTCTGTTGTTACTGACAAAGTACAACAGTTTTTTTTATTACAAGTTGCAACAAAGTTACATGGCATTGCATTATTGGGAAGTACGAATTTAACTTACGATCAGTCAGTTCTTTATATATAGTATACTATTTGGCATTTCCTTCCCTGTGGTTCAATAATATTTTTCACATGATTAAAGCCTGCTATCCGTCGAAACTTTTTAAACATTCGTAACGTCGGCATTACCTAGGCCATTCCCTGTTTATAGTAAGGAAACACCAAATGAAACCAAGCCGGATATTACACGCTTACCTTCAGGGCCCAGTTGCTCGAAGCATGGTTAGCGTTAACAAGCGTTTTATACCTTGACAACGTATTGGTTTTGATACTGCTTAACCAATGGTTAAAGCTAACCATGCTTTGAGCAACTCAGCCCTGGGCAATTGTAACACGGAAGTAAAGACAGCCATATCGATCTTTTTGTGACATTGTAAAATACATACTCTTACTACATTTGAAAAGATGAAAAAAAAAAAATTGTAGACTTCCTCCTATCAGATCACATATATAAAACACATACTCCGGCTTTTTACGGTGAATGTGTTAATTAAAAAAAAGCTCCCCCACTTCTTATATATATCTATATAACAGTTACGTTTGCAGTGCATCGTCTTCCGATCGCGAGGTTACATTTTGGTTCTTTTAGCATCCCTGTCTGTAATAAGGCAATTACTACTTCTCTTACCCCAATTGCCTAATGAAAACCTGCTATCCACTAGCTTAAAGGAGGTTAGAAATCTTCCAATCAACAGTGCTTGATTGAAACAACTGAGAAATCGCTGAAACTGTGCTCAGAAATTTACGAACAATGCTGTGGAATTGTGCCGTGATTGAACACACACTTTTGCCAGGAATCACAGTGTGAACACCTTTCCGACTCTTTAGCTTAGAGTTCGGCGTATAGCGCAGTTTCGCTCCGTCACAAAACTCCCGCCAAAATCACCGTTCATGTGTCGGAACAGAAGCCCTAGCCAGTATGATTTTCGTCGCGGCGCAAAAGCCACTCGGTATAGTGTGAACGGTAAACCTAACCTAAGTAAAATACCATCGCATTCAACTACTGACAAAGCAGGTTCTCAACGAACATTAACCTACCAGTGTAACTCTAACTAACCTAACAGAGAATTAACTATTTCCAATCAGCGATTTCTGATTAAACCCAAAGTGAATATGAATTTTCTTTAAGGCAATGGAAGTTTTACAAATATATAAGTTAATGAAACGTTTGTCATGCCTACCTTCTTGTTTGCCTTTTGAAACCTTGTTATTTATCCTCAAACAGTCCTCACAGCATCGCATCGGGACAGGGACTGACAGTGTGGTATTTTATATGGGAAGATATAACGTGTTTAAATTATGACTGACCATTTACAAACAATACTTGTTCAGCAGGTTTCAGTGTCGGTTTTAGTTGTCATTAATCAAAGAAGCTTGAGGCATGACGATGCAGATATCGACAACGTTTGCCACTTATTTTTCTGTACGATTATGTCCTTCCTTACTTAAATCAGGAAGAACTTGAAGAATGTCAAGCCAAACATTGATTTCCGTTTGGTTTTTGAAATTGTATTCAGCTATTTCCAGTCAGCAAGGAGGAATCAAAATCAAACAGCAAACACACCATTTAGCTTGTTTCCCCTCTGGGCAATTACGTTGTTATACAAGGAAGTCTCTAAAATGTCAATATTAGCGCGGTTTGATAAGTGGCAATATCAAGTGGAGTAAAAACACTTGCCTACGGTATGTGCACGGTTTTTGTACATTTTTTCATGTTCGTTCTGTGATCTTTAAAAGAAGAGACGATGGAACGATGATGGCCATCTTAAATTCCACCAAAAAAAGGAGATGAAATTTAGCCATTTTTGCATTTTTTGAAGAACAAGGATTCTTAGACTAACAGCCCTCACCTTTGTCAAAACATGTTTTGAACATACATACATACATACACATACATACACACATACACGCATACATACATAGAATTCCATGACAATTGAGTCTATTCCCCCCCGTTTTTCTCGCTGTCTGTTATTATTATTTGTATATTTCTGTTGTCGAGTGTACATAATGATTTACATTTTTTCAGGATTAAGTGTAGTGTAGCTTCTTTTTATGTTAAGTTGTAACGCCAGTATCAAATTGTAATGTTTATGTAATGTTGTGAAGCCATTAATAAAATCATTTTTTGCTTAAAAAAGAATGTTTTGAACATACTGAGCTCTTGCCAAGAGCTCAGTATGTTCAAAATTTTACGGTTGTATAAATTATGACGTCATCACATCACCAAGTAAACTACCGTTTGCACCCCTAGACATTATTGTTATTGGGGCCGATACTGTTGAGACTTTTAAAGTGTCTAAATACCTAGATTTAACTTCGCTAATTAAATTTCTAGGTTTCATGACAACAAAAAATGGCAACAAAACAGCTGATTCAATCCCAATTGGACAATTTTTCTATTTTCCCCATTTTAGCTTCATTCGTAAACACGTGAAAGGTAGCCTGTTTCAGGTTCCAAGATAGAGGGGAAAGCGGATCGACCAAAACCGGCTGAACCGGCTAAAACCACCTTGTTGGCAAAGAAACTTCGTTTGATTGATAGGTGCTTGTGCTGTTGCTCCTATGACAACATCTTTCCTTGGTTTGACACTCTGTTGTTACAGACAAAGTGCAACAGGTTTTTTTATTACAAGTTGCAACAAAGTTACATGGCGTTTGCATTATTGGGAAGTACAAATTTAACTTGCGATCAGTCAGTTCTTAATAGTATACTATTTGGCACCAGCCAATTTTCTTCGTGCTAAACCCTCATCAAAGACTGGAAGAACATGAGGCAAACTTCCGTTATCTTATTTCCAATCAACATGATCTCTATCTTTTCTTGCAGCCGTTTCTAACCCAGTATGGAAGTTTGATTACATATTCTAGCAAGAAATACTCGTCCAAATCCAAAAGCAAACTAATTAACGCTGACAGAATTGATGAGCTTAATCAGCAACTTATCATTCAAACGGATGGTCACTATCGGAAAGGGTACATTCAGGGTTTTACAGTTAACTTTAATCCGGGAAAATACGATCGCTTCGCCCTGTATTGCATCATGAGATCTGTACATGAAGATTTCAAAAATTGTTTTGAAAAATTTAAAGTGCGTTGTGGCTAATACAGCTGTGATATTGTGTTCTAAAAGGTGAATGAAATAAAGCGACGAGAATATTGACATATGTTTTGCCGGGAAAAATTCATGTTAATGTTAAATTTGAATTTGTCATATTCAATAGAGAGGAGAAGTCGTTACGTCATGTTGCCATGGTAGCAAAATTTCTGGAACTCAACAAACAAATATGCAAATATACCACTGAGAAGAAAACCCGGATCAATTTAGATTTCTGAGAAACTGCCTACATACCCCTCCCCTAAGCCTAAATTTTGCCTTAAGTGAGAAGTAAGTGATAATGTTGGCTTAGGGAAGGGGTAGGTGAGCAGGTTCCCAGAAGCCTAAATTGATCAGAAAACCCTTGTTTGACGTTCCTGTGCATGATTGGCATCAGGGACGAAACGGTAGCCCATTCTTTTCATGCTTGGACAATGTAAATGACCGTCACTGTAAGGAAAGATCGTTGAGATCAAGACATTTTGTTTTTTGGTAACGTAATATCACACTTCACCGGTGTACAGAGTGCTTAAAAATTGACGCTTTAGGGTAGGGACACAAAATAATACCGGTTTCTGACATGACAGGAGCAAAATCATCCCTCGAAATTCACAGTCATACACGTAACTTGCACAGTTGCGAAAAGAAAGCAAGAAAAACAACTCCGGTTTTTAAAAATGCATTTTCCCTGACGACTGCGATACCGGTGCATTGCTCTTAGCAATCAGCGCTACCAAGTTAATATATTAAATTGTATAGGTACAATTTACACATACACGCAATTTGCCCTAAATCTCCTCAGCGACGCCAACACCAACCAAAAAGTAGCCTCAAGTCAGCTATGAATTAGAAAGCTGGGAGCTAGGCGAGGCAGAGGAGTAAAAGCCAATATTGAACTTTGAATAACATCTGAATAAAACAGCTTCTTTGCATGCCTCAAAAACCGATCTGCCCGGAATCTTTCATCAAGACTTCAAAACCAGCTGAGATTTCAAAATAGGACTAACCGCATCTAACATCAACGGATCAACACAAGTTCTTGCATGGCTACTCACAAAAGGCCTCAAAACGATGCCAGATAACATCCCAGCACATCTGAAAAAAACCCTAAACCTGAAGCCCATGTAAGGTTAACATCACCAATAGGAAAATTTTCATATTTTAAAATGCGCCCCTAGCCGCTTAATATGAAATAAACCTAAACAAGGGTATCATCCCTAAAACTCGATATTATTTCTTTTGTTTCTACTCCTTATAATTAGTATGAACTTTATAGTTTAACATCAAAATCGTCCAGATTTTGTTTCTTCAGGTTAATCGATTGGCTAGGAATTTTTTTTTTCAGTTTTTCATGTGGACATTTCTTTTCACCTTTCAATATTCAAATCATTACTGGAAATAACTTTTATTATACATGTAAACTATTGAATTTAAGTGATAACTTACCATAATTCCACTGAATATTTTTACGACTTCAAGAAAAGTTCAAGACAGGAATCTTTAATGTCAGACGCACACTGATACCAGAAGAAATCGATAATAACCTTGAGCTTAAAGAGTGCGAACCAAGGCATCTATTCAAACCCGGATACCACTTAAGTGTGCAAACGACAAGTCTTTTAATACAATACGCCAAGGGAAAGGTTATTGCTTTTGGTCTCACACACCACATTTGCACTCAAATATTACACGAGTAGACGATTGGAGGCACTAACAGAGTTATGACTCACTACATATCAACTCTCACGGCAGCCAATCAGGACGATTCTTCAGCGTCACGTGCCCTATTCAATGCCTTAATTATATTGGTAGATATTTCTTACGCCCTTCCAGAGTCTACCCAAGGTGACGATAAGTCAAAGGGGAAGCTCTTTGAAGAAGGCGTGGCACTAATTTCAACACCTTATAAGTTTTGTTGGTCCAGTCGTTGTAAGTATTACTTGTTAACACAAAATAGAAGCAATTTCAGTGTTATTTTAAAACGAATATAAACATATATAGAAAATGTATATATTAAGGTAAACGGTACTGGTCTGGCTTTATTGAAGGTAAAAGTTTGGCCGAATACGTAAAAGAGAGCCTTTTTGTAACTCACGAAATTTTTCGAAATTGAAAAGTGAATACCAACGAGGCCAAAGAAAACCAGAATTCAAATTAAATTTTAAACGCAATTTTATTTTTAAACGTGTCCGCGTTGGCAGCTATCGTTTAATGACGAACAGCTGTATCATCAACCGAGTTATTTATAAGCCGACAAGGTGCCGATATACTGGGAAAAAAAATCCATTAACAGACACAGAAAAGAAAGTAAGTTCTTAGTAAAACTCAAAATTGTTGAATGCCTACGAACCATCTTTATGAGCCGATCGTCCAAAAGAGGTTAATCCCCCTCTCATATTAAAACAATTTTAAAAGCTTTAAAAAATTTATATCACTATGAACAAATACAACGCCTTTTTTTTTCTGTCAATACTCGATTAACAGCGAGACTCTTTTTTACACAGCCTTAACCTCGAATAAGATTTTACTGCACACTGGAATTTCGCCGTTGAAAAATTGTGGGAATTCGTCAGAATTTTTTAGTCGGGGTGCGCGCTGTTACCGCTGTCAGTAACACACTTTAAATCATCTGTGTGTTAAAGTACGGGTGCTATAGTTCAAGAGTTTTAAAACGTTTCCCATCTCTCAACTTCAAAGCATATATTTGACACGTCTTAAACGACGGCAACGAACAGTATGAATGTAAATTTATTGACTTATTTAAAACTAATTGATAATTCATAACGAGATAATAGAAAACGCTACTCTTGCAAAGGAGGACTTTAGCATTTTCATAAGAAAGGCATCGATCACGATTTTGAAGCTATCTATTAAAACAGTTGTTACACAGTGCGAACCTGTCTACAACGGTCACCTTAAAGACATAGATAAGTGGTCGCTTTACAGAGATGCCGTTTTAAAAACCTTTAAAAAGTGAGCATAAAAAGCTTATCAAAAGGATATTGACATCAACACAATCAACAAATGTCAATAAACAAAAATCATGTGTTAAAAAAAAAACTAACCAAAGCGATTTGAGTAAAGCGAGAGCATTAATTTGAAGATTGTTCACTTTTAAAAGGTCAAGTGTGGTAAGGTAATGTTAAGACAGTTGCTCGCTATTTTAAGGCCCGAGGCCGTTGTGAAGAGATGGTCGCATATTTAAACTCTGATAAAAGCACATTAAATACATTCGGCTTCCCTTCAGTTGCTTCGTTATGTTTTATAGTAATGGCGCTCGAACGGTGAGCGTGTTTAGCCGCGACAGTTATACTCGTACTATTCGCACTAGGTCCCCTTGTATATGTTGTGGTTCAAGGAGTTGGTTTAAATTTTATTTTCGTTTGTTTCGGGGTATGGTAATGTATGATAATGAGTTTGAAACAAAAGAAAAGAAAATTTAAACCAAGAATAAAATTGAACCACAATCGAGACACAACCACCGCTGAAAAAATCGTTTACCACTAAATAAATAACGAAGAAACTCGCGCCCGTAGTACATAGCTTCTCTGCTGCGAAGATATTGTTGTCCAGGTTATTCCCGTTCCACCGGTTTTTCCCCTTTCCTCAAAAACCAACATTCTAACCTGGGCAAACACAAAAGCCACACCGGACAGGGATTCCACTGATACAAAAGAACGGTGATTTCTGTATTACAGTAAAGGTCGCGAAGCTAGCCTATCGGATAGGGCTCTGTCACTCTATCTTCCATAGCGGAAGTTAATGAGTACGAGCGAGGATTGGAACCCAGAGACGGAAGTAAAACTTTAGACCCTCCCGAGTCCCTCCCGGCCAAACGCTCTGGTACAGTTCTGTGTCGTTCCCTTCCATACTTAAATAGCTACCCGGTATAATCCGTGTGTAGTCCTTAAAGGGCCACAGGTCTGTCGGTTCTTGGATTTGTCTAGTCCTCTTTGAACAACGTTGGTCGGTTTTTAATTTTTCTAGACAAAAGAAATGGCAACGCTAATCATGAATCGCTTTATTTTACTGATTTTCGTGGTGATCATTGGCTTCTCTCTCCTGACTGAGGGCTGGAAGAAGGGACGGAGACACAGGAAAAGGAAAGTAACGAAATTCATGCACGTATCAGATGTACATTTCGACTTGTTCTACAACCAATCAATTAGCAAGGACACCAGTTGCCGCAGTACGGAAGGATTCAAGATGGCAGATCACGAAGCGCCTTATGGGAGAATTGGATGTGATTCACCAGAGTGGCTTTTGGAAAGTACCCTTGCTGCTATGAAGGAAAAAGGGAAAGATGCCGAGTTTATATTATTAACTGGTAAGAGCGGCGTAAAAGCACACAAATTAGAGACCTTTAGCAACAGGTTTTTCATGGAAAACCGTAAACCGCAAACCTAAGAATGTCTCGTGACCACGGTCTTGTGGTCGCTTTGCAGTGCATGTCTGAAAGGCAGAAAGGGCGGCCAGTGGTAAGTGATTTACGGCAAGGCGTTTTGCCACTAAAAATTGTACAGCCTTACGTTTAAAGGCACGAAGAAGCTTTCTTTATCCGCCTTATGGACGCCTTGCTAAAATTTGAAATCCAGGCAACGTGAAACTGCAAACGCGTAACTGCAAACTGCAGTTTGCGGTCTCTCATGAGAAACTTAATGCTAAAGGTCTCTGTTGGGAAGGAAACGTGCAACAGCGAGTGGACATTTCTGGCCATGAGCTCAGTGTTCGTATTGTAAGGTTTAGGCGACAAGGAAGAGACTCACTTTACGCAGCTTGAAGATATGAAACCGAAGCGGGTAACGCGGTAGTGATTTCTGTCTTAGCGAGCAGAGAATCTGATGGATTTGGTTTGACTTAATGGCTATCAAATTTTCTGGCATTTTGGTCTTGACTAGACAGACTGCATATCAGAGAGATGCATAGCAAGATTACACAAGGACTAAATATTGCGTCATCCACACTCTAATTATCGTGATAATTAACTGAGTTGATAAGGTGTATTTACTTACATTACTTAAACGAAGAACCACAGTTACCTTTCTTTAGAATTTTGTATTTCAAAATAAGCTGGGGATTAAGCTGCAAACGCAAGTCGTAATCCCTCGGTTTATCCTTCGTAACTAGTTGGCTATGACCAAATTTGGGTAGATTAAACCTTTATTGACGTCAGTCACTTAGACGTCGATGATTCTACGTATATTGCAATTACACCATCATCGACGTCACGCAAGACAGCAGCACGGAAGCTTAGCTGTTTTGGCTTGAATGCAACACTCACAAAAACTCTCCAAAACTGACGAAGAGCTTTACGTGGAGGTAAGAATGTTTCAAAAGAACTTGGAAATATTTTAAATAAGATCAAACAATTATCATATAGTTGAATTTCGCTCTGGTATGATATGAACAATTACACAGATCTCGACTGAGGCTGACAGCCCCCTCGACCTGCGCAATTCTTCATTAGGTGAACATCAACCTAATTCAATAATTGTTTTAAAATTGCGTTATTTTATAGGGAATTTATCTGCTCACGACATGACAGATGATCAAGGATCTCCCAATGTTTTGAAGGC
>CALNXK010000095.1:1120000-1180000 GCA_942486035.1 Porites lobata
TTAGGTTTCACAGCGCTAATTTAATTAATTCTGTTCTTGCAGAGTTCTCTAACCCGGTGTGGAAATTTGACTACACCTTCAGCAAAAGATACCCGTCCAAAAACAAGCTGATCAACGCCAACAGAATTGATGAGCTCAGCCAGAAACTTATCAGTCAAACCGATGCTCAGTACTGGAATGGCTATTTCATGGGCACAACAGCTAACTACTTTCCCAGCCATTATGATCGTTTTGGGCTTTATTGTATCGTGAGATATGTCCTAGAAGACGATTTCCATCGGTGTTACGATAACTTTAAGGTGCACAATTAGTTGTCCTCTAGGCCGAGGAATCGATGTCAGATAAAGTAGGTACTATGGGTTCGGATGTGACCATGTATTACAAAAGAAGAGAGAAAAGAATCAATAAAAAAAAACACTATTTTCTAAGGTGAAAAAACAAATGCGAGTCATATATGAGTTAACCAAAGAACAGGGGTGTTAAGATACACGTGAAAATTTTGAGCTATTGCAACTTCTCCCAATCCGCGCTACTCACTCAACTATCACCTCCATCATCTACCATCATCTACCCCTCCCCTAACCCAACATTTTGCCCTAAGTGAGAAGTGAGTGTCGATGTTGTTTTAGGGCAGGGGTAGGTGGCAGTTTCCCAAAAACCTAAATTGATCCTCATTATCTCTCTTCGCTGTTTTCGGTCCCGTTTTAGATTTTAACATTGTCACTTTTCAAGTTTGAAATCTGCAGTTTTTTACTTTTCTGTGTGAGCGTTATAACTAACAGCTGGGGAATTAAGTGGATGGATGGATGAAACCTTTATGATCGGAAACATTCGTACAGATACGCTATTATTTTCGTATTTTCTACTTCATTCAAAGGCACAACTTTAAATTTAAATTTAAATACTTACAGTAATTATCCTTTCCCCTTATGGGGCTTTCAAGGACAACGAAGCACATTATTCCAATGGAAAATAACAAGGTTAAGAATCCCAGCTGGTAGGAGGCGAACCAGTTGGCTATTTTGCAATTGTGGCCAAAAATTTAAACTCGGGACTACCTACAACAAATCCAGCTAGCGATCAGGGCGTAGTCTCCTCGCAGCCGTTTTTTGGATCCAAAAAACGGCTGCGAGGGAGACTAATCAGGGCGGGGCTTGAGGGTAAAAGTAAACCTGCATTTCAAGTAAAGAGGCGACTCTTTTTTATTACGACTGTCAATTAAAAACACAAGGAAAACCTTCAATTAGGGAACACACTTCCCCCCTGCAAGGACAGATGCATTTCTATGCATTTCAGCGCGCGCGAACGTTCATTTTGCTGGCACAGTTACTGGAGAAGCCCGCGCCTAAAAAATATCCAAAGAGGGTGGAGGTGGAGGGGGAGGGGGAGTTGGAGCGCGTTTAAAAGAGAAAAAAGCAGTTGACGTAGACAAGATTATCGAGAAGACTAGAATAGTCAAGCCTTCAACACGATCTCTTCAACGAGTGATGAGACCGAAGAGGGCTAGAAAAGTGTATTTCTGCGCACTTCAGCCCAAGCAATATTAGAACCAAATAGCAACCAACTAAAAGATCCCTGGGGGTACTAAATTCCAGGTAGGGTAGAGGTGTGCAAACCACATTCAAGGAAAAAATTCCTCATTCTTCCTTCGTAACCTTGGATTCCTGTCAATGATCTATGGCAGACAAGTGTCATTCATGATGCAGGTCGGGTGACGAAACGTCCCACGGAAATATTCGTTATTTCCTTAGGTACACTCTGAATTGAAATATCACATTTAAAACCACGCCAAATTTATGCATTGAACTTGAAAACCCTACCCTACTTTGTGGCATATGTCCGTAGAGATACTACACGACAGAAGCCTCAACTGCCCACGGGAGACAAACAAACTTAGTCTGACCCATTCATTGTATGCCTAGCTCCACTACCAAGTTTTTCAATGGCTTCAATTTTCTGTTTAAATTCTTCTCTTTCTTGACGAAGTTTTTGGCGATCTTCATCCAGTTGTCTCTGTTGGAAAGTAAACAAAATACGAAAATAAGCTAAACACTCTTTCGGAATGACAAAGGGCATGCGCTTTTATTTTAGTAAACTATAAAACGTTAATAGTAAATAAACGGCACGTCTATCGGTTAAGTCTTAAAATTAGCAAGTGGTTTAGTTTTTTGCAAATCTGTCTCGTCTGACCACACCAACATCTAACCTCGTGCCCAGGAATTTTTTCTGAGGGAAAAGCCCTGGGCACGAGGTTGATTCTCCATCGCTCTAAGGGTAAGAGACAACGGTACCGCAATTTACCAGACCACCGCCGACCAAAGAAGAGGAGAAACAATGGTACTCATACCTTATCTATTTCCAATTGTTTTCTTTCTTCTTTAAGTTCTTCTTTCCGCGCATTTATCCAGCCCTCGTTCTCTATTCTGTGCTTGTCAATCATCTCTTCCAACTCCTACAAGAAAGGGTAAAGGATTAAGATAAGATTTAACCAGACATTACTCCTTCACCGCTTAGCTGGGGGTGGGGGAAGACAATATACAGAGCGTGCGAGTTTATACGAAAGTAACATCGGACTTTACACAGAATGAGCTGTAGCCTGCGAACTAAGACGCAGTATTCCCTTAAATGATGGCAAAAAAGAAAACTAAGATTTTTCCATAGAAGTGCCAGGTAAATACAGGTTCACTTAATGCCGTATTTATTCGAATTAGCGCCCACCTCGAATAAGCGTCCATCCTAAAGGCAGAAAAGGTTAATAAGCGCCCAGCCTCGAATGAGCGCCCACCCCTAGTACTACCCCACCTACTTGAGTGACTGTGAGATTGAAATTGAAATTGAAAGTACTAATAGGAGACTTCCCCAAAGACGGAGTTTTCTTCAGAGTACTTTACAGAAACCTTGCTTTGTTACATCTTCGCGTTTTGTTATTACCATTTATTGTTTTGTTGCAAAATAGACATACTACACTTGCTGAAATTGGTTAGAATTTAATAAGCGCCCAGCCTCGAATAAGCGCCCACTCTAAAGGTCCAAAAATTTAATAAGCGAACAGGGCGTTTAATCGAATAAATACGGTATTTTCTACTTGACGTTCGGGTAAAAATAACTGTGCTGTACTACACAAAGACAGTTTTACCTTTTGCTGTTTCTCGAATAATTCAATGTGCGCTCTTTTTTCTTCTTGAAAAGCCTCTACGGCGTTCTTCAACGCTTCTTTTTGCCTACAAAAGGAGAGCAAATTAGTCACGCTTCAACTCTGTGACTGTAAAGGGTGCGTTACTGTACATCACGGATCTAAGAAAAAACACCTAGATTCTTTACAGTAAGGACTTCAAACAAGGCTAATAAGTAAACAATAAGGAATACGAAGAAAAAGAGTAGATCATTAATCTCATGGGGGAGCTTTAGGTCTTGGTCGGGAAATTGCTTCTAAAACTGGGACTAGATCAAATCCCACTTACGTCTCTAGTTCAGCAAATTTATTTGAAATGTCTTCGAATAAATCCTCCACTCTTTTGACAAATGAAGCCTTAACATCGTCAAAGTCTTGTGGCTTGGACGGCTGTAACAGATCAAACAAATATCAATCATATTTAAGAAGATTCATTACACAGGAACGTACAAAGAAGACCAGTAGAAAGAACTGCTTAGCATTTCTCTATATATTTTTTTCCGCAGCGCACTGGTACTAGCATGCAATCGAGGCTAACAATGACCAGTCCGTAAAGCGTTTCTAAGGACGTCACGGTGGCCATATTGGTGTCATAAACCAATGAAAACGCCGCCATATTGGTGTCATAAACCAATGAAAACGGGGCCATGTTGGTGTTTCCAACCAACAGATGATGATGTATAGATGATGGCCTCGTGAGTGAAAACGCTCTATGAAGTGGATACATGGTTTCAGTACAAAGATTTCTGGGATCAACACCGTACACTTCCCATCAGAAGCATATATATATTTAGTAAAATCCAACTAGTGGTCTATTATCAATGCTGCGTTCTGATTGGCTGAGCTACTACTAGGCTGTACGTTATAGTCCACTAGTAGCGAAAAGCGCGGGCGTTTTGGCGCCAAAAGAGGATTAAAGTCTAGCTTTAACTAGCTAAAAGCTTTTTATTCTAGATATGTTTGACCAACTACTCGGATTTTACTAAAACAATTATTCCTCTCGCCCTCATGGCCTCTGAGTCAATGGCCCATGTTTCGGCCTCATGGGCCATTGACTCGGAGCCCATTCGGGCTCGAGGAATAATTGTTAAATATACTGGTTCACCAGCATAGCTTCAGAAACATCGAAGGTTTAAAAACAGTGCCGGATCCATACCTTGAGACTAGGGGGGGAGGGTGGGGAGGGTGAGGGGGAGGGCAGTCATCCAGACACTTAGATAAAGGAGGGGGGGAGTCTCAAAAAACAATTTTTTTCTCATTTTGGTCTAATAATAAGGGGGAACGTGCCCCCAACCCCCCCAAGGCCCCTCCTCTGGATCCACCACTGGGTTAGCTGCCCGCGTTAGTCCGGGACTAAAAAAATCGCCTAGCTATACCCATCACGAAATAAAGCAGCGATGCTTTTAGCCTATGCTAGGCTCTCAGATAGCGAAAATAAAACAAGCCAAGCGATTATAAGGCGGGCGTGATTTGCGTGTTTTTACTGCTACTTTTTTATTGCACGACTGCAATACTCTCTTGGAGCTGAAACAGACTATGATGCTCTTACCTCTGTTATAGCAGGGAAAATGGCCCTGTACGGAGCGGGGACTGGTATCGACAGCTCGTACGTGCTCAATGGGCCTGTTGTATCACTGCAAAATGTTATGAAGAAAACAGCGATTAGTAACGGTAACAGGACTTCGTGGAGGGACGGTCTGTATCGACAGTGAAAAAAAATCGTGCTCAGTGGGTCCGATTTGTTTAATCACTGTAAAATTACAGACGGAATGAAGACAAAGTTGTGATTACAACTTTAAGACGGTTTGCGAAAAAAAGACGTCTTAAATCGATTAAAACCAAAGCGCGCGCGTTTGGCTGCATTAACCTATCCTAGTCCGTACTAACCAGTGACATCGAAATCAGGATAAAATATTATTTTGGACATGATTACAAAATAAATCGTAACGGTTTGCGGAAGTTTGATTTGGCAGCATTTATCCTAGGAGTTCGATAAAACAACGAATTTCAGTCAAATCAGAAGAAGTTCGGCAACAACGAAGCAAATAAAGACGACAAAAAAGAACTAAGATCAGATTTATAGTTTTGCCTGGTTCCAGTCAAAAGTTGAAAAGACTAAAAGTTGAAACCTCTAGATTACAATTCCAGCAATCTCAGCATTCGGCCAAGCCTCGCCTGTGCAACAGGTCCGAGGATTTAGGCCACAACATTAAAGACAGAACGAAAATAACTAACAAACCTAGACTGAGATGACGAGAGATCCGTTCCTGTTTGAAAAAAGAGAGACAAACTGGTGTTGTAAGTGTAGCACAAACAAAATGTACATTTATCAATTGAGCAGATAGAATGCTTTGGCCAATGAAGGGAATTGAGAAGGCGCAAGGAATTTGCTCTGACAGACCTTCAGATAAGGGGGCGGTCATCCAGATCCTGAGATAAAGGGGAAGCCCGGTCTCAAAAAAATTTTTTTTTCGGCCCTTCGGGCCTCAGTCTGGGCTGAAAATAAGAGGGGGGAGGTCCCGGGTCCCCCGGGCACCTCCCCTGGATCCCCCACTGCAGAGGGCTAGCGCTTTCCCTGCTATCAGAGGTATCTCACGGTAAGAGAAAACGGGGAGGAAGGAAAGAGACCTCTACCGGCCCCCGACACGTTCTTTCATTTAGCCGCCGACCATATTTGTGGTCGAACCTGACTGGTTTTCAAAACCAGTTTCGTTTAATTTGGAATACGCATGCCTTGTTCAGACTTCACGCTGGGAATTTCCAAGCCCACGGTTGTTACCGCGCAATGTTGTGTCGCACTTGACTAAACCGTTGAGTTATTGTTAAGGAAACGCCAGTGCATGCGTGATAGAAATTTTCACGTGACTTAGTGCAAAAATTCCTCTAACATTTAAAACACTATCAGTATTTTTTTTCCACAAAACATTAACTGACATAGGCGCTAATTTTATTCTGGACAGTGCTCTTCCGAGTAAATACGGTATACCACTGAGAATGCTTCAACTTTCCTGTTTTTTGTCTTAACTTTGATAGAATGAACATTCACTGCTGAACTGCATTTTGCGTAAAATGATTCACAAAAGACGAGCTTAACTTTTCGTAAATCAAATTTCTTCTCCAATCGGCCTCTTTCACAGGCTTTTCCAAGGCCGAGTGGCGTGGATTTCAAAGCCGAGGGCATGCTGGAGACGAGTGTGTAGCGCGAGCGGAGAATGATGGGAAGGAGAAAAAGGAAACTTTTTTCGTTAATAAATTTAAAATGCTGCTTCGCCTTTTCTTCCCTTCCCGTCGTCCCGTTCGACCCCCTTTTCTTAAAAAAAAAAACTATTCATCCTAATTATCCCGAGATACGCAACCGCGAGTAACTGGGCACGAGGCGGACAGTGCATGTTAAAGGGACGAGAATGACTGGGACGAGACAATGAGCGGCACATGAGAAGAAAGTTCACACCAACGCAGACTTGGGCGTATTGCGCGCGAGTGAGAGTTTTCTAATCCCTCTCTATACACAGGCACCGCACGCTAAAACTTGAAAAAATAGACGGTGCAAAACATCTATCATTAGGAACAACAACGGCACGACTAAAACTTGATGAATCGTTCCAAACGAGCAAAAAATGGCAAGAAAACAACAAAAATGAAACGTGGAGACAGGCGAAGGCAATCTGCTCTCTAATACTTACCTTTGTTAAGTTTAGGATGCTGAGCACGTGTAAGCTCACGAGTAAGTTTAACGTGCTCTGTCGGCACACAATACGTTTATTTCATAGTTACATAACAGCCAATCGGCAGATTTAGCAAAGACAACAACGTAACGGCAGTGACGACAGGCGCTCGCAATTAAGCAAGTTAAAGGGACGAGAATGACTGGGACGAGAAAATGAGCGGCACGCCAAAAGAAAGTTCACACTAGGGTTTCCTAGTTCCTCTATACACAGGCACCAAATGCTAAAATAGTAAAAACAGACGGTGCCAAACATCTGTTATTAGGAACAACAACGACACCACTAAAACTTGTTGAATTGTTCCAAATGGCCAAATAATGCCAAGAACACAACAAAAATAAAACGTGGAGACAGGCAAAGGCAATCTGCTCTCTGATACTAACCTTTGTTAAGTTTATGATGCTAGGTACGTGTAAGCTCACGGGTAAGTTCAACGTGCTCTGTCGGCTTACAATATGTTTATTTCATAGTTACATAACAGCCAACTGACAGATTTAGCAAAGACAACTTAACGGCGTGACGACAGGCGCGCACTAAAAAAATAGGCTTGTCCAATCGCAGAGCATGTTAAAGGGACGAGACTGACTGGGACGAGACAATGAGTGGCGCGCGAGAAGAAAGCACGTGTAAACTCACGAGTAAGTTTAAAGTGCTCTGTCGGCTTACAATACGTTCATTTCATAGTTACATAACAGCCAATAGGCAGATTTGGCAAAGACAACGTAACGGCGGTGACGACAGGCTTGTCCAATCGCACAGCATGTTAAAGGGACGAGAACGATTGGTACGGGACAGTGAGCGGCGTGCAAAAAGAAAGTTCACACCAACGCAGACTTGGGCGTATTGTGCGAGTAAGTTTAACGTGCTGTAGGGGCACGTGAGCCACTTAGTCAAAACGTGAGTCAAATGGTAATTTTCTGTATAAATATGTACCGCACAATACGTACATTTCATAATTGTAGAGCAGCCATTATGCAATCAAAACGTGAACCTCCATGCCTGCTCGAGCTTAGCCAAGTTTACAGGCAAAGACCACAACGATTTAACACAGACAGATGTTCTGAGAATTCCATTCATCCTTTTTCTGAAAGAGTTGAAAGGCGAAATACTCATCAATCAAGTCAGCTAGGTATCGAAGGACAAGGAAACGCTGAATGCCATCGCGGTATGGCACACAATTACGGGACCGATGAATACAGAAGGCAACGAAATGGCGAATGGTATGTGGGCAATGAGTGCAACATCGTGGGCGGACCGTCAAACAGTGAAAGCGGCCACGACATGGTGGAATTGTTTCACTTCGAGAGTCATGTCTACAAAACGCGAAGGTACCACGAATGGTGTATGGGAAATGAGGATATATTAATGGACACTGAAAGGAACTTTAACCATAGATACAGGCAAAAACTTCACTCTACCCATCACAAGGAGGCACATCAAAATGGCAAAAGCAACTGCCAGAACAGCGACTGGTACATGAAGAAAGATTTGAAGAACATCAGCGAAAAATGCTCGCCAACTATACCGTCTGCGTCTCTTGTTGTTTTAAGTGACCAAACGCTAAGTGAAGATCAATCACCGAACAAACAAGCCGCTGGAACTTTAGTTTTGTACCAAACCGCTCCGAGACGAATGAAATCACTACAGTCTCAACAACCCTCAAATCAACCAAAAGAAGAACCAAAACAGTTGGCAAAAGAAACAAGGGGTCTACGTCTTTTAAAATGCTCGTCTCAGCCAAGCTGTGTTTCTGTTCAACATACCTCGGGACAACCGATGCGAAATTCGAAATTGAACGGAACTGATCAAGTAGCGGGACATCCCGCACGAATAATTGTGGGGGTCCCGATTCAAAACGAAAACTTAGGTTCTCCTCAGATTCAGAGACCTCCGGGTCAATCCAAAAGAGAAACAAGATCTGTTCTGACTCGCCAAATCTCGCAAAAACAGTCGACCGAATCGACATCATCGTTTGATCAGATAAGAAAAGAGACGAGGATACCAATTCTACAGGAATCTTTAGAACAGCTTCACATTCAAAAACCCTCGGGACTGCCCGCAACAGAAACGTTGGGACAGCCAGTGCAGGCATCAAGCACATTACAGTTACATAGTTATACAAGACTCCCACCAATACAACAAACGCTAGACCTACATCGATCAGAACAACCAGAAAAACCTGCAGTTGAAACCACATGGGTTCCCCCTCAGCAATGTTCGGTACAGCGCGTAAGGAAAACGAAGTTGGCGCCGATTAAACAAACTTTAGGACAGCTTGGATGTGTTCCGGCCCCACCAGCAGCGGAAAAACCCACTATTAGAACAAGCTCGCAGCAAACAGAGCAAGCATCAAGCACATTGAAGAGTTATACAACACTTCCACCGATAAAACAAACCTTGGACCTAAGCCAATCAGAAACAAAACCACCAGCCATTCAAGAAACAGCAAGATCCTGTCAAGAGCCGACAAGAAACAAACAAAGCAATGAGCGAACGCTGGCGAGGAATGTCCGCCGACAGGGACGGCAAGAAGTTTATCCAGCAGGAGGTTATTGTCACACGAGGAGGCAGGGTGTATGTAAGCAAACTGACAAGACTAAGGTTCAAAGAACCTTTGTAAGAGTGTTGAACAAACGTTTCTAGGCACAAATTTCAACACAACGTCTACAATAGTGGACGAAAACTGAACTTCTGTAAGGTTTCGTTTTGCAGATGGTCAGTCACAATACTTCATGCTGGGACGCAAAAAACAACAATAGACTGGGACAATAAAAAAAAAGGAGGTTATTGGCCCTCCACTTGTCTTGTTCCGTGCCTTTCTTGCGAATACAATCTAAGATACAAATCTAGCCACCGGCCGAAATTAAACACGGATCGAGAGAAAAACTACTATTTCAATCGCCTCATTTTTAAATGTGACCTAGTTTTGTGATTTATATTTTGGAAATGAGCCAATAACTTTTGGATTTTTTAAAAAATATATAATTAGCTCTTTAATTAATACAATGTAACTTCGTTCAAAATTGGAAGTTTTGTAACATAAGATAAGCAGATTTTATCATATGAATTAATAACGACCATTATTATTATTAGTTATTACATTATTATTAATTTTAATAAGTATAATTTTAAGAATTAAGAATTAAGCACTATATAACATTAAGAATAGTATAAATAATAAAAATAGCAATCATCGTGTCAATAACGATTTCACAAATACATTTCTTGCGGCTCAGATGCGGTCACTAACCCTTGCAGGCAGTCCAGAGTTTTAAATTTAAAAAAACAAACAAACAAACAAACAAGCAAAAAAAAATAATAATTCGGGTAGGCTCTAATATTATCAATCTGTCTAATATTATCAATCTATTATCATTATCATTATCATATCATTATTATATCGCTCGCATCTTCCAAACATGGTAAGCGTCAGCTGGTTATCATCACTGAGTTATGGAGAATTAGCCGTCGATTGGAGGCAATCAGAAACAGACAAATATTTTGAATGAATAATAATGTCGCATTTCATGCCGTATTTACTCGATAGATCGCCGCGGCGCTTATGTGACCGTGGGTGCGGCCCTCATTCGGAACCATCACTAATAACTTATTATTTGCGAATAACAGAAAGTACAAATTAATTTTAATATCATTATTGTTATTATTATAATAATCATAACAATTACAATTTCCTCAAATTTGATTGGTGCATTAGCTGCTTTACTTTTAACTAATCATTGTGTAGGGTTATAATAGGACAGTGTAATCAACACCTGTAATCTGACAGTTACATTAGCCAATCATGTTAAGTGCACTCAGCTAAATCCACCAATCACAGAGGTTGTCAAAATAACCATAGCAACAACCACACTTACCCTACCAAACTGGGGATTTTCCAAAATGGACGAATTTGTAACATTAGACAGTGTCTTTGCCGGTCATATTTTTTCTCATTTTGAACATTGGTATTAAAAGCTCTTTCACCAAAAAAGAATGCATTTATTTTCTCGAAAATTGTAACGGTTACGATGAATTAGCAACAGGACTTCGTGTCGTCCAATTCCGTCTGTAATCATACTCGTGAGTAAACAAATTGGACTCCACTCGGTCCTATTAGCATTATTTATTTATTTATTTATTTATTATTATTATTATTATTATTATTATTCAAAAATAAAGCAATAAAAAGAACGTAACATTTTCCATTATCATTAAAGTATTGTGCAATAATATCAATAACAGCCGCATTAGTATTTCAACATTAGCCATTTCAAAAATTATTAATCGCCGCACTGTTGAGCAAACAAGACGTAATTAACGCATTTGAAGGGTTTCTAATCCTCCAAGCAGCACACAAAGACGACCGTCATTATTGAGCGCCACGGAACAAAATTTTTTGCTTCAGCTTAGCAAAGTTTATCGATTAAATGCTGCTCATATTTTTGTGGAACAGTAACGAGGACACTTACTGCTTAAAGAACTAAATTTAAAGCTTTGAAAAGGACCGATTTCAACGTGCACAAACAAGGGCGTGGTTAACGTAATTGAAGGGTCTCCAACTCCTAAACGGTAACACAAAGGAGACCGCTATTGTAAGCATCTAGCAATCAAAACTCTGTGAATAAATGTGCGTGTAATCCGATAATTTGGCAAAATTAACCGTCGAAGTTGAGCGCCATTATGCAATCAAAAGGCGAACCCCCATCCTTGCTCGAACTTGGCGAATTTTATCGACAAAAACGAGAACACCTATTGCACGGAAACATATGTATTGAGAATCAAATTCATCCTATCTCCGAAAGAATTAATGCGTGTAATTTACAATGTTCAAGTAATTCTGTCGTTCTCAAAGAAACTGAACAACCCACCGACAGACAAATGGCCAGTGAAGATGCTGAATGCCAGAATGGTATTTCAGAGCAAGCTTCTCGCACAGGGACCATCCGAGTGAAAGATGAATACAGAAGGCAAAGAAATGGCGAATGGTGTACGGGCAATGAGTACAAAGGCAACAAGAACGGACCGTTCAACTTTGATAGAAGGGGTGACATGGTCGACCATGGTTTGAACCCTCAAGAATTGCCATACTCCGAGAATCATTGCCACAATACGCAAAGAAACGGCAGCGAGTGCTGTATGAAGAATGGGGGACTGAACAGCACCACTCTATCGAGCGACCATGGATGCGCGTACCAAATTCGGTGCGATTATTACGAGCAAACATATCACAATGGCGAAAGAAAAAGAGGAAGAGGCGAAAAGTGTATGAAGAATACGGTAAAGAGCGGTAATAAAAACCCGGTCGAGCAATCAGCGAAAAACTTATCTCCCTCTTCGATTCAACCAGCCGCTAGAATTCTAGTTTTAAGGGAAGAGGTGATGTACCACAACGCTTCGACGCGAATAAAATCACTACCGTCTCAACAATCCTCAAAGCAACAAGTGAGAGAAACGAAATCATTCCCATTGATTAGAGACAAGGATCAACAAAGAATTGAAACTATATCCGGCGGTTCGATCATAAAAATTTCAGCAGAAAGAGAAAGTAGAATGGCGCCTCTTCAGCAAGTCTCCAAACAACCAGCGAAAGAAGAGAATTGGCTATTTATTCCAGCAAGCTCAGCACAGCCGAGATTGGTAGCCCTTCAGCACAACCGACACTCAGGACAACCGACACGAGAATCAACAGCGGTTGAAACTGAAGATTTCACGGGGCATCCCGCGAGAAAAAAGAGGTGGATCCCGATTCAGCCTGAGACTTTCCATATTCCAAGAGCCTCCGGACAGCGGGAAACAGAGATAAGATTAGTTCCTACTAACCAAATCTCGGAACAAAGGCTGACAGAACCGGTACCGGTTGCGGCTGAAAACAACACGCGGCAAACCACAAAAACAAAAATGTGGGCAAACATACAGCATGAACCCTCAGGACGGTCCCAAATTCAAAATCCCTCGGGACAGCCCGCTAGAGAAACAAGACTGCTAGCAACTCAACAAACTCCGGAACAACTTGATAGGCAAGTGAGGAGGGTGCACATTCAACAGAGCCCAGGAGAACCTGCAAAAGAAGCCACATGGGTTCCCATTCAGCAATGTTCGGGACAGGGCGTAAGGAAAACAAAGTTAGTGCCGATTCAACAAACGTTGAGACAGCCCGGATGCGTACCGACCCCACAAGCAGCAGCAAAACCACCTATAAATACAAGATCGCAGCCGACAGAGCAAGAATCAAGCACATTAAGGAGTTATACAAGACTTCCACCCATACAGCAAACCCTTGACCTAAGCCGATCAGAAACAAGACCACCAGCCGTTCAAGAAACAGCAACATCCTGTCAAGAGCCCAAAAGAAACGAACAAAGCAAAGAGAGTACTCTGGCGAGAAAAAACCGCCGACAGGGACGGCAAGAAGCTTATCCAACAAGAGGCTTTTGTCCAATGAGGAGGCAGGGTGTATGTAGACAAACTGATGGAACTGAAGTTCAGCGAACATTTGTCAGAGTGTTGAACAAACGATTCTAAGCGGTAGTTTCCACCCCAGGGGGGCTACGCCAGATTTCAAGTGACAGGGATGATCGAATGGGGGCAAAAATCAAAACCCACAAAAAATCCCTTGGGATTCAAACAAAACCCCAAAAAATTCTTAGACCAAAATTTAACCCCAAAAAAATCCCATGCCGAATTTCCGAGCCATAAAAATTTCCAGAAAGCATTAAATGATGTAACACGGAAAATACAAAATATTAGTTTTGGAATAGCCAAAAAAATCCCTACTTAAATAAAAAAGTACTTGCCAAAATTTTCCAAACCCAAAAAAATCCTTCGATTATCCCTGTCACTTGAAATCCGGAGTAACACCCTCCCTCCCCACCTATTTGCACTGCAAATAGTTCAGTCCTAGCTATCTTTGTCACTTCATGTCACGGGAAGTGACCCAGAGATAATCAGTACTGGGCTAGCCGACAGCCGTTACCAATTGACCTTGGGAAGTGAAGTCCTTAACTGCAAAAATTATTGACGCTCAGAGAATTATGGGTATATAGCAGGCCTGTTTTTTTTTTTTTTTTTTTTTCGGCAAACTGATTTATTTCCATATTCTTGTTCAAGCTAAATCAGGGAATTTCCTACCACTTTTAAGATTTATCTCACGGTCTTTTTGAAATTTATTTTCATAAGGGTTGACATACGCTGCACTACAAATTAACAACAAATAGTCGACTTCATTTTGTAAAAGACTCACAAAAACACAACAACAAATACAAGGCAAAAAAGAGAAACAAACAAACAGCAACAATAACAAAATAATATCATGTGTAACCGCGGAAACGCAGGTCTTACTTAAATGATCAAAACACAAGATTTCAGCACTTAATCTCTAAGGTTTGCTCCTGGAATTAAAAGTTTATCCAACAAAAGTAATTCCATCAACTGAATTTCAAAAAATTTTCTCCCAAACGAAGCTAAATATACATTATCTTCCTTTTTTTTTTAACTCATTACTTTAGTTCGTCGCATGTGAAGATCGACGTTTGTGCCGGAGATGATCTTCAGACGTTCGACGTTTGTCCTTAGCCTAAGTTTGGTTCGTCTCGTGAAAAGTTCGACGTTTGGCCTAGGTCTTATTAAGGAAATACAGGAAGGAAATGCATTGAAACTTTAAGTGCATAAGCCACGATTTTATTGTCATTTTTAAGTCTTAAAGGGAATATGACACGCTTCTGTGCACACGTTTTGATTTCTGGTCCGGCGAAACTTTTTTAAAGTCAGTGGATTTCGTTGTAAAATAAGTTTTCGAAATTTGAAGCTGTCAAAAACCCTGCGAATCATGCGAAGTTGCCACCAAAAATGTCCGCCCTATCACGAGGCCAAGGTTTGCAAGAGGGTAGAAGTATTTACAAGATGGCGGAAAATAAGAAGGAACGTCGTTGTCGACAGCTACCCATGAATCATCTGCAGAATCTTAATTATTTTGCTATACCTTCGTTACAGTCAGATAAATCGCTTAATTCCTCAAAACACAAAGCAATGACTAGAATCAGAAGCGAAGGCTCAGTAAACTAAGTAACGTCACATGACGTCATAAAACGTTTGTAATTTATTATTGTATTGTAACTTGACAAGGTGGCAAAAAATAAAAAAGAGATAATTGAATTAACTGATTTATTAATGAATGATTAAATTCTGTCATCACCTGAAATAATTAAGATTATCTTCTAAGGCCTTAACTCGTTTATGATGTCAACGAAAACTCATTGAAAGCTCCGCGTAACATTTTCGCACCGTTTCTGACCGTTCACAATCGGTAACGTAACACGTTACGTTACGTGACACGTTTTCCTCATCAGGTTAACGAGCTTTTTCAACGACGACGACGACAGCATGGAAAACGTCTCTTAAGGTGACTCGCTAGGGTTTTTCAGGGTCAATACTCCTTAACTTTGAGCATAACCTATGTCGCCATTAACAAAGAAGCTGTATTAGATAAAGGTGCGCTACGTGAATCAGCGACATTTGGCGGGAAAACGTGATAGCCGTCGTCAAAAAAGTGAAATGAAGCTTTCCGGGGTGTCCATTTTTATCGTCCTCGTCCTGTAATCTCAAGGACTCTTAAGGTTTTGGGAAACCAATAAAAGATCTCGTTCCCAGTTCATTTGCTTTATTCCCACAATAAACAATCAGCGAGTCTGTGAAGTTTTATTAGTACATCGCGCCAACAGTGATATTACACTTTTAAATCACAGTAAATGAGTTAGTTACCTGCCATTTCCGTAGGAAGGTGTTTCAAGGCGGAACGCGTTTGCAGAATACACACGTCATTAAAATCCTTCTGATCATTCATTCCACCAAAGATT
Source organism: Porites lobata (assembly GCA_942486035.1). NCBI lineage: Eukaryota > Metazoa > Cnidaria > Anthozoa > Scleractinia > Poritidae > Porites > Porites lobata. The sequence continues at coordinate 1,135,750 of CALNXK010000095.1, forward strand.
ATGAGCTGAAAGAAACAATTAAAGTTCACCTGAAATTTCGGTCTGTCCAATAACGATTTCCCTGTCCATTTCCACGCTCGTTTTACGAAAAATTTTGTAGCTTTTAAACCGAAGCCACCTGGCATCCACGTTGCACCCAACCCCCTACCCAGGGTTCTCTCGGAATTCTTTCTCCCTCGCGCAAGAGTAGGAAAGAACCCTGGGAATTAGGTTGCGTTACACGCGGGGCCTGGGACCACTGGCAGAAAACCACACGTAAGACGCTACAACGGGAGGAGTTAAGGTGACTCGAGTTAAGGTTGGCTCGCTCAGGGTTGCTTGGGTAGGCGACTGACCCACCTCCAAGTCTATTATCCATGGTATTGAGAAAATCTATTGAGATTCTAATGGTCTCCTATCCCTTTATTTTAAGGTGACTCGACCCAGTTTTTTTTTGGGGGGGGGGGTACCATCCTACTTTGAAGCTTTCTGGTATCCCCACCTTTACTTTTATCGTAAGTCTAACACATAGAATGGATAACATATAGATCAATCTACAATATAACATAAAATTTTTGGCGATCGGAGTAAATGTCACGTGGTTATAATGCCACGCCCCTTTGAGGTCGGAGTCGAAAATTTGCTGTTGCCGGCATTTTTTCGTGAAAATCTCTCGGCTACACATAGGGAGCATTAGTGCCTTGCGCTGAACAAAGTTTCACCAAAATCGCAAAGACCCAATTCGAGAAATTCAGGGGTTTCCAAATTTAGGTCATAATTTATGCCAAAATGATAAGCAAACTTTACACGATTATATCTATGAAACTATGAGACTGATCCCTTTATTTTGGGGATCGTTATAACACATGGGTCCTTGCAAGTCAGCAAAAAGCTTTAGGGCCTTGTAAATGCGCGCGATTTCGAGCAAAGCAAACATATAGACATTATAGTTTTAGCTATTTGTTGACGTTTGTCAGCGTTTAAGAGTCCTTCTCACGAAAAAAGCATTTTGTCAAAAATTCATAGTTTTTTTTCCTTCAAATTTTTTCAGGGCCACAATTGATTAACTAACTACTCGGACTCTGAATTTCATGGTCATTGAAAAACTGTGACATTATCTTCTATAAGCCCAAACGTGAGTAAACATTGGAGATTTTTAGCGTTTTGGCTGAGTTTGTGCTTTGGGAGTTGTCTATTGTTTCTAGTCTGTCATTATACAGCATTCTTGTGCAGCACGCGTGCAATGACCACGCTTGGCTGACTTCCGAATGCTCACCGAGATATGGTAATTTTGGTACGGCCTGAGACAGGCGATCGCATGATACATAGAGGTTTAACTCATGATTTTTAATCAATTCTTGTGTGTCTTGTGCCTTTGCAACAAAATGAAATCAAGAAATGCTACACACTAAAACTACTTACTATTAAAAAATATGATTTTACATGGGATTAATGCAAGCCAATAATTAAATTAACTCACTACTTATCTTTGTATCTGGTAGCGAAAAAATTAACTGGACTTGTAAGAACTGTCAGTTTTTTTGTGACTCTTGGTTTCGAGCTCGTTTTGCTTGGAGGTAACGCTAAAATTGTTAGCAAGGCTCTTGAACCTCCTGCATTATACAAACTGCTGAGGGTGTTCATGTCTAGGCCGGCCTTGCTTATTTTGTCCTTCATGACATCGGAAATGCCCAGCCTGTTTAGGGTAGACTTTCTTCCTTTGGCAACAGCTTTCATAGCCATGTCTTCACAAAAAGTATTTGCTTGCCTAGCCAACGCTACCATCCCTTCCAGAGTCTGTTGCAACTTGTTACTGTGTAGGACTCTTCCGAGTGCAACCACGTCCTCTAGGGAATCATGGGCGTTAAATTGCTCGCCGAACAATTTCTCGTACACTGTAGCAAGAGATTTCCCCTTGCACTCCTTTAGATGACTTCTCCGCGCCTTTTTTTCTTTTGTGATTACTTCTAGTGAATCCAAAAGCATCGGCCTGCACTCTAGAAACTGCTCAAGTAGACCCTGTCCTTTCATCGAACGTAGCAAAATGGGGAAGTCGAACCGATTACCGTTGTGGGCAACAAAGACAACCCGCGTCTCACTTCCAACCTCTTTTATGAAGCTAAGAAAATTCCCCAATCCCTGAGCTTGTGACACAGCTAGCAACTGGCTACCATTTTTGTGCAATTGCTTCGCCCCATTTTGATATCTTACAGACACTCCGTGAATCTTGGTCGCACTTTCCAATATCATTTTCTTGTCTGGAAGCAGATACTGGTTAAACGGCGCCTTCCCCTGAACTAAGCACGACAGTTGAATTATCTCGCACTCCATACCAAGCCCCGTTGTTTCTGTATCACATATAGCAAGCACAAAAGGGCCATTCGGTGTCCCCGTCTCCTCCTGAAAACATATAACAGTGAAAGAATTAGATTCAACATCGGGCGTCAACGACGGGGTTTCGGGCGCGCACCCACATCCCCTCCCCAAAGGAATATAACCATGTGTATTTCAAGTGCCTGCGCTTTATTTTGGAGTTTTTGAGCATCGGAAGCCTATAAGGGACAACAAATCACAATTTATTACCCCTTTAAAAAGTCCTGGTGATACCTATGGATAAATTCGATAAAGGGTATAGCCGTTATAAGTACCTCATTTTCTGTACTCTCTTGCAGGCTCGCTATGCTCACATAGTCATCGAATTCCTTGTCCGTAATAGTCGATCGTAGATCACTCAAAGTACCATTCGTGATTGTCAATCTGTCAGCCTCACTTTGTGTTAGTCCTACACCGTTCTCATAGGTCACGCCCTCGTTATGTTCCAATGATCGGGTCTTTTGGGTTTTCTTTTTCTTCGCACTTCTCCTAGCTCGCTTAAACGCCTTGGTTGACTGCCTTGGACTGTTTCTATCTTTCTTCTTGTCCATCACCTTGGTGTGCTTTTCAGTCACAGCATTGCCTGCTACACCCATTAGTTGCGCTGCCTGTTTAACATATCCATACCCTAATTACTGCCGCCGTGCGGAAATCACTACTCTCAGATCCACCGTAGTGACGAATTTTTGGTGCTTTCGTACCAATCAAACTGTTGACGCATTCGTTTCGCTGGCTGGACCCACATGGAGCAAGCTTTTTGGCTAACTCTTCAGTGAGAAAAGGTTTCATAGCATCCTCGATACTAGCTCGCAGATCGTCTCCCTAGAATGACACAATTTTCCATTATCCAAGCGACACCAAAACACTTTGAAAAAAGCAAGAATGCCTGTCGACCAAGATGCTTTGCGGCCGAGGTTTTGATTTTCGTATCATACGGACATATTTTGGTGAATTGCCTTTATCTAACAATATTGCGCGAAGTTTGCTAGGTATAGTTTCTCTAATTATTCAAAGATTTATTCTAGTGCAATTGTCACATTTTGTGAGTTAAAGCATCTCGACCGCAAAGCATGCCTTTCGAAAAGCATTATTGACATCTAATCGGCTCCTACACTCGCTATCTAATCCATGATAGATGTTCAGTGGAACTTTTATGGGCCATCCTACGCTATATACCGGTAACGTATCTTTTGTAGAGCTCATCTACTATTCTCTTGCTATAGTGCTGTTGTCTTGAAAAGTGTAGAATGTACGAAAACCAACGCGAACTCCCCTCGCTCCTGGTAACAGGTAGCAGCGTTCCATCCGAGATTGACAAATTGTGAATTTACCTGAAGATCTCTTCCACCAGGAAGGTCGCCATGACTGTAGTTTTCTGGGTCATGCTTGTATGTACACCATTCTTTGCAAAGAGTGTGTTCTCCGAACGCATGTGGCACTATCGACTTCAGCCCCTCCAACAAGGACGACTCCTTTCCCTTGTTCTGTCTTATGCAATACGTGAAGCATCTTTGGATATATCCAATAACTGCTGGGCTGAGACTCTTCACTTTGGACTTGACAGCATACAGTCTGGAACCCAACGTGCGGCTTGCGTGATTGATGTCGCTCCATTTTTGTGTGTCATAGGCTACCAATGACTGCAGCCGATTCTCTGTTGTGCTATCATCATCACCAACATACGTCGAGTAACGTACGCCACCTTCGACTGCATCACCAAATAGCTGCACTGCAACGTTGGCCTCCATACTTTTGGATGAGCCTTCGTGATTACGACGGCAGTCGTGCACGGTGGGCTCCCTGTTGCTAGCAACAGCCTCTTGACACACTCGGTATAAGGTATTCCGCGTGGCATAGCTGATCACTTTTCCCGTCTTTAGCCCCACTGCAGTCCCCACTCCGGATGAGGAATCATAGCTCTTGCCACGCTTTCTCCATCCCATGTCGTAGTACACGCCCACTGCCACTGGCCCTTCCCCTTGACCGTCATTCTCTGAGAGGTCCCTTTCCATCTCCGTAAACGCGGCACACGACCGCTTGGCCACACTCTCAATGGCACTTCCAGCTTCTCGTTCTCGTTTCTTGCAGTTTCGCGAAGTCAGTGAGGGAAGACCAAGTACTGTGAATGGCCGATTCCGGTATGCAAGGCCCCGAGACCTGTTCTGGAATTTATGTCAAGAGTCGCTGACCCCGTTTGCCAGTTCGGTGGCTCTCGGCAGGGCGGATACTGTTGACGGAGCAACAATTACTGCATTTTACTTTTAAAATGGGTATCGGTCCTTCCGGTCGCACGTCTTGGCAAGTGTTGGCTAGTCCTAACGGCCCCTTATCACAGTATTGACATTTCTCAAGCGCTTCCATAAGCATTTCCAGGTTGAAAATATATTCTCGGCTAGCGTTCCCTATTTTCTTATACGGTGGGTCCGAACGTAAAATGGGTCTCGTGGGCGATGAAACTGACGCCTTGCATCGTTTTTCTGTTGCAGCTAGTTTACTGGCTCTCATCTTTTCATATTTTTCCTCATATTGTCTCCTCTTGTTTCGTTTTATCTCACTACTCTCTATTGCTGCACTGTCTGGGGGACTCTCCTGATGGTGAAATACAAAGTCCGCAATATTAGGACGTCCTATCATGATGTCAATGATATTTACATCAAGCTCAATAATGTTCAAATAACTCTTCAAATAATGGACACTTACGAACCTGAAGCACAATCTCTTCTCCGTGAACCTCCTTTCTCCCCCGAATGGCATTCAACACCCCGGCCATTTTCTTTTTAGAGTTTTTAATTCTCGGCATGATGTACACTCAGCTGGCTGGAGACGTTACGTGACGGGAATCCCTTCTATTTTTTCATACTAATTATCATATCTCGGTGAGCATTCGGAAGTCAGCCAAGCGTGGTCATTGCACGCGTGCTGAACAAGAATGCTGTTTAATGACAGACTAGAAACAATAGACAACTCCCAACGCACAAACCCAGCCAAAACGCTAAAAGTCTTCAATGTTTACTCAAGTTTGGGCTTATAGAAGATAATGTCACAGTTTTTCAATGACCATGACATTCAGAATCCGGGTAGTTAGTTAATCAATTGTGGCCCTGAAAAAATTTGAAGGAAAAAAAACTACGAATTTTTAAGAAAACGCTTTTTTCGTGAGAAGGACTCTTAAACGCTGACAAACGTCAACAAATAGCTAAAACTATAATGTCTATATGTTTGCTTTGCTCGAAATCGCGCGCATTTACAAGGCCCTAAAGCTTTTTGCTGACTTGCAAGGACCCATCTGTTATAACGATCCCCAAAATAAAGGGATCAGTCTCATAGTTTATTAGATATAATCGTGTAAAGTTTGCTTATCATTTTCGCATAAATTATGACCTAAATTTGGAAACCTCTGAATTTCTCGAATTGGGTCTTTGCGATTTTGGTGAAACTCTGTTCAGCGCAAGGCACTAATGCGCCCTATGTGTAGCCGAGAGATTTTCACGAAAAAATGCCGGCAACAGCAGATTTTCGACTCCGACCTCAAAGGGGCGTGGCATTATAACCACGTGACATTTACTCCGATCGCCAAAAATTTTATGTTATATTGTAGATTGATCTATACGTTATCCATTCTATGTCTTAGACTTACGATAAAAGTAAAGGTGGGCATACCAGAAAGCTTCAAAGTAGGATGGTACCTCCCCCCCCAAACTGGGTCGAGTCACCTTAAAATAAAGGGATAGGAGACCATTAGAATCTCAATAGATTTTCTCAATACCATGGATAATAGACTTAGAGGTGGGTCAGCCGCCTACCCAAGCAACCCTGAGCGAGCCAACTTTTGATTTCCTACATTTCCTTACAACACTTTGCGAGCCGTTCACATGAAAAACAAAAGATTGACTCGGCTAGAAGTGTGACCCGCCTAGCCAATTCACCCTTTTCGATGGTAGGGTCACCCTCGTAGCCGTGTAAACACTTTGGCTCGCCTAGCCGGGTCAATTCGGTAAAGGCGAGATAATAGGGAGATTAAGCAACAGCGTTTTTGAGCGACGGACGTCAACCGGAAGTGGACTTTTGCATCATTGGGCACTGGTTTGGTTCAAATTCTCGGGTAAATCGTCTTTATAAGAGAAAAGAAACTTAGCAATACAAATTTGTTAGCATCGAGGCATATAAAAAGGGAGAAGGTCTCACTTCCGGTTGACGTGAGTCACTCAAAAACGTCTTCGCTTAAGCTCCCTGTTCAGAGCATGCGCAGGCGATTTTGGTCGGGCAAAGGGAAGGCAAAGGGGTTAACGTTTCAGACGCTTGTGTTGACTCGGGGAGGGGTGGGAGAGTTACCCTTGACAGCTTTTCTCCATATATACGGGGACTAAGATTCTAGAGAACGTCAATAACGTCAATAACAGGGGTGGGGGGCGCTGGTCAATAACTACCTGTCCACAGACTAATACTGCAATGTGGCCGAGTCTTCTTTCCGGTCCGCTACCAGAACACTGAAGTTTCTTCCATTTCAATTTAGCTACAAAAAGAAAGCGAATTGAGTTGATGATAAAAATCTCTAAAGCTTGTGCTTACAACAACTCCTTTGTCTGCGAATCGACAGTAAGCGCAATTGAAACAAAGGTAACTCATTTCTGTTGGAATGATTTTCGTATGATCTTGAAAATGGTTTCGGCAAGTGGTCTTCATTTGTTTTATCAGCCAATGGATGAAAAGATCAAAACATGGACTCTTCGTTTTCCCGCCAAAGAAAACCCTAATATGGAGAGGGCATTGTTTCAGTGGCCAGTCGTGTTGCAGTATGAAGTCAAAGCGAAACATCGATTGATATCTAGAAAGTTCTCGGGCATGAAGTTTTTTTTTAATCCGAGCGTTCGCTTAACCAACCAAAAGCCACGCGCGTTTCTATCCGTTCGATAAACTAATCAAATCACTCTATTTACGTTCGTTTGTTGTTTCTGTTATGCTTGCGCGTTTTCATTTCAAGGTCATACAAAAATCGCTCTATTTCAACCACATACAATTGAGCCACAATGCGTACACTACATCTACTACAATCTTAAAGCAGAGAGTGCTGCAAACTAGTAACAACATTCCCACTCAAATAATTATAATTTGCATGACTACTTACACATGCTCAACTTGTATACATCTTCGAATGGCGTTGGAACCTTTGCTTTATCATTTGATCCACCAAATAAGTAAATATCCTTGCGAATAAACCCAAAAAGTATTAAAAAAGTGAGCCCTAACAATAACCATGATCCTTGCCTGCGAGAAAGTCCTCCGGAGCGCGCTGTCGGTGGAGCGGGAGAAGGAACGAGAACTTGTAACTACGTCTCTAGAATTTGAATTTTGCTTCCAATTCCCCTGTGGTTCCCCGTCGACTGAGCTGTCCAATTTCCGCCAATCAGCGCGAAGCGGAAACGAGCGAGAATGCAAACAAACATTTAAAGGCACGTGAAAGCACGCCCCAAGGGTAATGACGTCATTACTAATGTCATCTCCGCCAATCAGCATTTCGCATCGATCTTTTCGATGCAGATATTCAAATTCCAGAGACGTAGTTGCAAGCTCCCCTTCCCTTCTCCGTCCCGCCGCCAGAAAGCCCCGGAGAGCTTGCTCGCAGGCTACCATGATCCTAGTTTACTCACAGTATAGTGAATGGGGAGCTACAGCAACAGAAAACGGTAAAAGCAAGAAGAAAGTCAGTCACAAGAGCAAAGCAAAAGATTACGGAGTTTTAGATCCAACCACGCGATTGCAAAGAGAACGTCTAAAAATAGGTCTAATAAGCAAAACAACAACTTTGCACGTGCATCACAATTTTTTGTACATTTCTTTGCCTTTTTTGCACGACTAGGGCGGGAAATATCCTAATTTCGCGTTTTGATGGAGAACGTAAACAAGCAACGACGAAATTTATCTTTCTTTCTGAACTTGGATGTGGTTCCTTGGGATTCAACTTCAGGAGGGTTCGCCTACATTTGAGAAAATAAGCAGGAAGAAACACTTGCGATAAAGACTGGAGGAACTAAAATTCTCTTTTTTAACTACGATCTCGTGGCCGTCGCGTCGTTGAATCAAGGCTAAGCCAAACGTCAACTTTTCATGAGACGAACTAAATTTAGTGAGTTAAGTTCGTCTAAACGAGTTCGGATCGTCAATCGTCCATTTAGCCCCATACATTTAATATGCATGCTGTTATGCAACAATTTCATACTTTTTCTCACAAATAGCGTTAATATGAAAAGAGTCGAAACATGTATGCGTAATAAATGTATGGGGTTATACGGAAATCTGACCTTTCGTTTTGTTTTGTTTTGTTTTGCTGACCTCCGATTCAGAGACAAACATTCGAATGAGTCGTGGAACTGCTTCGATGACAGTAGCATCCGAGGGGCTCTCTCGTCCGTTCCTGAAAACTTTCGCCGCCGTCTATCCCCACCCGACTGACCGCCCCTGGGTCTACGACGGGAAAAATGCCTAATTTCACGTTTTTTGGAGGATGTAAACAAGCGACGGCCAAATTTTCTTTTTCTTTCTGGACTTGAATATGGTTCTTAGGAATTCGGCTAAAAAAGAGTTCGCTTGCATTTGACAAAGTAAATGAGTAGGAGCAATCGCCATAGATTAAACTGGCGAATTAGTCGCAGGGAGGGGAATTTACGCCAATCAGAAACATGGAAATATTTTAAATAAATAATGTTCTTAGTAAAAAGTATTTTTTCAGTAGAAACACAAATATACCTTGCCGTGGTGGGCACATATGGTATGTAAGCTCCGTACATGGGGCAAGTGACCCAGAACATTCACCGCTTCCCATCTCAAGGTTACTGCAAAGTAACACAAACGTTAATTCGGAACCTTCTCTTAAATTAAGCCAATCTGTTCACATTTCGAAACGTCTCTTAAGGAACCAGCTTTAAGATAATTTTGTAATAAAAAGTATTATAATTAGTAATTAGTTCAGGATTGTAATTGGTACTATGTCGAGTGTTGTAATTGGTTAAATGTAATACTTGTAAATAATGATTGTTGCTAAAAAGCCCCTTTGGGGAGGAAACAATAAGAAAGGTATGTATGTAATTTATCATCCACTAACTACATCTAGCCTCCTTGAGTGACAAGTCCATCTGCAAAGCAGGCTACCTACGTCCGGCGTGGCATGCGGTAAAACCAAGTAGTCTAGTGCTTGATATGTAGATGTTCATGAGAAGGTAAACTGAGTATTTTCAATAGACCAATTCCGAGTTCTAAAAACTCTCACTTTCAAAAAGAAGCTAGGTGCAAAATCTTTCATGTGAAAATGAGTTTTATTTGCAGTTTTATTAGTGGCTTCACACTTAGCCTCGCTTTGAAACAGAGGCTTGGGGCAATTTGACTTGCTCACCCGTGTCAAAGACATGTAAGTCATTGTACCACAACTTTTCTCCACCGTTGCCGCCCATGATGTAAAACTTTTCACCAATTACTGTACATGCATGATCACACCTACAAAACATTTTATCATGATATTAATATTATTACTAGTAATAACCAAAGGTTACGGAGTGTGGGCGACATCGATCGAAGGTCAAAACGCTTTTGCGCAAACGCTGTGCTTTGCGTAAGTTTCACCTGTTAGAGGGTCAAAACACGCGTGATTAAATTACGACGAATAGAAGGTCCAAACGCGCGTGACCACGTTAGCGTTCGATGCATTCCATTCATTTTTAGTGGAAGTCCAAACGAAGCTGGCAACATACATGCGGACAGGAGACTGTCTCCTGTTCTAGCTTTGTTTCAAAGGCTACTTATTGTTTTGTCAGATTCTGATGCCATGTCAACAGTGCTCTTCAAGTAGTTAGGCAAACAGGAAAATACAATCTTTGTCTTACTAACACTAATCAGTTGTGTACCTGGCAGGAGGGGGTTTTCCAGAGGCCTTGAGAGGAGTCCATGTCAAATTCCCTGCAACAAAACAGAAAATTATTTAAATCTTTTATTTATTTATTTATTTATTTATTTACATGTATCTAATTCTTGGCAGATGAATCAAAACAGTGCCCCAATAAAAAATAGCCCCTTAAAGGAGCTACATGTACAGCTATAAGTCACTAGGGCTACTGTTTTAGGTCAACTCTGTGCTGAAGTGCATGTAATTACTTAGAAACTTTACCCATCAACAAAATCCTTCTTTACGTGATTCTCGTTGCGTGCTACGAGAATCGCGTAGTGCGCAGGAAACGACACGTGACTGGTAAATTTCTTTTGAGCGGTACCGTATGTTGATTCTCAATTTCCTTTGTCTACAAGCCCTAAGAGACAAAGGAAACTTGAGATAAACCTATAACATTGAAAACATTATTTTCACCTGTAATCAATTTGACCTGTAACATAATATACCGTTATTGTGTAATTATAGCTTTATTTTAAGTTAGAAACAACTTACCTGTATTTAGTATATAAAGAGCATCTGAAGCAATTCCATGATGTATTCCTCCAAATATATACAAAGTGTCTCCCACTACAGCGGTGGAATGGCCTAAGACTTTTGGCTGACGACCTTGGGTGGGACATAATTCCCAGGACAGTGTTCCTGAAAAAGTATCAGTATATGGTTCACTCACAAAGCACAAGTTCACAATTATATGTCTTACAGATCAAAATTAAATTCGGGCTTAAATGTTTTAACCTAGGTTGATTCTCAATTACCTTAGTCTCCTAGCCCTAAGTATTCATGGATTAGGGCTAGGAGAGAAAGGAAATAGAAAATCAATCTAGGTTAAAAAACTGTAACCCGAATTTAATTTTGACCTGTAACATATGCAAGTTAGGACAACAGTGGATGTCATGGGGGCAGATGTATTTTTATTAGCGCCGACTTACCTCCAACAACCTACATGTAGAGGGTGTGTTTGTCCTTTTCTGCCCCTCTACCATTTTGAATGATTTCTTTTACTGTTTCGTCATCTATTTTTAGTCAGATTTTTGTTCATTTTACAATGTGGGTTTTTGTTTATTTCTTTTTGTTTTTTTTTTTAACTTGACTGTAACAATATTTTACACGTATGCCTCCTCTTTTATAACACAAAATACGACACAATGTATTTTGAAGTCTATAATGCCTCCAAGCTTGATTAGCTTTAAGTGAATTTTTAGGTGCCTTTATAACATACATAAGTAGTATTGTCTTTTTTCCTCCCATTTTTTTTGGTGAGTAAAAGGTAAAAAAGATAAGGCCAAAACGGCCGGAGCTTATCCCGGTCTCCTTAGCATACACGAAGCATGCATCAGAGTATTGCTACCGACTACCCCCTAGATGGGATGCTAGTCCATCCCAGGGTTACCCCCCCCCAGCAGCATGTTGCGGATCCCTATTTATACACCTGGGTGAAAAGAGACAAAGTGGAGTAAAGTTCCTTGTCTAAGGAAACAACATGACGGGCAAAGCTTGAACTCCCGAACTCCAGATCCTGATACACCTTTTCTGTGTGTGGTATAAAATAAAGTTCTTGTCTTCTCTTGTTGTGGTGTCTTGTCTAACTATTGGCTGATGCCAAGTATAAAAAATTATGCAGCCCAAGAAGCTTATTATACTGTACATGTGGTATCTATTGAATAATACCTTCTACATTTACACGTTAGCATTACCGAAAACTTGGACATGAGACAGAGATTATAACCAGGATAGTAACACTAGCTTTTTTCCATCTTTGCAATTTAAAGTATTTCACTTTGATTTTAAGAGTACTCTTATTACACTAATAATACAATGAACTGTCACTAAGAGCTGGGCGTAAGGGATTTCCCCATGGCTCCTTTAAGGGGGCACACAAACCCCCTACTTTGGAACATAAAGAACTTTTTTTCTCTGTCTGGCAACTTGAAATCGTACTGAAAACCCTGATACATGTACAGTACTTACAAGTAAGTCAATGCTAGAATAATGGGTGTTTTTAACCCTTCAAACCCCGATATCCACATGCAAAGTCTCCAAACTGATCTCCATTCATTTCCTTTGAGAATAATTTGGTTAAGAGAATTTGTTCAAAGATCAAAGCATTAATTTTTCCCTTAGATGATCATTTTATTAATAATTATTACCATAACTTTATGTCTTGACAATGTATGATGGATATCGTTAGGAGAAAATTGTTGATGGTCACTATTGGAAATTAAAATGTTAAGATACACTGTTACCGTGGTTACCAGTATGGTAAAAACTGACCAAACAAAGAGAGAAACTCGAAGTATTAGAGAGGTGACTACTGAAGGTAGTAAACTTCTTTCACATGAAAGTGCAAAATGAGTTCGTTAGATTCAACCTCTGTAGGAAATATGACCGACATCAATGCCTTAGGAATTTTAAAGTATTACAACAAAGTTTTACCTATGTCATAAGCGTATAATCCTTCCAAACATTCTTCTGATTCTGGGTAATTTGAGCCACCAAATAAATAAAGTACAGAGCCCAAAGCACTGGGGAGAGTTAAAAGAAGTCACAAATAATCAGTTGCCAGAAACAAATAGTTTGGACGGTATAAAAAATTAATGTTACATCTTTGTTGTGGTTCAAATTTTCTCCAGTTTAATTGCTTTTCAAACCTTCTGGTTTTTAAACCAAGAAAAAAATTGAACCAAACCATTAACATTAATCACTGTATATGGATTAAAAACAAAATAGAAATACAGTTTTATACTCTAACAAAGAACCTAACTGGGGGCTACATTTCATGATATGACAAGGAAGATGTAGTATTCAAATACCAACAGAAGTAATGATTAATAAAAATGACAATCCGGCTTTTACAGACCTCAGGGTGTGTCCATCCCTAGCACAAGGAATGTCTCCAAGCTGTTGTAATCTTTCCCATGTCACCTGTACACCGACTAAGAATAATTATAATGCAAATATCAGTTGGATATTAGGTCTTTATCAGGCCCCAGTGATTCAAAAGGTGGACAATGCTCTTGACTGGATAAACAATTCTCTATCCAAGGGTTAAGCCAACAGCTTTACATTGTTAAAGATTTCAGTGGCTTACTAGCTGCCGGGGGGTTAATTACCAACACTTAAACACTTCTTTGCTATTCAACTTACGATGAACTCGACCAGAAAATGTACATGTACTGGTAATTATAATGTTCTAATCAGAAAAAATATATATATTTATAGGCCTTCAGAATTTGACAAACAATACCTAAAGTAATATTTTTTCTATCAAAGTTTTTTCTAGCACTGTACCTTAAGAATCAGTGTTTAAAGTTGACTACTGACATAGAAGACAGTAGGCAAAGATTTATAGCATTTATGGTTTCTATACAATCCTTGCATACCCTTAAGAAGGAACAGATCATTCAAGTAAATTGGATCACTAGTGGAGTCACTGTGCTGCCCACCAAAACCACTTCCACTGCTGCCTCCAAAAATGTACACTTTCTTCTCCACAACTGCAGCAGCATGACCTTGTCTGAAAAAAGAAAAGATCAAAGAAAATGGAGTTATAAGTAGGTTAAGCATGATCGCCCAAGTGAACATAGTCCTGAATAGGACTGTTGTCGACAGTGACTGACGTTTTGACGACTGTGCTGCAGTCATCTTCATCTTCACTTTGACTCAGCACAGGTTGTTGAAACGTTAGTCACTGTCAACAAAAGTTCTATTCAGGACTATGTTCAGCTGGATGTGCTCAACCTACTTACGAAATGACTCCTGGGTTAAAACCTTTCACAAAATGGTCCAGTTCTACGTGTGAGTTGATAATAGTAAAGATGATGATAGTGTGAACTGTAACAGGAGCAGATCTAGGATAAATACCAACTGATTTTCCGAAATGAGTGCCAAGGGCACAAACTTCAAGCCGGGTCCAGGGGCGGGCTCCCTCAGCAAATTTTTTGGATTTTTACTGCCTAAAGTCCCCTTTCCAGGGTTTCCAAGTCATTCAGACAGGATTTCATCTTGGAAAGTTTTTTTATTATTCAAAATATATAATTATTCATTATGAAAAATGTGACCAATTTCCTTAAAACAGTGAAAAACTGGTGTGGATCCGTGCCTGAGTCCACAGCCTTTTGCCCACAACATCACCAAGATAATTTACCACAAAACTGCAATATGATGAGAATACTAGTGATCAGTAGTACAGTTCTGATGGACAAAGGTGTAACATTGGCCTAAAATCGAGATTTTTTTAAAAAATACAGTAGCTGTTTCAAGTAACTCTAAAAAGCAATAAAAAATGATAACATTACAAAAAAAATGCCACCTCAATAATTTTTGAGACCATTTTCTGCTATTTTACTATTACCCATCATGCATTGTGACCACACCCTTTTTAAACAAAATATATTATATCTTTTCTCTGAGGGAATTTTTAAGCAGAAATTTCAGTTAAGTTTAAAGCTATTAATAACAAAACATAACATGCTAATTGTAAGAAAGTCAAAGAGATGCTAATATTTGCTCATGTTCATTCAATGGAACTTGAAATGTTTCCTTTTGATGTCAAGGCACCAAAAATATAATGTACAGTTCCTAGAAGCACTGCTGCCACCTTTTCATCAACTTTATATGTCTGATCAATAATGCTTTCCCTAAGAAAGAATTTCCCATGAACAACAAACTGTCTTTTTTTCAATGTTCCTACATGGATCCTTAAACTTGTCCTTCAGCTTCGTCACGCCATCACTGTCTTGTTATTTTAAGCAGATAATAATCATAGTGACTATCATCTTCAGCTGCCACAGCCACAACACCGTCTTTGGTTGCTAGATCAGCAAGTTGAACCGACGGTTCAGTGGTTGTGACATCCTCAGTAGCTCTAGTGGTTGAGCCTTAACGCTCCCTGGCCAACTTGACCTTCTTCCAGTCATCCACCCACTCTGTGTTTTCACATCTGTTGTAATGTTCAGTAAGGCAGTCATGGCAGTAACAAGCTCTTTCCCTTGTGAAGATCTTTAGCTGTTCACTACAGGTTCTGACATAGTGCAATTGCCGGATACCTTTCACAGTACAAAATCTGCCTCCTTCCTGTTTTCAGGAAACAGCCAGTGCACCAGAAGAAGGCAAATTAAAGAAGACGTGTCGCTTCAGCTGCACTGACTTCTACTTAGAGGGAAAAGATGATGCTGCTGACTCGGAGAAGTTCTCTGTAAGAAAGTCACACAGTTCTTGGGTGCTACGAAGTTTGACTCTCCTACAGAGGATGGCAGTAGTTGCCTTCTGCTTTACATGTGAGCCAGCAGCATCCTGTTCTCCTTTAGCGTGTGAAGTAGCAAAGAAGTTTCTTTGGACTGTACATCCAAGAGTAGCCAAGGAACAGGAGAGGTCACCAAGATAGTGTCTGCTCTTGTACTGTCCTGCACATCTATCAGCGAATTCATGCATGTTCTTAATAACGCATTTAGAGTCTTGAAAATGCTTTGATATCAACTTCTGGATGTGAAGGACAGAGTCATGATCTTGTGTCACATCACCAGAAATGACAAACAAATGCTTTTTGCAGATTACAGGTTCCTCCTCTGTACTCTGAACACCGTCCATTTCTTCATTTGAGTGCCTGTAGAGAATGGTGACATGGAGACTGACTTTGTTGATGTCAAAATATTCAGATTGAATTTCATCCTGGGAACCGCAAGCATAACGCTCAGAATAGTCGTGAATACAGACAGCATGATCAAGAGGAAGGTTTTCAAGGAGAGAATCTAGTTGCTCTCGTTGCCACTTGGCAAGAAAGGAGTAGTAAGGAAAATGTGTTAAGAGCTGAATGAAGTACTCATAAAGTCCCTTTCATGGTTTTGTGCATTTGTCAACAAGAGTTATTTTTGTAATCTCTTTGCCATCTGTAATCAGCTTTCCAGTCGCAACATAGTCATATCTCTTCCATAATATGAAATAAAAATAGGGGTCACCATACTCATTTTTGTAGTAGAGCCGCAGAAAGTGTACACCAAATGCTTATTCTATGATTTTTGAGAGAGGACTGGGGTGAGTTTCAAAATGGCATGTACGTGGAAGGGGAAAGAAAGCATTAAAAAATCAGTTTTTACAGAATTTACATCAAGATATCACAACAATTAGGACACAATGTGATAAAGATGGTGCTTGAATGAAAATCAAAGTGAGTGAGTACAAGTTTAACTTCCACTATCGAGGTTCTCTGTGAGGAGGTCAAACTCAGCAACACGCCTTCTGCTTACCTTATGCACATTCCCTACACATTGAGTCTCATATCGGCAGAAAACATCCGCAAGAAATAATTCCAATAGCCCTTCTCTTCGGTTAACTTCATTTTAATAATGTTACTTCAGATGCTCTTTTTCATGGCGGCCATCTTGTTATGCGCAGTATGAGATGCGCAGTGCAAAACCAGCAAATCACCTTAAAATTCCTTGGAAAATTTGACTTTGCATTTCAGTGTATATGGGTGCTATTGTATAACTGCATACCAGTGTTGCCAACTCTCCTGGATAAGCTGGGAGACTCCAGATTTTGGACCGTGTCTCCTGGTCTCCAGATTAGAGAATGAAATCTCCTGGATATTCTCGGAAGTTTGTAGTTTAGCTGTAGACTCGACTTTCCGACAAAAAACTTTTAAATGTTTCGCGTTGTTTGAGCTATTTTACTGTTAACATCGAACATTTCCTCATAAATTTCAATATGATATATTATGCGACGAGTATTTTTTACCCAAATGACGTCTTACACCGTGCGATATGACGTCATCGTTCATCCCTTCCCTATTGAATTGAAGACGTGGGGGGTTGACAGCCCTGGCATACTATTTTGACGTCATAAAGTCACCAGAATGATTAATTAAAGAAGATGGAAGACCAGCCCCGTGCAGTTGAAGTAGAGCAACATGATAAAGGCTTAATTCCTACTTCATTTGTATAATAAGGATAATAGTCAGATAACATTAATGACTTATTGACTACAATCTGCAATATTAACTGACCTGGGCGCAGGTATGGGTCCACTTATCTTTCTAGTCACCCACGAAAAAGACGAAGAAGACATTGCTGTCCAAATTCGTCGCAAAACTACGACTTACAACTCGACTTCATTTCGAATGTTGTTGACTTCCCCGCTGCCTCCAGACGAGCGCCTCCTAAGGACACTGGGAAATAATACGTGCCCGCGATGTAAATAGTTATCGTTAGCGGTGTTACGTTGTTATGTATGCACGGCACGGTGGGGTGATCTTCGCGCAGAGAGCAAGAGGAATATGTGCATAAATTGTGACGATTTTTTTTTGATAATCAAATAATTTTGTACTAAATGTTTCTCCGATGCATAAGGTGATCATTGGCAAAAAGCGTCTTAAGAGACTCGTTTCTCTTCCTACAACAGGAACGAGAAAATGGCGATCAAAGGACTCGAGGGAAGGGGCTGGATCGGTAAGTATCTAAGCACATCGGAAGTGAATCTTCTATAAACGCGCTATGCTTTCAGGAAGAAAAAATCTATAGTCTGTAATCCTTGTGTTTTTAAACTAATTCGTGACCTTTTTTCTTGGACTATACTCGCTGTCAAGAAGTTTATGACAAGCTATAAAAGTCAGAATGCAAACGGAGATATTTTTAATTTTAGAAACGAGCGAGACCCCTGCGTGGTTTTTAATTCCTTTTGAACAGTCAAAAGAATTGATTACAGTTATCGAAATTACTCCTCTGAGTTACACTGTCAAAGAGACATATAGTTATAGAAGCATTTTACTTGTAAATTCAAGGTTTTGCGACGTATTAACGTCTATAGCGATGTCAAAAAAGGACAATTAACAGCACCTACTGGTAAATTAAAATGTACAAACACCAAAATCTCCTCTCAGTCCATGTCTTAAAAAGCAGTTAATCTTAAATGGCAAGCTAAACGCAAGATTCAGAATCCTTAAAACGTTTCTGAAGCTGACAAATCAGTATTTCCCCTTGTTGTACTCTTGCTTAAGAAGATTTAGAGGTTTAAATTCTTGCCATTGTAAATTTTTTTCGTCAATAATTTATTAGCTAAATCTATTTGTTTTGTTTTCTTTATCACTTTTACTGTTATTTTTCGCCCTAGATCCGTTGTTATTTGAGTGCAATAATTGTCTTGTGGGAAATTAGCTTGTTCCAATGTCTCCTAAGAAAGAATATCTTACCAGTCCATGAGCTGTACTTCTCAAAAGGCAAAACATTGAAAACTGAACTGAACATTACTGATAAGACAAAATTAGCTTGTGAAACTATCACTACCGTTATATAATACTCTGTTTAGCTCCCCACCCCATCCATCTCAAATAGTCCTTCCTCTTATTCAGCCCCCACTTCTCTTTTAAGCTCACTTCCCTTCCCCTCCCCTCCCCTCCCCCTTTATTGCCAACAAGCAAGCCGAGTGAAGACAGTCAGCTTGCAAGGCGGCCAGCTTAATGCCACACGAAGTATTGCAGCAGGCAGAAAAATTCTTGACTGTGCTGTGAAAAGTGTAATGTAAGGTGTGGATTCCCTGGGGATTTCTGTGGCGTTAGATTTCATGTGTAGTTTCACGTGACTTTTGATGACCTTTGTTGTAAACAAACGAACCCTCAAAGTTTGGACAATGTTCTCTGCCACACTACTGTACTTGTACGAACTACAACTCACTGTTTTTGCCATGCTTTTAGCTATAATTTCGCCTAGTTCCAGCTGTAGTTCTTACTCTTAAAACGAGTGAATTGTCTGCAATTTTTTTTTTCACAACCAAAACAACTCAACCTTGTCCCCAGGTCTTCTCGGTAACAGTGCCTTAACCTGTAGCGACCTTTTTTGACGTCATTTCCTCGTTAAACACAAAATAACTTCTTCCAAATTTGGTCATCAGTGACTGGTTATGGTGAATTATGTGTGAGCTTTAAGCCAATCAGAATTGGGGAAATATTTCGAATGAATAATAATTTTACTTAATGATCTGTAAAAATGACTGTATTTTTATGCAATTTTTTATGTATTTATGTTAACACAATTTGCCATTATTTTAATCTTTTAGGGTTTTGGAAAGCCAAATGTTTATCATGCAACGATTGTAATCTTTCTAGAGTTTTTTGCTTGGGGGCTGCTCACATCACCTATGTTAACAGTAAGTCCAAATATTTTTGATTTTTAAACAAATTAAATCAGTCATCAATTGAAATCTTTAAGCGATGTGATAATCGATTAGGGAAAGTGTTTAATTGATTATCGTGTGAACTGTCAGATAATTATTAACTGACAGTAGACTACCACCTATGGTAAAAGTCGTCAAACTGAAGCAAACTCCTTGTTTTCGTTTTTCTCTAGGTTTTACACACCACATTCGAAGAACACACTTTTCTAATGAATGGTTTAATACAAGGAGTGAAGGTAAGATGCTTCCTTAATTCCATTTTAACATCTATGTATATTTGAAAGGTATCCTTATTTTTCTTGCATGAAAAAAAAATTGTTCTTTTCTTCTTAAGGCTAATAAGTTGTTGTCACTTTTTTTCAGGGTCTTTTGTCCTTTCTTAGTGCACCTTTAATCGGTGCTCTCTCAGATGTTTGGGGACGTAAATCCTTCCTTCTTGTAACTGTTTTCTTTACGTGTATTCCCATTCCACTTCTTAGATTCAACCCATGGTAAGTTTATAACAATGACTTGATAAATGTAATGGTGACGATGATGAAAAAAATGATTAGCCTGCGAGCAAGCTCTCTGGGGTGGTGGCGCGGGAAAAGGAAGGAGAGCTTACAACTAAATCTCTGGAATTTGAATTCGGCCTCCAATTTACCTGTGGCTCCATGTCGACTGAGCTGTCAGATTTCCTCCAATCAGTGTGAAGCAGAAATGAGCGGGAATGTAAACAAACATTGAAAAACACGCAAAAGCATGCGTTAAGGGTAATGATGTCATTACTAATGTCATCTCCGCCAAACAGCATTTCACATCGACTTTTTTAATGCAGAAAATCAAATTCCAGAAACGTAGCTGCAAGCTCTCCTTCCTTTTCACGCCCCAGTGCCAGAGCCGCCCAGAGAGCTTGCCCCCAGGCTAAGTGATGGTCATTGACTCAGATTTCATCATCAAGGACTATCAATAAAGATAGCACTAAGGCTATGGTCAATTTCATTTTTGTATCTCCTGATAAAAAAAGTCATCAAGTTTGAGCAGTACAAAATACAAATTACTTTACATGTAATGGTTTATTACTAGAGTAACACTTCTAATTCTTCCACGTACGTAGTTTACGTCATTTTTAATTTTAAACTATCATGTTTGTAATAATTATATTGAATGACTGTTTATTTTTTTCCTGGCATATAAATAAACTGAAACTGAATTTTATAATATTATTGTGTTCTTTCTTACGTTAATTTTTTTGTCTTCTGTTTTCTACACTACAGGTGGTTTTTTGCTATGATCTCAGTGTCTGGAATGTTTGCTGTCACATTTTCAATAGCTTTTGCTTATGTTGCTGATTGTACAGAAGAAAATGAGCGAAGTACAGCTTATGGACTGGTAAGATATTCATTTCTACACTGTATTTTGATCAGAGCAATGTTACATGAATGCCAAGGCAATAGATGTTATGCCAATATGCAATTTTTCACAAAGTTAATCTCAAAATAATTTCATCTTAAAGTATAATCCCTTGAAAATCCCATTGGAAACATCATACTGAACCTTCCAGGGGCACCCAACGACCAATTAATGTTTCCAAGTATGTCAGAACTGTCTCAGATGGTTTTCTCTATGGCTGAGAAGCCTGTTTGGTTCATTTGGAGCTGCCCAGTGAGAACTGTTTATCTGTTTGGATGTCTTTTTCGTCTCATTCACAACTGTTAGCTTCCCTGATGGGTGCGGTTGAAAGTTCAAGGACATTTAGTTGCCATACCTCCATCAGAAGTTTCTAGGGGTTGTTTTGTCCTTAAAAATTTAAAAAAGACAATAATAATATTGCAATATCTTGGTAATAAGATGTGAAAACAACCTCTGAAAATCATATGTTTGGCTGTAGAAATTTCTAGGCAATATTTACTTCTTCTGACAGTTACTGTATTTTACAGAAATAGTCAGTCGGGGCCCCTGCCTTTGAAACTCACAAATCTCAGGGCTTCTGATATTATGCAATGGGCAAAGAACACAAGAATGTACATGTACATGTTAACTACAGGTCAAAGAAAAAAATTTAACCTAGATTGATTCTCCATTAATTTTCCTTGGCCTCCTAGCCCTAATTACAGCTGTAGTTAGACAACAAATTAAATTCATGTTAAAATAATAATAATTATTTTAACATGAAGTTAATTTTGACCTTTGTTTGCTTTTTGTTAATGATATACGATACAATATAATTTTTTTTCATCAAATTTAATATTTTTACCAAGAAATACTTTCCTTGCTGAAAGAACACAAGAATATATAGAGAATACTTCATGGAAAGTGCGGGCGTACGGTATTTACGCACAAGTTGTTGACGTATCAGAAATCGAACGAGTGAGCGCAGCGAACGAGTGAGATTTCTGATACAAAAACAACGAGTGCGTAAATACTGTACAAAGCACTTTCTATGTGGTATTGTGTTTATTATATATATACTGAGATTTTAATTCTTGTTTTTCCTCTTTAATGACAGACCGAGACAAAACTCTGTTACATGAATTAAAGTTAAAAACTCATGCAAGGATTATAACATAAACTTGAATTTCTGCCAGAAATTTAACATTACAGCAAGCAAATAATGTTCAAATATTATTTCTAAACTTTAATCCGAGTCGGACTCCTCAATTCGGATTCTCTTCCACCTTTTTTCGGTGGTTTCGGTGACGGAACTCCTGGTTTGAATGGTCGGCGAGGTAGTAAGCGCATTAATGGAAATCGTAAATTGTCCTCCACTTATTACTGCTCCATCAAAAAAACTCATCGGGGTTTTACTAGTGCAAGTGCTCGCAGCAGCAGTTTCGTTAGTTGCAGTAGTTACTTGTGTTTGCGACGATGCTCGGCTTAAGATGCCTGATATGTTTATTTGTTGATTTAGGTTCAAGCTACTATAGTTTGTTATGCTTTGCACGTTCTTGTGCCCACTTAACTGCATTATATGCGTTGGCGGAATTTCACTGTCATTAAGTTTTTGAATCATGTGTTTACGAGCACTATGGTTCGTGAGTCGCTCGTTGTTGATGTTTGCTTTTGAAGCCATTGTTTTCATCAAAGTGTTTAATTTATTTACACCCATAGGTGCCGACTTGAACCAGTGCTTTTTGGAGCCGTCTGTTTTCGTGTGGTTTATTCCCAAGTAGAATGGCGAATCGTCAGCCATCATGTTTTCCGGTCGCTTTTCACGGTAAATTTTGTACGCCACGACAGGATCTCGTTCATCACCAGTTGAAAACATTTTCGGGGAAACTTTTCGAACGTTTGAGGCGTCTACTCCAGACCTTGTTTTTGTCTGTCTTTCATTGTAAACTAGATAGTCGTTACCTTGTGCGTCCTTACAAAGCTTTACATCTCCCCAGCACAAATCCCTATGCTCTTGACAAACACGCATTCCAAAATGAATGGTGTTGTTCAGCCAAACAGTATTCAACAATGATTCAGCAGAAGAAACTCCAAGCAAATTGTTTTCGTGAAGTATATCGACTTCTTCGTCCGTGATAGCCACAGCGGCTTTGTCCTTGTTGCCTCGGCCTGCTTTCTTCAGCTCTTTTTGTTTAGCCTGTAAACACTTCCTAAACAATTCAAATTCTTTATCGTTAATGATACTCTTAGTATAATTATTTTTCTTCAAATGTCTTTCAATACTTGAAACAAGGCATCTTAAACTTGAAGGCTCATAATCCTCTCCGTCTTTACGTCTCACAGACCGAATAAACTCCGCAAGGTGCTTGTTTAATTCTGCGGGCTCTATGTCTTGCACTTCTCGCTCGTCGTTCTTTTCGTTTCTCAAAAACGTTTCCAGCAATTTCACATCTCGTTTCGTTTTCCCTTTCGTATTCCTGTTTTCGAGACTTTCTACGTAATCCTCGACTGAAGTATCGTGATCAACAAACCTTTTCTCGTTCATGTTTTTAAGCTTCAACACTTGCGAAAGATTTCTTTAACAAAGTGAAATGCTGCGAGCTGAATGAAAATCACCTTGTTACGGCTCACACGTCAAAAAACATGATATGCAGCACCTGATTGGACGTATCGTTTTCCTCACACGTGGAAAAAGCAATACGCGCCATTTGATTGGCTGTCGGGTTCTTAGACCAGCTTGTGAACCAAATTTATTTCGCGCCTTTTCAATGGGTAAATCTCAGTACATATATAATAAACATGTACATGTTACAGGTCAAAAAAAAAAATTTAACCTAGATTGATTCTCCATTTCCTTGGTCTCCTAGCCCTAATTACAGCTGTAGTTAAACAATAATTATTATTTTAACACAAATATAATTTTGACCTTTGTTTGCTTTTTGTTAATAATATACGATACAATGTAATTTTATTCGACCAAAATTAATATTTTTACCAAGAAATAGTTTCTTTGGTGATTATTTTAACACATGGATATGTTGGATTTTTAGGTTTCTGCTACATTTGCTGCAAGTCTAATTATTAGCCCAGCCTTGGGTGCTTATATAGGAAAAATATATGATGACAGTGCAGTTGTAGCATTAGCAACATTTGTGGCTGCCTCAGATCTCTTATTTATCTTAATTGCTGTTCCCGAGTCCCTTCCGGAGCGAATTCGTCCAGCGTCATGGGGGGCACCAATCTCCTGGGAGCAGGCAGATCCATTTGCTGTAAGTTGACATAGAAATTGCCTGAGAAAACAGCAGTCATTTGGTGACGCTACCACTGGTTTCCCCTCCAAGTGATGTCTTATAAACAAGCGCAGAAATTCCATACTGGTGAGGCATCATTACTCAGATCTGGGTAGTGATGCGTCGTCTGTATCGAATTTCTGCGCTCATTTCTCAGATGTCATTTGGCGCGGAAACCAGTGGTAGCATCACCAAATGTTTGCTGTTTTCTCAGGCTAACATACAAATAATTATCTAAAAAAATAATTATTACAACAGTGCCATTTGCTAACATCTTGTGATGCCACCTCAAGTTTCCCTGCGAATCAACATGTGAGGAAAACGCGCAGAAATACTGATGACGTCTCACTGCCCTAATCTGGGTAGCAGTGGTGGTTCTGATTGGAGGAAGCAACGTTTCCTTGTGGCACAACCAGTCAGAGGTACTATCCAGACCTGGATAGTGACACACAATCAGTGTGGACTTATTTGAATTTTGCGCTTCCTTAGACATTATTTTGTAGGAAAGAAAGTGATGGCATCACAAAATGGTGGCTGTTTTAGTGGGCTACTTTTCTTAGCAGTAACAATAATAAAATTATGACGGACTGAAGGCAAATTAATTTTACTTGGTAAGGTGGGATTAGTACATTTGGGGTAGAATCTCATTCAGTTTAGAAAAAATTGATCTTAACACAACATAAATTTTCAAGCTTGTTGGGCTACTGTTATGTCGGAATGAGCTCTTTGAAATTTTATCTAAATCTGATGACTATCTCAGGGGTTTCAATAAGTTTTTGCATAAGTGGGTACTTAAGAGTAGCAGGCGGGTATATTTGCCGAAGGCCCCAAGGGCCTTCGACCCTAGGGGGGTCGGGGGGCATGCTCCCCCAGAAAATTTTGAAGTTCTAGACACTCGCACATGCATTTTCAGGTATTTTTTTGTTGCTTTGTTTTTACATTTTTTTGCTCCTAAGTCAACTAATTTAAACAAATTTGAAGAGAATTATGTTACAATGAAGTAGTCATAGTCAAAACCTATTTTGCCCAATTTTTGGGCAAGAATTCGAAGCTGAGATGAAATTATCTGGTCTTAGTTGACGTTCATGTGAAGGCTCCAAGCGGGTAATCAGCCCGTTGCAAGCGGGTAGATCTACCCGCTACCCGGCTACTATTGAAACCCCTGCTATCTTGAAATCACTGAAATCATGCATCAACTTAAATTTAACTAACTCAGGAACACAACTAAACTTATATTCTCTGTGTAAATCATATTGTAATTAAATTAGCTTAAAACATACTATAATTTTTATTTTGCAACAGCTGGTACTGTTTGTAAAATATTTCTTTTTTCCTTTCTTTTCTTTAAATTTGTGTGTCTCTTCCCCCGCCTCGATTAGCCTCTCCTATATGCGGGTGGAAGCTATTGTGAAATTGTAAATTGAGATTGAAAGAATAAATTTGAAATTGAAGTTGAAGTTGAAGTTTTGAGTAAACCAACCCTCTCATAGATTAAATAAGTTATGTAGTGTATGCAACTTGCTGAAACAGTATCACTCTCCATACAGTGTAAAATTGATACAGATCACAATCAACGGCAAACAAGATTGACAAAAATTTTTAAAAAAGTTTTACTCAATTTATAATATTACTCTGACATCAGTATTTATTTTTTTCAATTTCATTCCCAGTCTTTACGCAAAGTTGGCCAAGATCCTATAGTCCTTCTTATGTGCATGACAGTGTTTTTATCGTATTTACCTGAAGCTGGCCAATATTCCTGTATGTTTCTCTATCTTAAACAAGTAAGTGCTCTAAATCATTTGTTATATTATAATATTTTTTAATTCTGTGTTATTAAAGAAGGCCAAAATACAACCTGTGTACTTGTTTGAGTTGATCCTGTAGGATCCTTTAGGATCCTACATAGGATTTCTACCATTCATGGAGATAACCAATTAAAATTTACCAAGCATCAATCTGCATTATCTCCACCAATTAGACTGCAAGACAATGTTAATAACAAAGAACTTCTTTCTTTCCTATGAAATAGCAGTGTAAAATGTACATGTACCTTCAGAGTGTGCTAAGATTTTTAGATGCTTTTACTTTGATTTTTGTTTTTCATGACAAGGCCCATATTTTTTCATTTCGTTTTGCAGGTTATACATTTTACTTCAGAAGATGTAGCAACCTTTATAGCAGTATTAGGAGTTTTATCAGTTATATCTCAGGTAAATAAATAGAGGATATTACATGGTCACGTGGTGAAATGAAATTTCTCTTCACCCCCCCCCCCCCCAATTAAACTTTAAAGTCTTGTTAAATAAAGAAAAGTCTTTCATCTCTAAGCCTCCCTCTTCAGGTAGTGAATAATATTTCACGAGAGAGCACAGCAAACGAGTGAAATAATTATTTTTCGACACGAGAAGATAAATTTTGGTATCTCCATGCGATCATGTAATGTTTTATTTATTATACAAACACCAATGAAATACCAAACCATTCCACTTTAATAGCTTTTTGTTTTGAAAGGCACGATGTAGCCATAGCAATGGTTATCTCTTTCATGTGTGAAGATAATAATTACGTTATTTTCACATGTGAAGATATCATGTTTTCGCACAAAAGCTCACCTGGTATTTCATTGGTGTTTATATAATAAAAAATTAATATTTTACAATAGATCAGGATCAGTGACTCAAGATCTCTTGGATAATAGCACATCAGAGGAACTGACAATTCCACCCTGGGATTTTAGGATTCAATGGTTCATTATTGATATACCATGATCCAGGAGACACAGCATTACTGACTCTGATCTGAATTATCTCAATGGAATGCACCTTTAGTCTTTGTTATGTACACTGTAGACATGTCTCATCCTGTATTTTGTCTTTTTTCATCTTTTAGACTGTAGTTCTTACTTGTCTCAAGAAAACTATAGGATTGAAGAACTGCGTGTTAATTGGATTAATATTTGAAATTCTTCAGTTGTCCTGGTATGGTCTAGGAACACAATTCTGGTAAGTTGAGCAACAATCATTTTGGTTTTTTTGATTATTATGATCGTGTATGTATTGATTGTGTTTTTGTAATTATTATTATATGTAATTAAGTAAAGATATTGTATCTTTTTTCAAAACTGATGCCATACCACACCCCTGACTGCCCATAAAGACAGCTTACCTCCATCCTTTAACCCTTTAAGCCCCAATATCCACATACAAATTCTCCAAACTGATCTCCATACATTTCCTTTAACAATTAGTTGAGAGAATTTGATAAAAGATCAAAGCATTTTCTTTATGGTGATAATTTTATTAATTCTCACAACTTTATCTCTTGACAGTGTATGGATATTGTTAGGAGAACATTGTTGTTGGTCACTATTAGCACTTAAAGGGCTAAAGAGATGTGTTAGAATTGGAATAGTAGAATTTTATCAAAATCAAAATTCTAACAGTTGGAACTGCCACCAATTGATTGAAACAAAAAAATATTCTCTACAAACATTAGAAATGATACGCTACTATTAAATAACCCAGCAAATACAAAAATAGGCCAGGACGGACAAACTTGAAGAAGATTAAAATGGATTGAAATTGTGGTTTTTTCTGAAAACTTTTTAGCACCTGACAGTTTTTCAAAGTTCATTTTTGTTGTATGTAATGTTTGATACAATGCTTTAGAAGTATATTTTTTGGACAAGAAGCCATGATTTTGCTGTTTTCAAGTAATTTCTTTGTTAATGTTAAGTTCCATAGGGCATGAGGAAGTGTAATTGGCAATATTAGTGAACTTATGCAACAGGATGAGAGAGGAGAGACAACAGCAAACCTAGTGTGACAACCGTGACAAAGATTTTGTTTGAAAAAGCCTTCCACCAAACTTCGCATTCCTAAAACAGATCT
The DNA here is from genome assembly GCA_942486035.1 of Porites lobata. Taxonomy (NCBI): domain Eukaryota; kingdom Metazoa; phylum Cnidaria; class Anthozoa; order Scleractinia; family Poritidae; genus Porites; species Porites lobata. Next base: position 1,163,754 of record CALNXK010000095.1, read on the forward strand.
TTTGTAGAAGAGCAAAGAACATCAGTGTTAAGAAAATTCCCGACAAACTTGTAACGCGAGTAATAACCCCGTCACATTTGTCACACACACAAATTTTGCCATCTTCTTCCTTCTGCCATCCTGTTGCGTAAACTCACTACTAACAAAATGAACTTGACAGCTGTGACACAACCTATGGTGGAAAGGTTTTATTGTAGCCAGTGAAGTCTAGGATACAACCCATGATCTTATGTTGTGTTTGTGATGATAGGATGATGTGGGCAGCTGGATCCTTAGCATCTGTCTCCATGATAACTTACCCGGCCATCAGTGCTCTGGTGTCATGTAATGCGGAAGCAGACCAACAAGGTTCGTAATGATTTTGATTGTTTATCATGAAGAAAAATATTTATCATAGCATAAACGTACAAAATTCTTTGATCTGGTTGGCTGTCATCAGCCCTGTTTTTAGCATACAATGTAAACATACAGAACATGCAGTTGTGTGCACACTCCTGAATAGGTTCTTTTGTTTTGTTTTTGTCATTTTTATATATTTATTTAATTTTTTTTTCTTTTCATGTCTAACAAAAATCTTCTTTATTTCTCTATCTACATACTGTAAACTGCTGCTTATAAGCCCATCTGCTTATAAGCTCCCCTGGTTATAGGCCCACCTACATGCAAACAAAAAAATACGTCCGATTATTAGCCCATCCGGATATAAGCCCCAGTTACAGTTTTGATTTTGTTTTGAAATTTAACTGAATTCTATTTATTGCTGCTTTTTTAAGGCTTCAATTGTAAGAGTAATAAATTTAAATCATACGTCGATTGACAGTGCTGTTGCTCATTTCGAAACGTTTTTTGTCGTCCGCTTATAAGCCCATCCGGATATAAGCCGTCCCGTTTATAAGCCCACCCAAAACCCCTTACGAACTTGTTTAAGCTCAGGGCTTATAAGCGGCAGTTTACGGTATGCATTACACCTGATAAAATATTGTAACTAAAATTAATAGAGTAAGTAATGTTAGGTGGAACTTAATTCATCTCTGCAGCTATTTTGTAGGCTTGTCACTCCCCCCATGCTCACCGCTCACCCAAAAAAATTTCACTTTTAGTAAAACACGGCGTGGTTGTTGACATGCCCATCTGGAAAGTACATTGGGTGTGACACAGTGTGACTCCCCCCTCCTTTGAAAAATCCTGACTACAATGTACTCCCCTGACTAACATATTATTTTTGTGTGTAATTGTTAGGCGTGGTCCAAGGCATGATAACTGGGATTAGAGGCCTGTGTAATGGGATTGGACCTGCTTTATTTGGACTGGTATTTTATGTGTTTCATGTGGACTTAGAAGATGATGATCTGAAGGGTGTGACTGTCGCGGTATCAGCCAATCACACCGCTATGGAGGATCCCTATGGGGAGGTACTGAGAATAATGTAATTAAAACTGGAACAAGAGACTGTGGATCATTATAAGTTTCTGGGAAACTGCCCACCTACCCCTCCCTAGACTACGAGTAGTCCCCCATTTTTCCTCAGGGATAGTAGAGCGAACGAAACGCGAGCGTGCGTGGAAATTAGCCCATGCGAGAAAAAGCGACACGCGGCGGGGAGAGAGACCTCGGGATGATTTTCTCGCGCGCTTGCGTTTCGCTCGCTCGCTCGCTCTACTATCCCTGAGGAAAAATGGGGGACTACTCGTGGTCTAACCCCTCCCCTAAGCCGACACTTTGCCACAAGTGGTAAACCAGGGAAACCAGTGGTAGCGTCGCAACGCTATGTTGGCTCTTTTCTCAGGCTGTACTGAGTCTATCATTTGGCATACTAACTTTATGATATTTTTGTTTCACCCTTTTTTGTCTAATTCTAGTGTTAACCATTTTTCTCATTATTACGAACGAGATGAATTCTAGCCTGCGTAGCGTAGTGGTTTTGTTGGGAGCACCACTGAGCGACGAAGCCGCAAAAACGCGCGCGAACAAACGGCGACGCTCCCGTCCCAATCTCCTCGCGATTTCTCTGCCCCCGCCCGCCTATATTACTTAGCGCGCCCAACCAAAACCGCCATGCTACGCAGGCTGGATGAATTCTAACTCGACAAAAATACAAATTTTCAGAATAATTAACGGTAAAAAAAATTAGGAAAATTATTTTGGTTAATATTATTTATTTACGTATTTATTTATTTATTTACTTATTTACTTATGTTTTTTTAAATATTATTTTGCGTTCATCTCTATAGACCATTGTGAAAGGTGCACCCTTCCTGTTTGGAGCTGGTTCTGTTATCCTGTCCCTCCTCTTGGCTTTCTTTCTACCAGACAATGGTGGGAGCATCAATCTCACTGGCCGCTCTCCTACAAGACGATCAATTGATTTTAGTTTCCAGAGTGAATGTGAAATGAGTGGATCCGAATTAAGGGACATAAACGGTACAACAGATAACGCATCTCTTTTATCTGACACCAAGCCTCTTTAACACCCTCAAGGAAAACTTGATTTAAGTGAAACAAGCGTTGCTCCGAATTACAAGACTTGAACAGTGCAACAGATGGTGCGTCTCTTTTATCTGACACCAAACTTCTTTATCACCCTCAAAGAGAACTTGTTGTAATAAGTGAAACTAGTGGCTACGAATTATGGGACATAAACAGTGCAACAGATAGTGCGCCTCTTCTGATCTGACACCAAGCCTATCTAGCACCCTCAAGGCCCTTAATACTGCATTACCATCCGAGTGCCTTAAAATTTATGGCGATGGAAGTCAAGACATTGTGCTCCCCATTCGGCGCCAAGCCTGTTGTATTGCTACCCAAAGAATCTTCGAAGGATTTAAATTCATCCAGACAATCTCAGCTACAAAACTCTTGTACAGGCCAGTTCAAATGCAATTTTCCATGCCATTTACCGGTAACTGTTTTGTTGCATGGAATATCAATGCACTTTTTGCCGCGGCTTAGTTTGTCCTCACATCGCAAATCCAGCAAGTCCTTGAAAATAATGAAAGTTGTACATAAGAGAGTTTATGTCTAATATAATTATGCCTAGAAATTATTTATTCCAGTGCTACTTGATTTTATCATTGTCTTCATTTTCCCTGAACAAGTAATAAATATTTTCGAAATGTGAACTGTTTTTTGTGTGATTTTTATACTGAGCTGATTGCTCGTTCCTGCACTGAGTGATGTATCTTACCATCATCCGACGATTTAGTAAAATTTTCACAAGGGAAAACGAAACTGACACCAATTTCGGAGCATCAATTTCACTTTGTCCGGGCAAAGGTCCTTTTCAATGAAAATAAATTTGTCCGTTTGCCTATTCCAACGGTCAAGAATCGGCTACTTTCCAGATTCAGAAATTCTTACTTTCAAAACGAAGCTAAGTACAAAACCTTTTTTTGTCAAAGTAAATCTTATTTGCATGAGAATAATAAATCAGTTTTCTACCAATGGCTTTGGACTTAGCCTGGCTTTGAAACAGAGGCTTGGGACGATTCGGAAATGGCTTTTGAGCGAGGACCGAAGCCAATAGCCCCTTTAAAAAATGCACTTTATTTGAGTGTCAAGGTATTTACCACGAAAGTGCTAACAGGGGATACTATTTTCAAGTCCCCAACTGGAAACGGGACCGCCATTTTACGTGGTCATCCGAGCCACGCGAAGGTCAAGGCTTACGCAAGCATAAGTAACTTGAAGCTTGGCAAAATCAACGAATGATTGTCTCTGTACGTACTTGTGATCTACTATTAAACATTTGTAATTGAAAAGTATGCAAAAGTATGTTTTCCGCTGCAAATTGGAAATAGCAGAGTTGCGCGCAAATTTTTCTAATTGATTGCGTCATAAACAAAGACACAAAAACGGATTTCTGCGTGATTGTTTTGCGTGGTTTTTTTTGTTCAAGAATCACAAAAGAAAATTCAGGACCTTGAGAAAAATTATGCAACCAGAAAAAGCCGCGTCAGGTGAGCATATAAATGTCATTACTCACAGAATCATATTTGCGAATCAAAATACAATTTTTTACAACAAGTCTCTTAAAGGAATTGGCATGAGACATTCGCTGAAACCTTTACATCATCAAGGAACATTAATGACGAAAATAAAATTGAAGAGAACAAAAGTCTCGCTCGAGAGATGGAAAACGATGCATGATTCGCCATTCAAAAAGATTTTAAAAAAAAAACCGAAATTTAAACGACAGAATGATAGGAGTCAAAAGTGAAAGCGTGGAAACGCAACGGATGGCGAAGGTAACACACTGGGAATTGAAGGACCTCGTTCCCAGGGTTCTCATTTTTGAGGTAAGACAGAGAACCCTGGGACGATATTGGGAGTTAAACTGTCAATCAAAACATTGTCATCTCGCGCGAATTATTCTAAATGACGACATAAAGGAAGATTCACAAACCGAATTCTTCGTCACCGTTTCGCGCAGTAAATGTTGCGCTAGAATTAGGAAAAAATAATCGCGACTTTCAGAACAGTATGGAACCAGGAAATTCCAGTTCAGGTTAGTAAGAATTAAGGAGACCCAATAGACTGATCCAAACATTCAATTTTATTTCATTTTTACCATGCAAGTGAAGAACAAGATTCGCGTTAGAGTATGTTGAAAGTGCATGGTCATCGATACGCTTGTATCAAAAACAAAGAAAGGAAACAAGAATAAGCGTGGCCAAACCCTCAAAAATTGGGAACGCAAGTCTCTGTTGCGTACGATTTGTCACTTTGAAGAATTTTCCGTGAAGTAGACTAAAAAAATTATTTCGAATGGGCGGGGTAAAGATTCGGTAAAAACGTTTGTTTATGTCACAACAATAGCGCGAGCCATGGCAACGAAAGATAGTGGAAGTCATAGCAACCATGAGCTTCGTTCCCAGGGTTCTCAACCTCAGAGAGAGAACCTTGGGAAGGAGGTTGAGAACTATGACGTAATCAAGCGCGCCCGTCGTTACTTTTGACCAGCGGTTAAGTAGCCAAGTGAATAGCCTCGTCCCTAGGCCTTTATTGCGTTCAAGTTGGTAAGACAAAGCTGGTGGTTGAAGCTTTGGGCTCTGGGGATGAGAGTGCGCGCGCGATGCGCAATAATGAACGTAACAAAAAAAAACTGTCGTCTTCAAAGTTACGCGAGATTGACAAACGGCTTTTGTTTTTCTAAAAGAAGTGAAACGTCGATTCACCCGTCAGTGCAGGGAATATATAATATGCTTCTTTGTCTTAGTTGTTTCCCGCCTTTTTTGTTTTTGATAAGTAGTTCAAATTCATACTTATAACTCACTAACTGGAAATTGAATCGCAAAATTTTTCTCACTTTTTGATTCAGGTTCAGCAGGAAAACCTATTTCAAGAAAAAAGTTGGAAAGTAAACTTTCAAAAGTCAAGAAAGAAAACAAGGTATTTACATGGAAGAGTTTTTGTTCCCTTGTACAGTAGCCGTCATTTTCCTTGATGTGGTTTTCTGAAATTGCTTGAACTACGAAAAATTATGGCTTTAAACCGATTTGCGATGCGTAATATAACCTCATATGCGTTGTTTTTTTCTTTTCTCTTTAATGTAGAGATTAAACGAGATGAAGCAAGATGCTCTTAAGGAGAGAAGGTAATTTTTTAAGAGAGGGCAATGACGACGGAGGGTACGCAAGGTTATATTAGCTTTTAATATGCTGAAAAACTTTCAGACTCGGAGAAGCTTTAGTTAAAGTAGAGAGCAGAAAAACTACAACTTAGGAGAGCAGTTGTACATTGCCTCCGCTAAAAGATATTACGAGGCTATTTTTAACGGGTTTGGAGAAACTCTTATGCATTTTTAAAATAGCTAGAAAGATCCATAGCTACCGGCGAAGCTGGAATGAAATCCCCTCCTCTACACTAGAAAACAACATCCCAACAAAATTTTTTTTGTGCCGGATTAAGCAGAAAAGTTCAACATTTTTGCTGCGCAACACAGGTTTCCCGTGAAACTTTACCAGAAAACTTGTCTAGAAAACAATTATCTGAAACGTAAGTCACGACCAATACTAGTGTTACTGATTGGAGGTGATTGAATATTATTCTTTAACAAGTTCAAGTTGGTCAGATTCTACCTCGCCGCTTGGCATAAAAAAGCCGCTTCGTTTGGTCTCAAATCCACACTTTTCTTTATTGCGCTCAAGCGACACTAATCTGCTTAAAGGTACGGAAAAACGGGCAAAAAAAAACGTGCAACTTGTCTTGCAACATTGCTACAAAACGAGTTGTATAGCGATGTTGCGCGTTTTACCACCGCCATCAAACCTGTCTTGCGACAAATCAGGTTGTTAAAGGGAACCTCCACTTCAACAAAAAGATAACTTTAAATCACAGGAAATTTGAAAGTGAAAATAAGCGATTTTAAAATTCACTTTTCCTGATATAAACTCTTTTTTTAAGACAAATTTCGAACAAATTTGTTTAGCAACATAATTTTATTCAATTTAAACTTATTCTGTAGTAAGAGTGGAGGTTCCCTTTAACAGGTTTGAACGTAGGTGGTAAAGCGCGCAACATCGCTATTCAACTCGTTTTGAAGCATTAGGGCCATTTATACGAGGAAAAATAAGACGCGTCTTAAATAAGATGCAAACTGTACCATTTACACGAGCATGTCTTATCTAATAAGACGCGTCTTAGCTAAGCCGCGTCTTATTTTAGACGAAATGTGCCGTTTATACGGAAAGTTCGCGTCTTATTTAAGACGCGTCTTATGTAAGACGCGTCTTATTTTTCCTCGTATAAATGGCCCTAATATTGCAAGACAAATTGCACGTTTTTTGTTGCCCGTACTTCCGTGCCTTAACGTATTGCTTTAAATCCAAAATCAACCCTTTTTTTCGTTACGTATAGGGAACTAGAGGCAAAAGCCAGCACTGCAGCAAAGTCTGAACGGTCAGATACTGAGAAACGCCTGGAGGTATGCAAAACATTTTTTGGTTCTTTTTAAGGACGAAGTTATAGTCTTGGAATAGTAGTACGTAAGGGAATTCTTGTCTGTGTAGCTGCCTCCTGTGTTTTAAATATAATTCAATGCACACCCACGGGTCTTCCGCCATCATAGCATGTAACCGAGTCAGAAATGGATGAAGGAAAATAATTAGCCGTAACACGACTTGAAAAATAATGTTGAGCAGAAGTTCGTATGCCCTCCGATAATGAAAATTTTCTGATGCCGAGCCACCGCAAAATCAGAGTTATAAGTAATTTACGAACAGAGCACCAGGGGGAGTTTTTGATATATAGCCTGTGAAGTGAACAATCATCCTTGACGGAAATTTAATGTTATCTTTCGCAAAATATTCTAATATTTACCCCAAACTATACCGTCATAGTGATTTCCTTTGTTCTCTTTTCCTGTCGTCGTGCAGTGACGGCAAAGAAATGTACAAAAAAGCGTGATGCACGTGCAAATTGTTGTTAAACCTCAGTATTGCTTTTTAGAGGCCGCAGAGAGGGTTTCCACTGAAATATGGTACTTAGAAAGAATGAATATTCACGAAAATTGCAGGCGTGTGAGGCTCGCGCGCTTCGCGCCCTTAAGATTCTTACGCCACGCTTTACCGATTTTTTACTGATTTTGAGGAAAAAAACCGACTGTTTTGCAGTCTATAATTACCGCGATCGCTTAATCAGGTCAGTTTTACAGTGATTAAGTAAAATGATTCGGGGACTTTGTTAAGTGACAGCTTACTATTGAAGGTGACCGTTAAATAGAGGTTCGAGTGATCCCGGTTTAACTGTATAATGGTCCACGCTTGATATTGCAGACATGTCTAGCAGCAATAGAGTTCCTAAAAAAAGAAAATATGGCCCAGCGGAAAAGGATACAGTCTCTTACCAAGAAAAAGGTTAGTTTAACAACTAAAGAATAATCAAGCCGTACTATACTAAGCGGCTGCAGCTAGTCCTTTTACTAAATCTGTCTGAAAGCAAACATAAAAGTTTCAATCGTTCTATTTAACACTTTTATTTATCCTGACATAGAACCGGTATGCGTTCACTCTCTTTATAGGATTGAGAATGCAGGGTCTGCAAAGCTAGAGTTAGAAATGCATTTGCTATGAGGAACTGTTGAAATTGTTTAAACTAACTGAAACATTGACGCTTTAAACGAGAACTGTTATTTGTAAAACGAAGTATTTACGGTCAAGCAGTTAGCCAGTCGAGGCAAGCAGTGGTTACACGTGCATATGTAGCACACAAGCATTACTAGAAAAAAGAGCTTAAAATAAGAAATTTTTGTTAAATAAAAGCTTCAGAGTCGCTCTATATATAAAACACATGTTCAGTACACTTTTGACTTCGAGCAGCAAAAAAGAAACCCATTTGTATACTCATACTCATAAACTGATTCAATGTACGGTCATTTTGTTTCAACAGAAAGACGTCTGGGGCCAGGGGTGACAAAATATGCTCCTCTTCTGTTTGACAGAAGACCAGTGCACTTTGTCCACCCCCGACAATAACATCGTAAAAGTATATTTTAAACTATGCGACACGTGACACATTCTCGTCCAATAGGAAAACGTACTTGTTTTAAAAGAATGATTATCAATTCATTTCCTGTCTTTTTTTTGTTTCAACAGAAAGGAGTCTCTTCCCAAACGGAAGACGTGCATATTCTGTCAACTCCTGACAACAACATCGTTAAGGTATTTTTGAAGTTCTGTGACACGTGACACGTAATCGTCCAATAAGAAAATATGCATCTCTTTAAAAGAATGATAATTATTTTATTTACTGCCTTGTTGTTCAACCAGAAAGAGGTCTCGTCCCAAACGGAAGAGGAACAAATTCTGTCGTCCTCTGACGACAACATCGTAAAGGTATTGTTAAGCTCTTTGACACGTGACACGTTGTTGTCCAATAGGAAAATGTGCTTGTCTTTAAAGATGAATAATGATCAATTCATTTACTGTCTTTCTGTTCCAACAGAAAGAAGTCTCTTCCCAAACGGAAGAGGAACAAACTCCGTCGTCCTCTGACGACAACATCGTTAAGGTATTGTTAAGTTCTTTCACGCGTGATACGTTCTTGTCCAATAGGAAAATGTGCTTGTCTTTAAAAGAATGATAATCAATTCATTTACTGTCCTTCTGTTCCAACAGAAAGAAGTTTCTTCCCAGACGGAAGAGGGGCAAATTCTGTCGACCTCTGACGAGAACATCGTGAAAGTAGTTTTTAAGTTCTCTGGCACGTGACATGTTCTCGTCCAATAGGAAAATGTGCTTGTCTTTGAAAGAATGATAATCATTTTATTTACTGTCTTTTTGTTCCAACAGAAAGAAGTCTCGTCCCAAACGGAAGAGGAACAAATTCTGTCGACCTCTGACGACAACATTGTTAAGGTATTTTTTAAGTTCTGTGACACGTGACGCGTTCTCGTTCAATAGAAAAATCAGTGCTTTTCTTTAAAAGAATGATAATCATTTCATTTACTGTTTTTTTTTTCCAACAGAAAGAAGTTTCTTCTCAAACGGAAGAGGAAGAAATTCTGTCGTCCTCTGACGACAACGTCGTTAAGGTATTTTTTGATGTTCTTTGACACGTGACATGTTTTTGTCCAATAGGAAAATGTGCTTGTGTTTAAAAGAATCGCAATCACTTAATTTACCGTCTTTTTGTTCCAACAGAAAGAAGTCTCTTCCCAAACGGAAGAGGAACAAATTCTGTCGACCTCTGACGACAACGTCGTTAAGGTATTTTTTGATGTTCTTTGACACGTGACATGTTTTTGTCCAATAGGAAAATATGCTTGTGTTTAAAAGAATCATAATCACTTAATTTACCGTCTTTTTGTTCCAACAGAAAGAAGTCTCTTCCCAAACGGAAGAGGAACTAATTCCGTTGACCTCTGACGAAAACATCGTTAAGGTATTTTTTAAGTTCTATGACACGTGACATGTCTTCGTCCAATAGGAAAAAATACTTGTAGTCGACTCCCGATAACTCCAGCCTTCTATTGAAATCGAAAAAAATTTTGAGTTTTCTGGAGTTCGAAACAAATAACTGGTAGTCATACACACTTCAAGTGTTTAAAAGTATGATAATTGATTAATTTCACCCGATAATTTATTTTTCTCAACAGATAGAGACCTTCTGTCAGACACCTCTAAGTGAAGAACTCAATTTTTTTAACTTTGAAGATCGACTTTTAGAGGTAGCTTTTTAGTTCAGTTTACCCGTGACTCGTTTGGTATTAGGAAAATGTACTTGAGACAACAATATTTGCAACAGTCCGTCTTAACGCGAGCCAAGCTTATCTTCATGTGATTAACTGAACCATTCAAAGTTTATTTAAACTTCACACAATAATATTTCATAAGAATAACCTAGTATTTTCAAGATTATTTAAAGGTCAGATTCATCATAATCACTCAGTAAATAAATCAATTTCTATGAATCATGTCACTTACTCCGCGTTAAATTCGGGTACGCTAGTAAAGACCCGCATATAAGAACCTAGAATGTTCGAGGTAAGGCTGAACAGGTTCTTATATTTTAGGGCCGGTAGTTTTTCACATTTCTGGCTGATTAGGCTCTTAAAAGGTTCTTATTTTTCAGAGGTTGCGCTAGTCATAGTGTAACCGTTGGCAGAAATATTAGCTAAATATTGTAGTACTAATACATCAGGGCAAACAATCAAGGTCCAAGAAGAACATCAATACATTTCTATATTTTTTACATGAGATATTAAGATTTTTAATCATCTATATTGCACGGTAGCTTTACGGCAAACATTTCTAGTGAAAATCCAAACAAATGTAAATCAAAGAAAACATATACACAATAATCTTTTGTCAAAAGTTTCTCACACAATTAAAATAATCGAGAATTTCGACCATCAAAGTTGGAGTGATTTTTTTTGTACAAGAACCTATTTTTCTTTGCCAGGCTGAACAGTTTCTTATATTTTTAGGTATTTAAATGCCAAACTTCAGCTCGCAGGTTCTTAAGAGCAGTTGTCTGTAAGATTCGAGCTATATTAAAAAGGCGCTGCCACACTATCTCACCGAATTGGCTAAAAATTGGCATGTAGACTTGATTTGAGGTCTTTAATAATGAATAAGTAACTTTAGGTTCTAATTCCTTCTATTTCGGAAATTATCGACATGGCCGGTTTTTGGGTGCCTCGGACCGGCGCCATATTGGTTAATAGAAGCTGCTTTTGAGCCTTCGACTACAACCCTGTCTTCAAAGCTAATCTTCCTTTGCCAATACAGATTGAAAGAACAACCCCTCTTTATTGTATTTTTAGAAACTACTTCGAAATTGATAACGTTTTCGCAACGATCGATTAAACTTTTGGTGGGTATACTTTTTGAATTTTTTACACCCGCAAAATTAACAGAATTTTAAAGGCGTATATCTCTTTTGCCTCATCGCATTGAAGCTTGCCAATCTGCCTGAATACTCACTGTTTGTAGTTAAATCGAGTTCGTTAATAAAAAAATTGGGCAAATTTAACGGAACAGAAACAAAAGTAATGAATAGAAGAGTGTTCTAGCGACTTTGTCAATAATCTGTACACCTAATACTCGCCAGGTGTTGCCAAAATTACAATCGATAATAGAGTTTCTGTCATTAAATCTGAGTGATCTGTGTAATAAAATTAGCCTCTGTAATATAATCGATAACTCTCCTGCGAAAAACAGTATAAAAAAGGCAGATTGTATAAGGAAAAGGAAAATGAATTTGTTATGTTTATGCTACGACGCGTAAACAAAATTCAACCATCACAGTCGAAAAGGAATTTTCCTGATTTTCCTCCAGTTCCTTTATCGAAACCAGAGCTTTTAAAATTAACCATAGTAATGAAAATTGAGATGTATTACCTTACTCGACGACAAAGTTGCCAGTTTCCACCCTGATCGAAAAAAAGTAATATTTTCCCCCGCATATCGCGGGTCGTCACGTTCCTTGCCTGGCGTTACAACTCACGTGAAACCGCCTGGTTTCAAACAACTGAACTGAAGAATCCGTGAAAATCTTAGCCAGGCAATAAATAATGGAAGTTGATATAAGTTATCATTATTAGTGAGCGAGGATGCCATGATATTTCCAGGTACATGTATTTACAGCGTTTGAAGATTCACTCAAAACTCATGAGACATGAGCCCTTGAAATAAACATCATTACTTCCGGTTTTTAAAATTGGGCGTTGGCAAAGTAATGAATAGACTCATTCTACCTTGTACACCGTTAACAACGGTTCCGTGTACAATTTTCAGGTATTTTGTCTCAATCACGAAGCCCGTTTTGAGGAGATTCTTGATAAACAGAAAAATTGGTTTGGAAGGGGTTAAGAAGAATGAGGGATGAGCCCAGGACAACAAAAACCACAGTCACCCCACCGAAGGGCTTTAAAACTGTGCGCAAATGCCTCACCCTAGGGACAATTCCAGATTTTCGTTTCCTTGAAAAAGCTTAAAATCGCTAGACAATGCATGGACAACTCAAGACAGTCCTAATTCAAAATAAAGTAAACAGCAAAGAAAATTCAGTTAGCGACCAGAGTGTTTATCCGATATCGCGAACAATAAGGAGTGATTGAAGATGTGTCTGCAGTTTAAGGTAAAATCATTTACCATGCTCACGGACCTTTCGACAACATAAGTGTACCGATTGACGTAATATCAGTGGTAAAAAACGAACGCTTTTTACTGTAGGGCGATGACGTCATCATACAAAAGGCGTCTTCACTCTTGCATCCAGAATTTCAAACTGCCAAAACCTAATTTTCTCTGCTCGTCAACTCAAAAACGCCTCTGAGGGCAAGTAGTGGTAATGTGCTTGTTAGTAAGAAGTCCAACATAAGGAGACATTCATAATCAACTCGGTTAATGCATTGATAAAGCGAAACTTTCTCCTTTACCCTTAGGGAGAGAGTTCAAAGGCCCAAAAGATTTTTAGTTCAGCTCTAGCATGTGTTGTCTAGCGATTTGCCTTGAGCGTCTCTAAATTTCCCAGATCAAACAAGCTGTGCCCATCGTACATAATCTTGTCTGGGCTCCCTTGAAAAATTGCACTTCATCAGATGCCTTCAAGTTCATCCTCCGCCGCGACAACTTCGTGATCTATTTTAATGAGTGGTTTTCTGGAACTATCCTATGGTTTGTCCTTTCTGGTCGTAACTATATTAGCGAGCGCATTTCAATTTCTCTCCAGCAAAAGTCTCTATCAGGAGCGTAGCCAGGATTTTCCAGGTGTGCGTAAAATTTCCAACACTTACCCTAACATCTTACTCAGTTCTCTCGCAACGTTTCCCCATTACATTTGCTAATTCTGTTAACTAGGTGAGGTTATGCGTGGATGAAATGGCACTTGCAGTCGGTGAGAAAATTAGGTTAGACACTTTACCCTCAAGGACGACTCTCACGTTTTGCTGACACTTTCTACCTTAGAAGAGATAAGTGAAGCTTTGCCTTCCCCACTCCGTGTAAAAAAATGTCGTTCGGCTGTTCAAACTACTTTCAGAAAACAACAAACTTCCCAACTTTAATTTTTAATAAAGGTATAAGGGTAGGAATCCAAATTGTTTTGGAGTATTTCACTGATTTTAACACGATGATTGTGAAATAGTGTCTAGTGAGTACGGAGGCTAATGCCCCATCGTAAAAATCTGAAATTGAAAACAAAAATCTTGTATAACCGAGTAGTACACAATTTTAGTTATTTTATTGAGTTGTGAAAAATATCAAATTTGTTTCTTCTTGAATGTGTTATACTCTCATCCATTCAGTCTTTCCGATATGCCCGTCGGATAGCGGAAGTTAACGTAAATGATCGATTACCTGAAAAGAAGCTACGATCCTAACTTTTCACCTTCGGGTCTTTTCCCTAGCCATAATTTTTTTCCCTCAAGGAATTTTTCTCTGTTTTACATAATAATTGGTCTTGCATTCAGCTTATCGATTTTGAGAGCCTAGTCCTGTGCCGTATTCTGATGCGATCTACTTTATGTAGCTTTCCCCCCATCCAACAGCTCCTTACTGAACAAAAACGGTTTTAATTGAGTCTATTCAAAGAACTAGCCAATATTTTTCCAGCGGTAAGCACGATGTTCCTAATTCCCCCTAGTCCTCTTCTTAGACGCTTTCATGTGCATCAGGTGTTAAATTTTCTTTTCATAAGGTACAATGCTCATAATCGCGCATTCTGATGTCATTAATGCTTAAAAAAAATAAAAATTAGTTTATCGAAGAAAGAGTGAATTAAAGGTGTCATGAGGCGTTTGTGATTTCATGAATTATTTGACGCGTTCCTTTTTTTACGGCTTATGTCCGTTGGTGAAATCGCTACTTGGGTTTTCTTGGATTGAAAAGGGCGGGCTCTTTCTAAACGTGGCGTTGTTTATGGGACCTTAGTATTCAGAACAGAATCAGTCGATGGAAAACAACGAAAAGGCTTTTATGTGGTAAGTTACAGTGATGAACCTTGCCTCGAGATGGTCATATTTTTGTACATACCTTCATGCAATTCGGTGTTGGTCTGAAAATTTTTTGTTATGGATGGGGGAAGGATGGGCGGGAGAGATCAGAACATGTACTTCGTGTTGTTTACGAGACATTAAAGTAATGAAAACTGTTAAACACTCTTCTACAAATCAAAATCTGATAGTTGCAAATGCTTACGGGAGGCCCTAACTATATGATGATTAGAAGGGCAATATTTGGAAAGGTGCATGGTCGTGGAGTTAAAAAGTTTTGACTAATCAACCAATTTCCCGCCAAACATAAGGGCGTGGGCAGTGGCCCCAAAATTGTGTTCGCTCGCCCCGGGCTGGCTCGACTTTTGGGATACGGTTATGGAGTTATAAACAATGGGCGCTTTCCATTTAGGAAAAAAACCCGGAAATTTCGGTGGTAGCAAAAGTGGAATTTCCGATTGGTAAAAAGTTGTTCCATTTGGTCGTAAATCCCGGTACGTGGCGGTGCCCGACCGTGGACCTGGAACTGGTACAAAGTACGAGAAACGTAAATGGAACACGACATTCCGTTCGGAAATTCCAACCGGGAAAACGGGACCACCTTTTTAGATTTTCCACTTTTTCTGGGAATTTTCCAGTGGGACGAACCGACGAAACGTGTTCCATTTACCGCCGAACCGGAAATTCCGGAAATTTTGACTAAATGGAAAGCGCCCAATGAGTTCATCATCTATATAGCCTACTCGCCCCAAAGTGACTGCATTTCGCTTTTCAGAGACCCATCAGTTACTGTATGACCCTCTCCGATCAGATTTTATGTCCGTGGTACTGGTGGTGAGGTCAGTCCACAAGCAGAGTCATGAAAAACACTGCCACTTGAGCCTTTACGTTCAAAACATTCCTGGCTATCGGGAAAAAAAGAAGGAGCTTTTAAAAATACTAAATAAAATGTCATTTCAAATTTCACTTTGTAACCGTTGGAAAATTATTGTGAATCAGACCGAATGAAAGTTCACTCAAAGAGGGGGAGGGGGGAGGGGGGTTGGTAGTTCTTAACAGTTCCAGTTAGCTAGAAAATTAAAAGTTACGAAAAAATAGTGGGCGAACTGCAGAATACATGCAAGAATGAGAAAGAAAATAGAAAACAACTTCCTGTTCAAATTCGGGTGAAACGTTTAATAGCGTCAAGAAGACTGAACTTGATTGAGGTTGTTCATTTCAGTTCCGTTCCAGCGTGCAGTTCCTTGTCCTCCTAAAAATAGCTTCGTCTCCCACTGATCATTCCATGTCATATTTTTCGGACTTATTATTCTGCAATGACGGTACGATCAGGTAATTTGACTTGATGAGTTCTTTAATTTCATTGCATGTACTAGTTTTATATCTTACGCTGGAAAGATCTGCCAAACAGTGTACATTAGCAAAGGTAGGTTCCTGTTTACACGTGTAATTATCGAATACCATACAATTTGCATAAAGCTACAGTGCACGGTTGGTTTTTCTAGCCTTTTGATAAAAATTGATAACGTTTGCGTTATCTTTGCCTAAGAAAATATGTAATTTGTAACTGTATACAGCGAAATACTACAGAGGAAATTGTAACTGTGCAGTACACGAGCGGCTCCCGATTGGTCTGGCAAATCGAAGAGCGAACTTGAGCTAGTACCGTGTGTAACAAAATTTATAATTTTCATTTTAGCGCATATTTCAAGCTCTTCGCAAGATCAGAATCAAAAGATCATCTGTTTACATTACAAGGGAGGGTTTTTTAAGCGATAGATAGGGTTTAAGAGGCACGATCAACTTTTAAAGA
>CALNXK010000095.1:1185000-1282500 GCA_942486035.1 Porites lobata
CTATGATGAGAAGTAAGTGCAATTGTATTATTTGAAAAGATAAGATGGATCAGGTTATTTAATACATCAAGAAAAGGCAACTTTAAACATATTAACGGGGAATGTGCCAGGAACATCAATCATACCTTGGTGTTAAAGATATCAGTTGTTTCAAAGCAAATGGCTATGCTGTGGTTTTATTTAATTATAACCTAGGTTTAAATTTTTTTTTTGCTTCCCTTTGTTTGGGGGTACGGTAATATGAATTTTATGATTATGAGTTCAAAACAAAGAGAATAAAATTCAAACTTAGGATAAAAGTAAACCACAACTGAGCTGCAATATTAAGTGTTGCAATTATACGTGGGGGAAGTACTTTGAAGTCTTTGGTTGGAAGGTACTTTCTAAAGGTTAGCTGTTAAAATATGCATGGTAAGTATACTTCCTCTGTTTAGCCCTCTGGATGCTTTTTTTTTTTCTAGGGGCACTCCTTTAATGTTTTTGCAGAGGGGAGCTCTGCTTCTCTTTAATGAACATTATTTTTATTGTGGAGAAAAATATTTCAAGCTCAGTGTAAAACTGAATGTGTCAGTGACTTAAACCAGTTAATATTGTCAAGCTGCTTTATTAGCTTGATTCAGTAATATTGCAGTGCACCTACCATCAAGCATCACATCATCAATGTTGCAGAGGCTGGCACTTTATTAGAAGGTGGTTGATAAGCCTTCAAGCAAGCTGTCTGTAGTTTTGGAAATAAAGAGTCTAAGGTCTCACACAAGTGATGGGAGGCAAAAGATTGGAGTACCGATATGTTTTTCAGTAAACACGCGCAACTGTATGTGTATAGTGGCCACATTACGCTTACTCAATGCATGTAAAATAACACAATAGATCTTGCTACCCATTTTCCCTGATTTTATTTCCCCTCCAGGGGACATAATTTCTTTTAACATATTGGGGTTTTCAAAAAAGGGGCAAGAAGCTTTTAAATGAATTTTAATTCATTTAATGAAGCACAGTATCAAAGAAATTAAAGAGAAGAATCAGACTAGAGTAACAGTAACCCAGAGGGGAGGGGGGGGGAGTACTCACCAAAGAGGCTCTGCCCCAGGGACCAACCCTTTACCCTTTGTATGTACCATTTTAGACAGAAAAGGTACCCCTTTTGTATACCCTCTAGTGACAAATGGTACCCCTTTCACATACCTAATTTTGAACGCTGCATCCCTTTTTAACTGCTGTAAATACACCATCTTTACAAAAACAGGTTTTCTTGTCTCTCACATCCATAAAATGCATCTGTGACTGATCTCATTTTGGTCCCTTTCATATACTTCAACTATAAAAACCCCTTCCCTTTCATGTACCTGAAGCCTGAAAAAGGCTTCAGGCTCTGTTTAGGTCATTATAGTACCCCCTCCTCCTGCACCGAGAACAGTACTTGATACAGCGATATTGTATGGTATGAATTGCACCAAACGTTTCGTGCCCATGAAGAGGTACTTTGATTATTTTACGACATTTTTCTTCAAAAGGGAGGGGTTTGGGATCTCATTCTTAGGGGGGCGGGGGTTAATTGAGGATCTGCAGTGAGTGAGAATGTTGCATTCAATGCCATCCAATGGTTTTGATTCAGGAAAGGGTCGTCAGGGGTATTTCGCAGAAAGACAAATGGCCACTGTACGACTTTGAAGCAGTTACTGATTAGGGTGAGGAAAATGAGTGAATTAGGTTCCAGTAGGGTCATTATACTGGTCTATACTGGGCAAACTGACCTGAAACAAATTGTTTCACAAAATAATAAAATGATATTATTTTATTTTCATGGATCAGTGAAACACTTCAATATCATGAATACTTGCAGTGTAGTAGATCTAATAATATTAAAAGCAGAACCAGATTGTTAAAGTAGTCTTACTAATTATGTGATGACGTAGTCAATAACATTTTTCAAAGCAGTCATCTCTATCAAAGGAAATAGTAGAAATTTGCACACAAGCTACTTGACTACTTCGATGTATGTTATCTATCATGGAAAAGTAGTTAATTGCTTTGTGGGCTAGACTCAGTATAGATTCGCTTGAGTTCCAAATATGGCTGTACATGTGCTTTGAGAGTTTTTGTCCCGATTGGCTTCTTTCAACTGCTGTTGGAGCACATTTTGTTTCCTACGGATAATTGTTTAGTAAAACGCAAAAAGCTGAAAAACGTCATGAAGTTATTACCTCCGTATTATTTCAAGCACCTCATGAGCATATAGTTCAAGTAAAGTAACGCCGTTATCGGTTAAGTTTGTTTCGACGGTTCTCTATCATCGATCATCGGCCATATTGGATTTTTATGGAGGTTTCCGCTGACAACTCGTTCCCAGACTTCCGTTCCCCGTTCCCCGCTCCCCGTTCCCCGTTTTAGTAACATCCTTGTCTTGTGTTCACTCCCCCCACAAAACGTGAAATTAGGCCGGCACAGTGACGGCAGTAAAATGTACAAAAAGAGTGATGCATGTGCAAAGTTGTTGTTTTGCCATTTTTTGCCGCTTTCGTTGACTTCGCCGTCGACGTCGTCACGTAAGCTTCTTTATTTTACCCAGCAGTGTACTAAAGGACCCAAACATGTTGGGGCTCAGCACCCGTTTGTGTGCAGCTTTGTTTATATTTAAATAAATATTATAGATGTAAATAATATGTAATTAACAAATATAATGTAAATAAAAGTGACGAGTTTATAAGTACAGAATAGAATTTTCATTAACAATATTGTTGTTTCTCCAGGACTGTTAAACTTTGTGAGAGCCCTAGCCCTGTCAATGGCAGTTTTAACCCCATTTCTTTGACTGTCTTCTTCGTAACGCTACAGAAGCATTTCGTGTATGGCTAAAGGGCTATGACTTCAATACAGAAAAATCGTGATCCCGCACGACGTCATTGTTTACATTTTTCCTCATTAGCATACGACTTAACCAGCCGTGGCCGGAAATATGAACTAAATGCAAAAATTGAAAAAGCTGATTAAGTTGAGCAATTTGTATAATTTTCAGCTCTTTGCAAGCAATATTGAAGGAAATTTCAGCCATTGAAATCTGCGAAATTTCTGTGTGGCAAAAAAAGTTAATAAGACATACATTCTATGTAAAATTTCGAGTTTGTAGAAGAGAATTTCTCCGAAACCATTCGGTGTATTAGGCTCAAATCTTCAGAGATAACTGAACCTGTTATACCTTTCAATATTCAGCGTCATCAGATGGTCATAAGCATATGTTAATGAGGCAAAAACAGTGTAAACAAACTGATTCGCATGTACGTGCGGTTAATCCACGCGACCGGGCACGTCAACGTTTGCTTCAACAGGCTTGTAAGAACAAAACGTGGACAATGAACTGCAGGATAATAAGGATCTCGATGATGCAGATCAACGCTATTTTAGGGGGATTTTCATGGCTCAGAAATTCAAAAACTCCAGATATTGCGTGCACATTTTTTTAATCAAATGGTATCAAATAGCCTAATAATAAGAGGACGTGAAATGGAAGACTTGAAGGGGAACAGAAAAGCGAAAGATTTCTCATTGTGGTCTATATTTTATCCGCTTTTCCACATGGCAAAAATCCTCTAAAGAACCAGAACATAATTGGCTGTAGTCTTGCATTAAATTGAGGATATTGCGGAACAGGACCGATACGGTATGTTACTCACACACCGCATACGTATCGAACAATAATAAAGCAACATGTTTAGGTGTTGACTACGATGTCAGAGCTGGCTAAGGTTTGATTCATGTGGAGGAGTTTTGACTTGCCTTGTTTATACCCCGCGAATAAGTTTAATTAGTCTTAACAATGTCTGCTGCATGTCTTGCTACAGTTAAATATTGAAATCACAGAAAAGAGCTATTTTCAATTGCTATTCCACCCGGAAATATCCTCGCTACTTGTTCGATCTTCAGGCTCCGTATCCGCAGTCCAGCGGTTACCAATCCTGGTTCTTTATTTTCACTGAACTTTGCCTCTTCCGTTTTCCCACATGTGACTCCACACAAAGCACGTTCAAAACAAAAACGTTCCTTATTATAGAAATATTACACCATACCCTTATATACTCGAAACGTTTTCAAGATGAAAGAAATTTGGGATCCTAAAAAAATTGCTTCGAGCATAACGAGAGAAATCCAGGCATTAGCTGTACTTTTCCAAGTCTGCTTGTTTCTCTTCGGGGGTATTTTGGGCATCTGTTTGCTCTTAATTCTGCTGTTAAATGAATACACCAGAATTTTAGCTGTCCTCTACATCGGCTGGGCCTTTATTTTAAACTCTCGAACGCCATCTCGAGGAGGCTATCCACAGGCGTTACAGATAGTGAGAAGATGGAATATGTGGAGGTACTATTGCGACTACTTCCCTATTCAGTCGGTGAAAACGACGGATTTAGATCCAAAAGACAATTACATCTTCTGCTACCATCCACACGGGATCATGGGCTTAGGAGCACAGGGTAACTTCTGCGGGGAGGCAACCGGCTTCTCAGAAAAGTTCCCAGGGATTTATCCTCATCTTCTGACGCTCTCAATGAATTTCAACGTCCCCTTTATTCGAGAGTACACCCTATCAGCGGGGGTGTGTTCTGTTGACAAGGGCAGTATCGAATATATTTTGACGAAAATGGGCCCTGGACATTCAGTCATTATTGTTGTCGGAGGAGCTGCCGAAGCGTTGGAAGCAAGACCTGGCAGCGTCAAATTAACGCTAAGGGAAAGGAAAGGATTCATAAAACTTGCGTTAAGTAATGGGTAAGATTTAAAATCGCTTTAAACTAAATTTTGTGTAACTTTTGCACTTTTGCCCCTCTTAATGTGAGGACAAGTTTTTCAGTAGCCTAATCTAAACTTCTAAAAGTCTGCCAATTTCCGACTTCTTGACTTAGCCCAAATTTAAGATTAGTTACCATGGAAACTAATAGGCTCTTTTTTTCAGTTGAGCAAAGATTAAATCTAAATGAGTCTTGGGGCATCATTCCTCTTCTAAAAATTCCTGCTGGAAACTGTTAACAAACTTTTTAGATCAGTATGACTTTGTGTCGTTACGCAATGCTGTGAGGAAGAACGTTGCCTGACAACACAAAGAAGGTCTCTGAAAGAGGACTGGTATATAGCGCGTCATGTATCTTTCATTCTCTTTCCTCTTCCAAAACTTCTTTCCGTAAACTTTTAACCAGCTTTACATCGGCGCTGTATTGTGCACCTTTGCAGAGGAAAGCAACAATCTAGCAACAGGGGCCCGAACGACAATTTTCGGAAAATTATCTGTTCGGAAGACGATTTGAGGTCTAGAATTTTTGGATCATCTTCTGACAAATTTCTTGCTTGCCTGCCTCTCCTAGGATTTTCGAACTTCATAAAAATCGTATAATTGCCTATTTTTAACGGATTTTTACCCTAAAAAGGTCACCTAGAATTTTCGGGAACCTTTTTTCTGGCTGAAATTTTCGAAAAGGTAAATTTTGATCACTATAATTTTCGGACCACTATACTTTCAGCTAGGAAATCCGAACAGATGAAAAATTTTTAGGGGATAAAAATAAGCCTTTATCTACCGTTTAAATACTAAAGTACGTTCAACAATGCTATGTTTATGTGGTTTTGAACTATACTCTCTTTGGGTGCCCCTCTAGCAACAATTGTTTTTATTTTAGAGCCTCCCTGGTTCCAGTGTTTTCCTTTGGGGAAAATGACCTGTATGACCAAGTAAGTAACCCGGCTGGGTCATCCCTGCGGCAGTGGCAAACAAAGATGAAAGAATACACAAGAGTAGCACCAGTTCTCTTCTATGGCCGCGGGTTTGGACTACTACCTCACAGAAGGCCTATCCACACTGTGTGTAAGTTAAGAAATAAAATATATTGGAGAATACGTGCAGTGGTGTAATCAGTGGGAGAAAAAATCTAGGATTAGTATTTTGATCTCCGATACTTTGGTCACTTTACAACAAAATGCATGTGTCAACCAAAGTAAAAGAATTAGGATTCCGGTATCCGGGAAATTTTTGCTTGTGGAATCCGCAATCTTTGGTTTTGGAATCCAGAATACAGCTCAAGAAATCCGGAATCCCACAAAAGATTGGAATCCAGGATTCAATTTTCACTTACAAAGACTGGAATCCACGGCGTGGAATCCAGAATCGAAGACTGTCTGGAATTTCCTTACAAGGGGCGAAACGTGCCAGCGATATTGGCGCTAACCGGTAGTTCATTATTGTTTTTACCGTGGTTGCTCTGTACTTTGCTCCTGCGGTAGCTCAAAGTTCATTAAGAATCATAAGCTTAGGGGGCTAATATTAGTGTTATTTTAAGGCATTATCGTGATGTAAATCACTATTTATTCTTCTCTCTTTTCCAGTTGGTGCACCTTTGAAAGTCGATAGAGTCGAGAATCCTTCAAAAGAGGAAGTAGATAATCTTCATTCGCTCTATGTTACAGCGTTGAGAGAATTGTTTGACAAACACAAGAAGAATTATGGAATCGCAGAAGACGTACATTTGGAAATCTGTTGACTTCCGTGTATCCAATAAATGACAGCTGACTGTAAATTAAACACAAGGGAGCTGTTTTTCTATTAGTTCTGTCTTCAAAAAATAGTCTGCTGAGAAGACATGTGCGCTTACTGGTAAAGAATGACCATAAATGTAGTTTATACTTTGTTCATAAGTAGTTCTTTTGTAAGGACCAGTTGGTTTACAGTATTGCGCATGCATCCAGCGCAAGGAGGGAGAAGAAGGGGCCGACAAAAGAAGCGTTGGGAGAATTATATCCCTGGGTGGATAGGGTTGAAGTTTTACAACGCCCTAAGAGAAGCTGAAAACAAAATCAAATGAAGGGAAATAATAAAAAAAAGGGTTGCTATGTCCGTGGCGCCCCAACGGTCACCATGAAAAGGGGATAGGTGCAAGGTACATGCACCCTTCATAGTTACCTTCTTCTCTTACAATGTTTTAAAGTTTCAAATGTCAATATATCTCAGCGTTTCAATCTTGAACGACAACTTATGTACTTTTGAATATAGATCTCTTTATACATAAGAAAAAAAAAACCAACAAGCTCAGCAAAGTTCTCCAAAGCTCTACTGAGTATCCATAGCAGATCTCGACTGTGTTAAATACAGTTTTCAACTCCCAACGTCTCCAAATATCGGATGCAATTATTATTCAAAGTGGTTCATTTACTTTGATAGTATCAAATAGTTGGTCTAAAAAGAGAATCTTTTAAACATATGAGGGAAAATTTGGCAATATATGGCAGGGCGCAAGCGTGAAGTACTGACCAGGCCGTGGGTTGGGGCATGTGTGCCCCTTGCTTTAAGTTTGTCTAATATCAAATAGACCTCTTTATCTTGTAGGTTTTGTTTTCCCAATAAAGGTCATGTGATAATACTCTAAAGAACAGTTTCTTTCAAATTTCGTCTTATTCACCTGCATACGTACGCGTAATTTATGAATAGACAAAGAATAAAGTTCCCCTGGGACCTCTATTGGGAAAACAAAACATACAAACTAAAGAGGTCTATTCCAAGGCCTGTTAGTTTAATCCTAACTACAAGAACATTTACTTCGAAATAGGGACTGATTTAAACTACCTACTCAATTTATTTTTTCTTTCAGTGTACCTTGTTTTTCTTTTTTATAAGTTCGTCTTTTATTGATTAAAATAGTACTGGCTTGATGTAATAAACATCTTGGAGAAAACTTGAAATATGATATAGGACTTCCAGCAATATTTTTGTGCGGAAGTAGTTTGGTTTTTAATCACAAATGACCCACTTCCTTCATTTATGAAGAATCACCCATTCCTTATCGGAAAAATGGAATGATCGGCCCCAAATCAGAGGTGGCGGGAAACGCCATTCCTTACTGATCCGTCGGCCATTTTGTTCTTTTATTTGGTTGGCTTGGAGACGACTATTGGGCATTGCCACAGGCAGCCCAATACAAAATCTCGACCCGTTTCAACAAGCCGTTGAACGCCGGTTTGACTTCGATGTTCTTGAGGTCTTACAAGACTTGGTCTTACTTAAGGGCTTATTCACAGATTGACTTAGCGCTTTACTTGCTATAAGCCAGTATGAACAAAAAGTACACTTCCCAATGAAGATAGGTAACGAAGACCCTAAAACCCACTGCGTGACTGAGGACTAGCTATGTTATTCAGAATTACGTATTTTTTTTAGAAAACAGATATCAGTAACGTACGAGTTTTTAAGAAAAATTCGTTAGTATCATGGGAAGACGAACGGGACATTGTCACCGTACACCCCTTGTTCAAAGCTTCTTATCCAGAATAGCCTGCGTGGTAGACGTCATGTTCAAGTTTAAGACCCAAGACCCAGAATAGCGGCATATACCTGTGTAACGTTAAGCCAAATAAGGGAGAAACCCCGGGCTTCCATCCCAACCCCATCCGCCCCACTGGGCTTTGTGTTTTGCTGTATTTTATTGCACTGTTGTCTCTCGGACTAAAATAAAGTGAAAATAAAAAAACGCCTATAAATATCTGTTGCCGACATGTTTATAATATTGGTATAGTTATTACTGGTAAGGTCTTGGGAAGGGTTGTTTTTCCCCGGAATTGAAATGAGATATCTTTTGAGCAGAGGTTAATTGCTACTCAAACCTAATCACACATACACTAATCCCTATTTTTAAAAATATCTAAGAAAACAACAGGTATTCGAACCCCGACCGAGTCTGAAGTCTCGCAGGCAGAGTTTAAAATACTGTTGAAAGATCTCATCTTCCGGGATTGCACCAAAGGTCCCCGGTTGTACGCCTGGTGTGATTTGAAAAGGTAACTTGTAATATGGGTAACTGTACGGTTAAACGACCTAAATGACTGTCGGGCGCTGGTACGTGGCTCGGAAACCAAATTTTTGAGGTTTGTATTATTAACTAATGTTCCACGAATGATTCTCACGTGGCCACACGGCATGCACGCGACAAGTCACTTTACTTTCGCTAACGTAAGTAAAACACCTTATATTGTAATAAGGACTGTGGACAAAGGACTACAGCAAAATAACGACTGCCTCAGCCAATGCTATTTCTGTAGCCAAGGGCATTTTCATGAAACAGAAATCTTATAGATTTGGGTGATCGCAGGAGAAGATACGTCCTTATCCTCTATTGGTGATCGTGCAGGGAGAAATATAAAAAATTCAATAGTCTGCTAATTTAGTGAGTCGTTACGTAATAACCTAATCACATCTATAAATATAAAGCCTAACACCGAAAACGAAAGTCACCCGCAGATAAGGGGGCAATTCAAATCTGGGACAGGATCAATCAAGCCCGTTTTTTTATCCAATATTTTCATCTATATATAATATGCGGGGTTAGGCAAATCCAAAACAGTAAGATCGAAAAGAAGGCAGCCACCCTGAACTGAAATTTGGGGCTGTAAATTGAAACCAAGACATTTATTTGTTAAAACAGTTTACAATATCTCTGTGCAATTAGAACAAATGTTCTTTTAATTTGTAAATAATGTTTTAATATGTTTAGCACCTTTTAAGGGTCACTTCATTTTGTGTTCATTTTATGTCTGTTATAGAAGTTGCAAGATGATATGTTTAAATGTGTTACCGCCGCGGCTCGTGATGTCACGTCGGAAATAACGTCCCTTTTATCGGCTGACAAAAGTTAAATTCAACCAGCATCAAGTCACTAAAAGTCACAATTTTTCTCCACGGCATGCATATTTTTTGCTTCCTTCTATTCTGTTTTCGATACCTTTTTGAAATAACCTCAGTATTGTATAGAACTTTCCTTAGCAGCTTCAATGTAGTCCGTAATCCAAAGTCCAGGTTTCGCAATCAGACCGGTTTGGTAATTTTTTTTGTCTCTTGTTTTGAAATCAGCCTTTGTACTGATTCCCGCAGGACACTTAAAGCAAAGTTGCAAAATTATTTCACTAGTCTGAAGTCTATGTGCGTACCATGGCGGACGATTTCAAGATGGAGGAAGCATGGGCTCTTTCAAAAATTGCTGTGAATATAACGAGAGGAACACAAGCATTGGTTGTTCTTTTCCATGTCTGTATGGGTCTTTTTGGTGGCATCGTCGGTTCATGTCTGCTCTTACTCCTCCTATTAAATGAATACACCAGAATTTTTGCTGCACTCTACATTGGCTGGGCCTTCATATTAAATTCTCGATCACCGTATCAAGGGGGCTGTTCACCCGCATTGCAGATAGTAAGAAGATGGAAGATATGGAGATACTTCTGCGACTACTTCCCTATTCGACTAGTCAAAACTACAGATTTGGATCCCAAGGACAATTACATCTTCTGCTACCATCCCCACGGGGTTCTGTGTTTGGGAGCACAGGGCAACTTCTGCGGGGATGCAACCGGCTTCTCAGAAAAGTTCCCAGGGATTTATCCTCATATTGTGACGCTGTCCATGAACTTCAAACTCCCGTTAATCCGAGAGTACAGTCTGTCAATGGGGGTGTGCTCGGTTGAAAAGAACAGTATCGAGTATATTTTAAAGAAGATGGGCCCTGGACATTCAGCTGTCATTGTGGTTGGAGGGGCTTCAGAGTCTTTGGAAGCTAGACCGGGCAGCTTCAAATTAACACTGAAGGAGAGGAAAGGATTTATAAAGCTGGCCTTACAAAATGGGTAAGGTATATTCTCGATAGTACACTAAATTTTGCGTTAGATTTGTCATATTTTGATAATTCAACATTTAATATTTTAATATTCAATAATATTTTAATACATGTATTTGAAACTCATGTTTGCGTCCCGCGCGTTGCGTGACTGACGCAAACGTAACGTCCTTGGCTCTCTTCGTTTCAGACAGCACTAAGCCTACAATTCTGCAGATCAAAGGAATGCAAGTGATAAATATGTTGTTGAAAGCAAGGAGTAGTCATGTATCTTGTAAGACGTCTACCTCAAGGGCCGTAGCAAACTTTAAGAAACTAGGGGGGCACTAAGATTTTAGGCAGCTCATTGTATTTCATGTGGAATTGCACGCATTTTAGGCATCCTACTGATGAACAGTTGCGACACGTAGATATATATTTTTTAGCAACTACTATAATTTGCAGTCTGTCCACTTTGAATTGGAATTTAAAAAGCTGAGGGTTTTGGGTGTCGAGTACCCATTGGACTGGTCTCTGTATCTTAAAACCAGAAACTGTTTCACCTAGCTGCAGAGACATCATTGTTTCAATGTTCTGGCAGATGATGCGTGCATGTTTTGACTTTTTGGGGCAAAAAACTGGGGGGGAGGCTCGACCTCCCTCGGCCCTTCCCAAGGCTGCGGTCCTGTCTAGTCATCATGTATCGTTTTTAGAACAGAGCTCGAAAAGTCAAACTTTTACACCAAGTAGGCTTTAACACAATTGCCATCCTCAATTACATTACGGACCCCCCTGCTCCGGCAACGAAAACGTCAATTAAAAAGACAATTTGCGCTGCCTCAAACTTTATCGGGCTTAATCCATTTCGTTTAATTTGTCAAATGCTGGGAAATTTTTTTAGAGTTAAATTCTAACTTGGGACTGTATCAAAGTCCAGGAAAAGGAAAACAAAGTTGTTGTCTTCTGTTCCCGTCCTCGACAAAACGTGGAATTAGGCACTGTCACTCTGTAGTCGTGCAACGACGGCTAAGAAATGTACAAAAAAGCGTGATGCACGTGCAAAGTTGTTGTTTTGCCAATCTAAACTTTTTTGCCGTTCTCGTTGCCGTTGCCCGTTGGTCTAACGTTGTGGACGAAATCATCAAACAATATGTTTTGTCATTTCAGAGCCTCCCTAGTTCCAGTGTTTTCCTTTGGAGAAAATGACCTGTATGATCAAGTGGATAACTCCACTGGCTCATCACTGCGGCAGTGGCAAACAAAGGTGAAAGCATACACGGGAGTATCACCAGTTCTCTTCTATGGTGCTCTTGGACTGCTACCTCATAGAAGACCTATACACACTGTCTGTAAGTTAAAAAGTCGTTGCTGAATGTTATTTTAGAGACCTTTAGATGCTAAGACGAGGACGACTACGACTACGAATATACGAGATTTTCTCAATAGTAAGTAGTGCTCGCGCGTGAACAAGCGTCATTTTGGCGGCGGAAAACGTGATAGTCGTCGTCTTTTTACTACGCGTTTTAGCGAGAATGTCGTAGTGACGGACTGACAAGTTATCAAAATTATTGTTGGACGGTTTTATCGTTTTGCGACCGGTAAAACGCTTAACCTTCTTCAAAAATGTTGACTGTGCTAATTTCTGTGATAAAAAAAAGAGTGCAATAAAGCTTTCCGGGAAGTCTATTTTTTGAGAATACGCGAAAAAACTTAAAGTTAAATCTCGTACTAGTAGTCGTTCTTGTCCTCGAATCAAAAGGCCTCTATTAGGGAACGTTTTTAGGGGGTCATCAACCTCATCCCCAGAGCTTTTCCATTTTCATTCCTTTTCCTTTTTCCCTTCCATTTTCTAAGGAGAAAGTCTCGGAGACAAGGTTTGGGGGTCATTTTAGGATTACACACCCGCTTACCCAAGCGGTGAATAAATCTCTCGCGGTTTTTATTTTCATACGCGCGCTCGATGGTCTCTACAAAAATTGACGATCTGTGAACAGATTAGAACTGTGCCAGCATTATTGGCGCGAGCCCACGAAAACAGATTTGGGTTTTTAAAAAGAAACTGCGTCCTCACGATGTAAATAACAGCCCCTCTGGTTCGTGTCGTAACATTATTGTCGAAGAGCCTGGAGACAAAGCGTTCCTTCCCCGTAACTGACTGTTATCGTACAATACCGAAAAGTATGGCCCGGTGCGTATCAGTTTTTCCATCGTTTTTTTTCTAGGGCCCTATTTTGGAAGGTGATTTATACATGGAGGTGCTTATAAGAACAGGGAACTGATATACTTTTGAAAATTTTAAGGTGTTTACAGTAGCTTAGTACAGTATGAGAGTTTAAAGTTTATACCTTGGTTAACAGTGAACTTTGATCCTATACGGTAGCTCAAAGTACAACTCAGAAATCTAACGTGTATTTAAAAAAGGCTCGTATCGTTCGAACGTTTGCAACCTTGCGTTTTAAATGTAGGCTGCTTTTGTTCGGGAGGACTATTTTGGGAATTTTGAAGCAATATGAAATATCGTGGTGTGCACCGTACTTTTTTTTTTCTTAATTTCAGTTGGTGCTCCTTTGAAAGTCAACAGAGTCGAGAATCCTTCAAAAGAGGAGGTAGATAATCTTCATTCGCTCTATGTTACAGCGTTGAGAGAATTGTTTGACAAACACAAGAAGAATTATGGAATCGCTGAAGATGAGCATTTGGAAATCATCTGACTAGCTAAATGTACCGGATAAATCCGCATGAGAAGAGTAAAGAAGAAGATAAGAAATATTAAGTCATAAATTGCATTTTCCCTGACAAAAGTAGGCTCTGATAGCAGAGAAACTTGAACTGTTAAAAGTGAAGTTATATATACGACTACAGTGGCTGATCCAGACCTTCAGATAAGGGGGGAGGGGGCGAGGGCGGTCATCCAGACCCTGAGATAAGGGGGGAACCGGGACCTCCCAGCCCCTCCCCTTGATCCGCCACTGGACTAGGACGACTAGGTTGTGCCTCTGTACTTTGAGATTCATCGACCAAAAACTATGTTTGATGCAGAAATTAAAGTAGAATTCTCCCCTCATGTAGGGGAAAACCGATACAGCCTTGAATTCTGGATTCCACGTCGTGGATTCCGGATTTCCAGGCACTGGATTTCAGTCGTTAGTAGGATTCAGGATTTTCTTAAACTGTATTCTGGATTCCAAAGCCCAGGATTCCGGATTTCACAAGCAATTTTTTTTTCCGGATTCCAGATTCCACGAACTGAAAAATTTCCGGATTCCTTTCATGGGGTGATAGAATCTTAATTAAGAAGGAGGAAGGCTGAACACATTCAGTTACTCTCCAGTTATTCCGTTTAGTTTTTAATTAATCTTTTGTAACCTGGTCTTACAAGTCTTGCCTCAACTTGCAACACCATAGGTTAAAAAACGGATAAATGAAGGAATCTAAATACCCTGCCTTTAAAGTAATTACAAAGATGTGCATGATATCTTTAGTGACCGCTGAAAAAGATGTACATGTCCATCTTAATTTCACAAATTCCGACAAGAAAAAACCTGTTTATTTCTGTCTATTGTGTAGTTTCAAATTTTTAACGTCTCGGAATTTGCTGAATATTCTACTTTACGTCCCTAACCCTGTATAAATTTTCCGTTAATGTTTATATTCTGTAGATATTTTTTAATTCACTTAAATTTAATTTAATTTTGTTGATGAGAATTACAGTATAGTTTGTCTTCGAAAGGTTAATACTAGATAGTTTAATTTTGATCAATGTATATACCTAGATATTTCATTTCTTTTGTTGTAAAAATTTAATTTAATTTCCTCATTGATGGAATTACAACTATAGTTTGTGTTGGAGGTTAATAGAAAAAAGTTTAGTATCATTTGCAACTTATAGAAATAAGGTAGTTTGTTAGAATAAAAAATAATTTGGATTCCTCATGGTATGGATCTTTATTAGCTACAGAACTGGATATGTTGGAACTTATAGAAAACATATTCGTATCATAGTTTTCAAAAATAGTTTTCAAAGTTTAGACAACTGAATGTCATGCATGGTTCTAGAAAGAGACGTAAAGTAACCAAGTTTTCATCCATGGCCTTTGGAAGCTTTTAATTATCAGTGGTTACTGAAATAGCTTGCGCAGTTGATTATCCTATTCTAACTTAAAATGACGCTTAATTAAACAAAATGCCATGTTTTTCTGAGAAGTTGTGTTGTTGGTTTTATGTAGAGTTATCTTTTAAACACCTTATTACAAGGTAATAAAGTTGAAATATGCCTGCAGTTACCTGGGTGAGTAGCATCATCATGTGTGTAAACTCGAGTGACCTGTTACGCTTTCAGTACAATTTGGTAACAGGTAATTGCCTGATTGCAGAGTTGCTCAGCAGCCAATTTCATCTGTTAATTAGGTATGTGAATTGATGATTTGCTTGCATTTAGGACTTTAATCAAGGTAGAAACCTAACGACAGTTTTAGTCAGAAATTCGGCTATTTCGTCCTCGGATAGCCATGAACGCCTTTCTCTTTTAAGTTCACTTCGGCAAAATCAGCTAGGCTGCCATGTTTAAAAGCTCTGCACCATCTCATATCAGTTATTTCCTGGAAAAAAGTCTGTTAACAATATCTGAATCTATTATTACCTACATCTTCCAAATAATGTCAGCACCGGCTGGTCATTAAGAATTAGAGTCCATAAGAAACGGCGAAATATTTTCAATGAACAGTAATACTTATCTAGCAGATTAAAACTCGGGTTTTAAGGTGTAGTTTACGATTTTTTCTTCCTTGCAATTAATCAGGTTAAATGAAAAGTTTTAGCCATCGATATCTGTTTTGTTTTCGGGGGAAAATGTAAAGGCCGCAAGCATTGCCGGGATTTTTTTGCGAAATGCTACCCTTTACTTGTCATACTGTAGAATATACAAAGGGTTTCTTGTCCGGCCTCTAACTGGCTGTATTCCTTATGGCATGGGATAGTAAAAGCCAGCCTTTGGATATTATCAATACATTTAGCGTATACTGTTGTTGTCGTTGTTATTTGAATTGTGTTCCAATTTATCACTTTCATTTGTCTTCTCGCTTCTTATGGTTTTGACAATACCGGAAGCCTTTGATCCAAATAGCCGTCCATCGAAAGCTTGAGCCTCTTGAAAACTTTTTCCTGACAACAGCTCGATGACAGCAATTCGAAACGCCTCTTTTTTTACTGTGTAAATTATCGTATTAATTACTGAATTTAACAAGAGAGGCAAAAGGCCTACTTCTCTTACCGCCATGAGAACATCAATGATTTCTTTGGCAAACAGTAGCCGAGCAATGACAGTTATTATATTAGTTATTATTAAGAACTAGAAGAAAAAAAACCATCTTAAAGATTGACAGGAAAATGCTTGTTGGGAAGTTTTCAGGGAAAGTGAGTATGTTTGACAAAAGTTTTCAGCTGGCCTTTCAGGAAATGTTCATTTCTTTATCAATGCGTTTCTCTTCGTTAGACTTGGGAGACAATGCGTTCTCAACTCCTTATCCACTTTCTATTTGCAAAACTAAATGAGAAACTGTCAACTGAATTTTTTCACAGTCGTACCTCCATTAAGCGGCCACGAGAGCCATCATGGCTCTTGGCGGCCACCCTTGAGGTACCGGTAAAAAGTGGCCGCTTGATGGAGGTTGATCATAAATTAGCATAATCTTTAACAGGCATCACTGACTTAATTTTGAAACACATGCGATGGGAGCCGCAAAACTAAGTTATCACATTCATTAAATTTTCCCTTTTATCACATCCATTTTGAAATCGCTGGTGATCTCTCGGCAAGCTGATTGGCACTCAGCAGTGTGATTTATTCACGAATTGCATTGTTTTTTGCTCTTAATCACATCGGTTCTAAATCGCATCATTCTAAATCTTTTTCACTTTTCAGCAGACTGGCTACAGATCACTATAAGTTTGGTACTGAAATAAGCTGAATTCTGCGATTTAAAAATGGCTGTAATAAAGTGCACAATAATTATCTTTTCTCTCAAAAGTGGTATATAAAGGTTGTCAGCTGAATCTTTCACAGTCTTAATTTACTTCCATTAGGCGAACACTCTTGGGGTACTGTCAAGTGGCCGCTTGATGGAGGTTTGCCTTGAAATAGAGGTTCGTCAGAAATTAGCGAAATCTTTAATAGTAATATTTTCAAACAAACAAGCGATCGGAGCTGCATTATTGGTCCAATCGGTCGGCACCCAAAAGCCAAAAGACTCTTGGTACGAGATTGGGCTAAAACCACCAGCAATGAATATTTGTTACTGTGCTTTTTCTTTATAGTTAAATCAGGGGGATAGCTAGGAATTTGCGAAATATTTTTTTTTCTAATCAATCCTACCGGTCCCCCGAATGCCCCGAATGGGCGACGTGACTTTATCAAATTTCCGTTTTTTTTATATCAATATACCGTGTGGTAATCATCTCAATTCGTCGAAAGCCACGTTCTTCGGGGAACAGTTACGGCTTTCGCGTGTAACAAAATCGGGAAAAAACATCGCAGTCCCGCCGCATTTTGTACGGTTACAATTTTATGTTGGACACTTTTTCTAGGAATGCGCGGGAATGCGCAGAATGAGTACAGGACTATACACCGCTCAATGGTTGTGTTTTTGGTGGAAGCGAAGCAAGAGTTCATCTTGATGATTTCGATATAACCCCTTTCGTCTTTTTTGTAATTGATTATCTCGTTGTTCTCTTTTAATACCGTAAAATTCCGAAAATAAGCCCCTCCATGTATAAGCCCCTCCAAATATAGGCCCCCCAATCCGGTAACGCGAAAAACCGTCCGTTAAATCGCCCCTCCAAATATAAGCCCCCCGGGGGCTTGTTCTTGGAAAATTGCCCTCAAATACAAAGTAAAACCAAGCAAAAATGGTAAATTTACTTCCAACTATAAGGCTAGCCCAATCGATTTTGAAACGCAAATTTCCTTCCGTAGATAAGCCCCTCCAAAAATAAGCCTTTGAAAAATATAAGCCCCGGAGCTTATTTTCGGAATTTTACGGTATGTGACTGTTAGACACGGAGCTGAAGTTAGGTGACCTGTGGCGCTGGCTTAGACACCCGGCCTGCGTTTAACAAAGATGGCGGCCAAACAGCCAGCTCAAAGAAGAGATATCTTAACAGATTCGGTGCGGAATTCTTCGTGAGAGACCTCTGCTAGCAGGGAAGGTGCGGAATTGAAGGAAGATTGTCTATCAACGTATCAAAAATGTCTTACACTTTTTTCAATGGGATTTCTCATGTACGTGGATTACCAGCCAGACTAATCGTTTCCCAGCTCACTAAAACTGTGGGAATAAGAGTAGCCTCTGGTAAAACCAGCTTTAAAGTCCTTGATGGCTCCATTGATAAGAACAGTCCAGTATTTCTTTCAAGACTTCCAGGCAGAGAAAAAATGCACAAGTCTTACGAAGAGTTTACTAACTTAGCGCTGCAAGGAGGCGGTGAAAAAGCGATCGAAAGGCACGTCAAACGGAACAAAAAGCTCCTAGTTAGAGACAGGCTTAGTAAACTGCTCGATGATGGCACAGATTTCCTTGAGTTGTCGCAGTTTGCAGGGTTTGATCTTGAGTATGGTGATGTGCCCAGTGCTGGGGTTGTGACAGGGGTTGGGCAAGTGTCCGGGCAACTGTGTATGATTATAGCAAATGATGCGACTGTTAAAGGTGGAACTGTTTATCCCATAACTGTGATGAAGCAGCTAAGGGCACAGGAGATTGCCGAAGCCAACAAACTTCCTTGTATATTTCTTATAGACTCTGGTGGAGGCTTCCTACCTTTACAGGTAAGGTTACAATAAAAAACGTTCCTAATAAATATTCTTCCGTGTCTGTCGAGGCACTGCCCCCTCTCACTTAAAGATGACGGAATCTGAATCCTCAAATTTTTGTTTGGCCTGCTTTTGAAAATGACATCCAAAAGGTTCCTTTTTGCTTGAAAGATTTGTCCAAAGGGTCAAAATTTTGTTGGCTTGTTTGAAGAAAAAATCAAAACTTCGCCTGTTCAAAAACCTGTCTACCTTACAGGGGGCGGCGGAGGGAGGGAGGGGGTATGGGGGGCTGGATAAAAAAAAGGAACATCCCCTTCCCAAGAGCAGTACAAATTTTATTTCCTTACTTGAAAATTGCCCCATCCAAAGTTTGAACAGAATTTTTAGGGGAAATATTAGTTTGTATTCACAAATCATAGTCCCAGTTAAAGAAATTTCTAAGCGACTCTCTCTCCAGTCCCAGGGAAAGAGATCGCATTCCTCTGTAGTTGCTTAGTGTTGCAGATAGGTAAAGTCATCAAATAGCATGATACAAAAGATCAACAAAATGGTGAACAATACCGACACACCACAAAAGAACAGCTAACCAACAATAGTTTCCACAACACCTAGAAACACCCCATTTTTCCAGTCCAAAATACAGCCCCAGTTTTCATGAAAATAAAAGCTGTGTTATAGTATACATGTAGAATATCTCTCACAGCAGATCAGCCAGCAGATTGCATTAACTAACGTAACTGAATGAATCTGTCTTAAAACAGGCTGATCTTTTCCCGGAAACTGGTGGACGAACATTTTTCAATCAGGCTGTGATGTCAATGAGAGGAATTCCAATTGTAAGTGAGGTTATATTTTTTAGTACCAGTAAAGCAATACAGTTTGTTACAAGGGCTCTGGTTTTTCACTATGTTTCTTAGCCTTTTTTATCATCATAATAATTTTATTACTTGCTGAGATCTCCTCTTTTTCAGTGCTTCCGATTGGTTAAAAATTTGCTTTAGCCAATTGGAAACACCACCCAGATCTTTGTAGTGATGAGTCATCAGGATGGAATTTTTGTACTTATTCCACAGATGTCATTTTGTGGGGAAATCAATGGTACAATTGTGAAATATTGGCTGTTTTCTCAGGCTAAATAAATATCTGAGACTAGCACAATTTTGGCTTAAGAATGCTTTTCACCGACAGTCTAGCAAAAATGCCAGTCATGAATTTTTAGCATGAATCTGGTGAGAAGCCATCCAGATTTTTGTCTTTTTTGCAAACAGGAACATTAAACCACCTTCATCTTCTATTGAATTTTCCTTCTTTATGCAGATCTGTCTTGTATGTGGATCATGTACGGCAGGTGCAGCCTATGTACCCACAATGGCTGATGAAGCTGTTATTGTTGATAAAATTGGAACAATATTTCTTGGTGGTCCACCTCTAGTTAAGGTAATAATCATTATAATAATAATGTTAATAATACAGATAATAATAATAATAATAATAATAATTATTATTATTGTTATTAATTAAGTGTCGTATTTAACTGCAAGGCATCTGACTGTCATGTTTTACCTTTCTACATGTATTGCCATTTCAGTTTGTGAATTGGAAGAAATATTTTTAGAACTCTGCACTTGTTTACTCATGTTTAAAGTCCTTACAGCTGTTAGAAGAGAGAGCCTTCCTACAATGGTGTACCAAAATTGAATGTATCAGAAACAATTCTAAACTAAGAATGTTGTGTTTATATGAAATATTTTTTTCTTTTACAATGGTTCTTCTAATTTGGAATTTTTAGGTTATAAGCACTTTAACAACCTTTTTACTTTTCCCCCTTTTACAATAGTATAAGGGTTAATAGTTGTTGTTGACTTTCATCCAGGCAGCCACTGGTGAAGTTGTTTCTGCAGAAGAACTTGGTGGTGCCATGATGCATTCTAGGTTAGTAAACAAAAACTTAATGTTGGGCTGTAACTATTTTTTCATTGACAAGCAAATGCAGTAAGAAAAAGTATACAGCTCTCGGATATATATATTTTTTTCACTTGAAACTACCCAGGTTTTATGCTGCTCAGCAAAACGGGGAAAGACTTGCTCCTGGCTCGGGGGCCTAAGTGATAGCCACTATGCTCAATTTTCAAAGTGAATTCAGCAAAAGCTCAAACCCCTAGTCATTGTTTATTTTTGAAGGGACTGAACTGTATTGCTTCCCTTGCATTTCTTCTAATGTTGCAATTGCCTTCACATTTAGGGTTTTTACATATTTTTTTATAATGTAATATACAATCTTTTTGAGATGTTTGTCAAGTAGGTGATTATATTGTGATCTTGATAGGATGATTTTATTGTGATCTCAAGTTGTATTAATAATCCTTGTGCATGTACAGTGTTAGTGGTTGTACAGATCATTTTGCAGTGGACGAAGAAGAAGCACTGGAGACTACAAGAAATATCATTGCTACTTTAAATTGGGATCAGTCTATAATGCCATCAGGTACATAAAGTTAGCCTCTTGAGGTGGTAATTGTTACACAGGATCATTCATAACAAGAAGTTTTAGCTCAACACAGTGTTGTAATTTTGGAACAGTATTGCAACCAGTAAACATCATGGCAACGTTGCAAAGCTTTGTTGTGCTATAAATTGTTGTTGCAAATCATAACGTTTAGTCTGTCAGACAGTCAGTGAGTAATTGGTTGGTCAGTCAGTCAGCAAGTTGAATTATGGTGATTGGTCAGCTGGTCACTTGGCCAGTCATTCATTCATTCATTGCTTCAATTTGTCCGCCAGTTGTCAGTCTAATTGGTACAATTTGTTAGTTGGTCTGTTAATAAGTCTGTCAGTGAGTCGTTTTTTGGAGTTCAGTCAGTCATTTTCAATTGGAACATGTTAGTTAGTTGGGAGGCATATGTGGCTGAGCGGTTAACACCTCGAACTCTGGATCTGGAGGTCCGGGATTCAAGCCTCGCCCGTCGCGTTATTTCCATAGACAAGGAACTTTACTCCACTTTGTCTCTCTTCACCCAGGTGTATAAATGGGTACTGGTGACATGCTGCTCGGGGGTAACCCCGTGATGGACTAGCATCCCATCCAGGGGGGAGTAGCAATACCCCTAGGTGCTTCATGCTAATGAAACCGGGATAAGCTCCGGCTGTTTGGGCCTTTGGCTTGTGCGCGCCTTAACCTTTTTATGTCAGTTACTTGCTCTGTCAGTCAAATTAGTCACTCTATTGGCCTGTTAAAGTCAAATCAGAAGTTAAGTCAGTTATTCAGTTAGAAAGGCTAGTATACCAGTCATTATTTTGGTCAAGGCATTTACATGTGCATGTAGTAACCGAATCAAGCCTAAGTAAAAGTTAGCTAGTCAGTTAGAGATTCAACTTACTTATCTTAATGCTTACTTGCTGTCCTTTTTCAGATGTATGTGCTCCTTTGTATGACCTGGAAGATCTCTCAGTTTTGGCCTTGTATGAAAGCTCGGAATTTCCAATATATCAGGTGAGCGTGTCAGTCAATCCTTTTAATCCTGAGAGTAGCAAACGTAAAAAGTCAAGAAACATGAAAATAAGTGGTTTCATTTGAATGGTAATACAATATAGGATAGTGACCACATACTCAAACATTCATACAACCACATGAATGAAAGGGTTTAATTTGAACGGTCACGGTCTTTTCGCTACAAAGTCGTTTCGCTTCATCATAAAGTCGATTCGCTGCAACCAACTTTTTGTATTAAACAGTTTAAAACAATTTAGAATGAACTACAAACGGTAATAACGAGTTAACTTAGCGAAACGACTTTACATCTTTGCAGCGAATCGACTTCACTGCGCAGCTAAACGACTTGCAGCGAAACGACTTTGTAGTGAAACGAAACGACCATACTCCCACAATAGTATTTCGCCCATAGACTTAAAATTAAGGACGACATATGCATTCAAAACAAAATAACTTCTGAAGAGGTTTCATTTTCATGATCACACCGTACTCTTTTATTCACAGACTCAAAAGTTGAGAGCAATATAGAAAACAAATAGCTGAAATAGTACCTTGTGAAAATTCTGCTGAAGAGGTTTCATTAGAATTAATCTTAACAAAGTGCAGAAGTGAGGATTTTGTGCACAGACTCAAAAATTAGAAACACATTGCATGATGTTGTCCTTGAGAAAATCTGGGAATGGAACAGGTTGTAAACAAGACCTATCGTTGCCCTGAAACGTCTGTGTGGGTTTAAGAACCCTTGAGGCAAATATTCTGAAAAGCTCCAGAGAATTTGGTTGAAAGACGTCTGTATGCTTCAGTTGTTTATTCTTAACTCACACGTGTCCCAGACTTTACTGGGCTGTATTTTCCATGAGTCGTAATTACAGGTTTTTTCGTGGGAATTCTGGACATAATATCAAGAGTTCAGGGGACAAAATTTGTGGTCAAAGGAGGTTATTATTGACCGATGGAAAGCTGTTTCAGCGAGCTTTGCTTCAATGCAAGCCATTTTCTTTGAATAAAGCCGCTCTCTCGAAGAAATTTTACACGACAACTAATAACTCAACATGCATGACGTTCCTACCTTTGGAGGCCAGTTACAGGCAAAATATACACGTTCTGTACTGCCCACAGATATTTGAAGAAAAATCCGCTTGGCCGAAAAATGGGGTCGCATGGCTCAAGCAAGCACGAAGGCGGCTCGGCCAGGAACACGTCAAACAAGCGGTAGATTAATTTGCAAAATAGCAACTCTGCACGTGCAGCACACCTTTTTGTTACATTTCTTTATCGTCACGACACGGGTGCAACATGAAATTTCACGTTGTATGGTGGACGCAAATCCAGGGCGAAGATTTTCTTTTCTTTTTTTAAACTTTCTTACGGTCCTAGAAAATTCAACTTCTGAACAGCAGGCCTACATTTGGAATGACAGCGGTGAAACGGTTTGTAAAAGTGTAAGACAGCGCGAACTCACTTTCTAATAACCTCTGTCCCTATTTTGGAAAGGCTTGCTGGTGAAAAGAGGTTTGAAGCTCTTTAACCGGTAGTAATAACTGTGAAAAGCAAAAGCTGCACTTCCCTGAACACGGCCCTCGCCTAGGGACCGTTCATTTTTTATGGGGTAGGGGGGGCTGGTGGGATTTGGAGGAGTGTAATTTGAAAATTGTATGACCCCCCCCCGATTTCCGATTTTTTTCGCATGGCCCCCCCCCTCATCAGAGTAATTTTTAGGAAGGCCCCCCCCCCCATGAATAAAAAAATACATAAGGTATTAAAAAAGTTACTGCATTAAAATTTCGTTTTGTTACATTTCACGTAATTTAGTGAAAGAAAGCTGAAAGCTAGAAAGCTGTTTTTAACAAATCCTCACTCAAAAGAATGAAAAGTCAATTTCAGCTCTTCTTGTTACTGCTCGTCCTCAGCGTGTAGTAGCTGGCCGCTCGTCTACATATTCCTCGTCTGAGGCGATAATAGCAAGAACGACATCATTTGAGTCGTCTTCAGAGTCAGGGGCATCACTCTTGTAATCATCATCAGTTTCTTCTCCCTCACTGCTTTCACCACTGCTGTCTAGTTGACCTGATTCATTGCTGCCTCTCACTTCGGCTTGACCTGTTCTGAGAGTATTCATCTGCAGGAAGTGTCCCATAATTGTCTTGACTTTGTCATTCTTGCTGCTCTTCTGATGCTGTTTTAATAGCCCATGATGTTGTAAGTATTTGTTCAATTCTGGCACACGGAGCTTTTTTAGTTTGGCGGCATCTTCGCACAAAGTAGCCCAATGATAATCATCATAGGACTTTTCTCTTGCCTCCCTACTTTCCCTTGCCCTTTCCGCCAGTCTCTTCTTTTTTTTAAAACTCTATGACCTCAAGATGCTGGAGATAGTCAACCACAAACTTTGGTTTCACAATGAATTTGTCTCCAAATCTAGCTACGCTCTCTGGGTCTGACAAAACTACGCTACCACTGGCATGTGCCTTTTTCAACTGGACTCTTGGTTGCCAATCGTCTGGATGACGCCCCTCATTTGGGGTCTGCTGATAAGGAAGGTAGTAGTACTGTGGAAGGCAGGCATGATCAGGAAATGGTTTCGGGCATCTCCCTATAGGTGGTCCAGTCCATTCACAACAAAAAGAACAAACTTGTCCTACCTTTACTCCACAAGAAAACTTCAGAAACTCCCTGTAGTTCTCACCCTCCTCATAATGTTCGTTAATAAACTTCCCTATTTTCTGGAAGTAACTGCTGATGCCGGCATCCCAAAGAGACTCCAAAAAGCAAGTCTTGGTTTCATTGCTAATCCAAAAGGAAAAAGATCGCTTTACTACATGTCTATCATGAAGGAAGCTCACACCAAGATGCGAAAGGATGGTGAAAGCGACGAATCCCTTAAAAAGCGATTCACTGCTGAACGATCCAGGCAGTTCGATTTTTTGATGTCAGAGGAGGCCGCTTTTCAAAGGGCAGATGGTTGCTCAGAGAGGTTAGGAGAGTTACTACAACCAGAGTACCAGTTAAAACCTAGTGATGGACGGACACTGAACTACGTTATAAAAGAACACAGAGAGGCTGTTGAGAAACTGAAAGGGCAGTTAAAAATTCTGAGTGATCATGACTCCACGCTCTTCCGGGCGAATGGCATTACCCTGAAGCCTGACAAGAAATTCCACCATGACTTCAATGTGCAGCACAACGCTAGGATTGAGGCAAAGCAGCTCAAGGTTTCACGGGAATTAGAAAACCTCGAAAAAAAGAAGGAGACCTTTGACCAGGTCTTCAAGGGCTTAACAGGACACTATGTGTCAAAAAAAAGAAAATTAAAACAAAACCGTAGGAAATCAAAGGGCAGAAAACGCAAACGGTTTGAAAACAACGTCCTACGCGTGTATCATATCTGCGTTGCAAATCCCCTTGCAAAAGAGCTTCCCAATTGTCTTCTTTATCCTCCCTCCATGACAATTCCGGAAGCGTGCATAAACGTTGAAGATGTAGCAGCATTGTTGCTAACACGGGATGCAGCATTCATCGCTCACCTACTGCAATCAAGCTACTTCAGCAAGGCGGCACAAAGCCGGCTTATTACCAACCTGAAGCCAGAAGTAAGAAACAGGATGTATTGCTTCCTGCATCCTGAAGATTATAGCTCAAACGTCGGAGACACGAACAAAGAGGAAGAAGAAAACGACGAAGAAGAGGAAGAAGAGGAAGACAACGAAGAAGAATAGGAGGAAGAAGAAGAGGAACACAGCGACGACGAGATCGAAGAGAACGTCGAAAATGAGGAAGGGGACACCTCGTAGTAGTTTCATGCCCCTCCCATTAAATTTCTCAGAGAAAAGCTCTGGTAACGAGGTCAGCTCCAATTCAGGAATCAAATTATTGGTTTTAATTATATGAGCTTGACAACAACATTTTTATGAATGAAAAGAAAGTTGTTGCTATTCAAGACTGTTATTATGGTATGTTCACTGTCCTTATAAAATATAAAAGCTGTTGAGAAGATTTCTTGTTACCCTGGAACTGTTTTAGCATATTTGTTATAAATAAAAGAGCACAATTTTTCTTCCATTTGTAAACATCTCTTATCCTATTTTTAATCTATTTTTTTTCGTCCGACCCCCCCTTTCCTTCATTTTTTTTCGGCTGGCCCCCCCTTTCAAGCCAATTTTTTTCGAGTGCCCCCCCCCAAATCCCACCAGCCCCCCCTCTCTCATAAAAAATGAACGGTCCCCTAGATGCAAGCACAATGTTAGTCCTGTGAGAAGAACTATCACTCCAAATTCTAATACTGTGAATTTAAGTAGATACAAAGAACACCTATAAACGAAATTCGGGCTTAAGGAATTGCATCTTTCGTCTGCAGTTATAGTCTATAAGTATGTCTTTTAAAAAGAACTCCTGTTTAATCGCTTCCTTCCAGTCCCTCAGTAAACTTTACAGAGATCAAGATTCACGTTTACCGCAAACGGCAAACGTTAGACTCAAGGTGAATAGAAAATAAGCAGATAAATACAGTCCCGAACGATTCCTATGA
Source organism: Porites lobata (assembly GCA_942486035.1). NCBI lineage: Eukaryota > Metazoa > Cnidaria > Anthozoa > Scleractinia > Poritidae > Porites > Porites lobata. The sequence continues at coordinate 1,211,433 of CALNXK010000095.1, forward strand.
TTAAAAACCGGCATAAAAGTACTTATTTTTGTGTAGAAGCAATAAATAGTTAATGGAAAATAAGGGGAAAACTTGGTCACGTGGTACAAATTTACGTCTGCCGTTTGGCGTAAACCTGTGTAAACGTCAATCTCTTTTCAAAGAAAATAGATCCGCACTTGATTAAGGGGGATTCTGGTCAAAAGCCTTGTTTTTCGTTTATTTCTGCCCTTTTTCTTTCAAATCTAGCCAAGATTTCATTCAAGCGAAAAATGGCGGCATAAGGTCGTAGTGATTAGTTCAATAAATATTCGAGAATTTGTGAATAATTTTTCTAGTGTTTTGAATGAATGAAAATTAAAGTAAAATTATGGAAAATTAGGAAATATTGGATTTGGGGCTTGTTGAACATAACATATGAGGTAAATAATAAGTAGTTGGCAAATACCAGTTAGTTGACCTTTCATACCCTAATTTCTTTCCTTTTCACATCGACTCCATCTTCCCCCCGCCACAAAAAGAAAAAAAAAAAAGAAGAAGAATTCTTTGTGGCGAAACGACCGGTAAGCCTCCCTTAAATGAAGCAATTTTTGCGAAAGGAGTGTGGAGAAGGTCGCTAGTTTGTTCGTTGTTGTAGAAGTTTTGTTTCATGTGGTATGTAAGGAACGCATCTTATGACTTTTGTTAATTTTATAGGTGTTAGCACGTTTGGTGGATGGCAGTCAGTTTCAAGAATTTAAGACTCAGTTTGGATCAACACTTATAACTGGATTTGCGCATATATATGGGTACGTTTTGGACCAAGATAACCTGGGAATACAACCTTGTCTGCTGGCAAAAACTAAGCGAGGAGAAATGGCTGTATTCACAGGCTGTTGCCAGGGAAGCTCAATGAATATAACCGGTTTCCACAATAACATCTCGATCACTTGAGATGTCTCAAGATTGACGATCCAGGCGATCTAGACGATCACAATCTGGAGACACGCATGATGCAAGTGGGTCTTAAGTCATTCATTATTCATTCAAAATATTTGGCCGTTTCTGATTGGCTTACTTCCCTCGGCCTTTTCTTCATAACCAGCTGGCGCTGATCGAATCAGGAAGTTTTGAGCAATATACCATCGATATTCATTTTGGCTTTGGTTGGATACCTTTGTTGTAACACCAACTTATAAACAGTTGTAGCGTCGGGTTGTTTAACAAATAAAAAAACCTTGTCTGTGCTCTGTTTTGTTGTAAAGCAGCAAGAAGCAGCTAGAGCCCAAACAAAGTGTAGGGGAAACACGAGACGTACTCGAGTGTTTCCGCCTTCTTGTTGAGTGCTCTAGCTACTTCCTAAGTACTTTACAACAGAATAGTAAATAAAGAATCCATTGAATTCTCCGCGCATTTCTTTCCAATTTTTAAAACAAATTATTACCAGATGGCGTGACAGCTTTAGCGCCGTGTTCTGTACTCTCATAAAACACGCTTTTTCAGCCAATCAGAGTGCACGTTATATCTGAAATTTATCAGTAAGATACTATTAGCACGGGCAATTATTGTTAAGGGCACCTTGGCGTTACTTCTGAATTGCATGATTTGTTCTTTACTTTAGTTATTTGGTTGGAATTGTCGCTAACAATGGTGCATTAACTTCCGAAGCTTCCTTAAAGGTAAGGAATTGTGGGAGAAGCCTTCCTTCCGAATACGTGGTACTTTTTGTTATGCTTTCATTGGAAAGAAAGCTTCTCTTAGAAATGTGATGATGTTGCCGTGTTAGTTCCACATGGACGTTGTAAATTCTGAGGCTCGTAGTTTAGTGCGTTTTCACTCACGTGGCCAGCAGCATTGCAAATTTATTGGAGCAAAATAATACATTTCCAGATGAAAAGATTCAAGGAACATCATCATGGCCGCCGTACGTTATGTTAAAACGTTCTTTACATTGAACTTGCATTGAATTTTTTTGGCCAAAGACAACTAAGTTCTAACTCGTGTGTCTTTCGACAAAATCTTGTGGTGTGTCAATTCAGATTAAACCTCGATAATAGCCTTCTTAGACGATACCATTCATGATTTAGAAACGAATTGACTGGGGATCGCTGTTAAACTGTGTATTTTGATACACAGTGAAAGCGGTGTGTACCAAAAGATTCCAGTTATCGCAGTGAACAGGGGTTTAAGGTTAAATGCGTGAATTTGTTAAAAATTGTGTGAAGTTTAAAAGTTTAACTCGTCATTTTACGTTTTATTCTAAAACGGAAAAGTATATTGATTTTTAAAAGAGTAAATACAACGAAAATACAGCTAATAAGTCGAAACTTTAATATTGTCCTCTGTAAATTGCATTTTAAATTGTGATTTTGCATCAACACCAAACAGCGATATCTTCCCGGAATTAATGAGGACGTCGACGACAACAAGCACGGCAAAAAAGCAAAACGTTAGATAAGCAAAACAACAACTGTGCACGCATTTTGTACATCACCCTTTTTGGAACATTTCTTTGCCGTCGTTGCACGACTGCGACGTGAAAGTGCCTAGTTTCACTTCTATGGCGTGTAGCAGCTGCTTGGAAGAGAAGTCACCAGTGGTGCCTAACCCTGACCCCAAACAATACTGAAACAATTGAAAGAATGACAGGTCATTGTTTTCTGCAACCAATCAGGAGAGACCATACAAGCAGCTCCTACACAACTGCTTCTTGTGGAGGACGCGCCACAAGACAACGACTTCCTTTTTTTCTGAAATTCGATACTGTCGTTTAGGAGCCAACTCCAGAAACATTTGCCAACATTTGACGAAAGGAACGAGATGGAATAAGCGCGAAGTCGCTCTTAAAGTGACGTTTTCGTAACCGTCGTCGTCTTTAAATTGTCATGATCTACGCCCGGCCTGATTAAAATATCCTGATACAATTACTAGCATGTTCCGCACTTCTCGTCGAAGATCCCTCATTAAAATACAATACAAAAAGGGGTTCATTGACGAGTTTATAAACACCAAAGACATGGTTAAGTTAAAAGCAGTTTCTACAGCCGTGCTACGAGCCATGAAGGTCGACACCACAAGTACACAAGTAAAAGGCAACACACAAATAAGGAAGACAATATAAATCAAAAACATATTTTTTGCTGACTTTTTGTACCCCGGCATCATTTCATCTGACCGTTTTTCTTTGTTCGGCGTTTGGTCTTGAGTTTTGGTATCTTGACTTGGTGGTGTGTCATTTTGCGAGGAGGCAGAAGTCAGGTTCGAAACTGCAACGGCTTGTTGCTGAATCTTTTGACGATGTCTTCGGACCGTAAACAATATATTGGTATATGCGAAGAGAGTAGCGATTAAAAACAGCACGAAGCAGGTGGCGGATATGATATAGTATGCTTTTAAGCTAAGAAGCCATGAAACGTTACCAGATGCACTTAAAATCCATGTGGAAACCACAGCGATCTTGACTCTGTTAACGGTAACAAGTTCGTTGTATCTCAGATGTAGATGAAGACCTAGATAGCGATCAACGCTTAGCAAAGTCATGGTCAAGAACGAAACTGCAGAGAGCTGATTCGAAGCAAGGACAAAGGCTACACCAGCCGCGCAGTTAAGATTGGAGTTTTCAACAAAACCAGCTGTCTTGTACACGACGTACAAAGGTTGCGCTAACAGTCCTACTCCGAAGTCTGATGCAGCCAGACCGAAAAGGAGAAATGATGTGGGAGAACGGAGACGTGGCCTTAGCAGAATTGTCGCCATTATCAGCGTATTTGTCAGGATTGCTACGCAAGAGAAAACACCGTTAATTACAGAGTTTATAACGTAGACTTTATCCATGGTTCCTCGAGACTCCTTAATAAATCTCTCCAAGAGAGAACAAGAAAATTGCGAATCACCTCGCGTTGCGTTCTCTAGTGCACTCGTGTTCATCTTTACCTACAAGCGTTTCTTGACCTCGACGACTTTGCGCTAATCGAAGACGTTGATGTTCACAACTGAACAAATTTATCATAACCTTCTGCCTCTCTTGGATGACTGCTCTTTACAGCTGTCGTACTAAGTGGTAACAAAACACCAGGGGCTTATTGCAACTCTCTAATAGTCTTCTGCTTAGTATGATTATGATTAGCAGCCTTAATGAAAGCAACAGCAGGCAAACTGAATCAACAAATTTCACATTCAGTTCAAACGTTCCGAGCAACAACTTTGTTGTGGAAAATTAAAATATCGCGTGCTAGAATTTCTTAGTAAGCCTAAATACTGCTAACAGAGGTCCGGTGTGAGATTCTAAAGATGAATTCGCATGCGACGGGCAAATAGATTTCTGAAATGGAAGGCTTCTCTGTTGATTGCATTTGTGCTCGTGTGCATTGGTTTGAATACTCTGGACAAATAATTCATAATAAAATACATATTTATATTCCTTCGAAGGAAGTGATAAAACCGCATCATTTATGTACAACATACAACATGAGCTGTTGAGGTTCCTCGATTAATTAACTTGCAGTTCGTGTTTAGTACACTTCTCTTTTATCTGGGGACTTATTTATTTTTTAAATAAAATAACATTTCCAGTTGACCTTTCGCAGCAGTGGCACTAGTCTTTGCCTAGCGAGCTTGTTTTTAAGTTTTCTTTTTCGGGGCGTGGAAGGGTTATTAGGATCCTTAATTTGTTGAAGCAAAAACTAGGAGTTTTTATTGTAGTGGACCAGTTTATTTTTTTTCTGTTTAGTTTAACGCTGCAAAATAATTTTTTCTTTATATCGGGGACGAACGCTACAACTCGTATTTAAAATACAGACTTTTATGCAGAGTCGAAACGGGTCAAACAAGACCTCATAAAGGCCTTACCTTGAAGGCGCGAAGATATGTATTAAAGGTTGATGGAAAATGCAAATATATACATGTATATTTGAAGTTTAAAATTAGCATGTGAGTTAGTGTATATCCAGAGGCTAGCTTATTATTGTCAGCCGCTTTTATTTGTCAGAATTTTGCATTATTGAAGGCTAAATTGTTATTAGTTAAGGTGTTTTTTTTAATTTTCAATTATAAGTTGGTAGGTCTTATCCTATCTAGAGAAAATGAAATGTAAATAAACATAGATTGTGGGTGTTGTTCGACATTTTTAATTATGGACTGCCTTAAAATGACATAATGAAGTGTCCTAACAGCTGGGTACATTTTTATGTTAAAAAAGTGTTTTCGGCTTCGCCTTTGACAAAGGAAAACTTTCCGTTTTGCTATATTGACCCTCAACTTCCCTCACCCCTAGGAATTCTTTCCTGCCTTTTAGGTTGTTCTTAGGAACCCTTTTAAAAAACGGAGGGAGTGCGTAAGGACTAGGAACCTTAGTATACTACGACGGTTACAGCGGAGGGAACGATCAGAACACAATAGATTTAGGAAGCAAAACAACAATAGCCCAGGTTCGATATATTAACATTCTAAGTTGAATTCGAGGCTCTAGGGTCAAAATTGCAACGACTCCTCGACTTCACGACTCCATATTCTCGCAATCCCCAGAAGAGACTTGAGCACAAAGAAAACCAAACCAAATATAGAGATGACCGGAAAGTCTCGGAGTCATGTTTCTTAGAATTTTAATATATCAAACGTGGGCTATTATTCACGTGCATCACGCTTTTTTGTAATTTTTTTGTGCTCATGCACAATTACGACGTGAAAGAACTAAATTTTAAGTTAACTTGAAAACAGGAACGGCAAGAAGATAAATTCTACCATCTCTGTCTGACGCTTCGGACGCGTTCCCCTCTCTGCAGCTTTAATTGTAATAACTGTGGGAATTGAAACAATCGCGAAAAAGTTTGAAGGGATGGAAAATCCATTTTTCTGCAACGTTTTCATTAGCGTCACCGTTGTCGGCTCGTAAGGTCCCTAATATGTTCGTCATATTCTCCTCTAATGGCTCGTTGAAACGAAAACGGAGTTAAGTCCTGGCCGGCTGGACGCCCCATTGGCTGGAGCGCACTTTAACCTTACTACATCTGATAAGAATCTCTTCTCTTTTAAAAGAACAACTTAACCCTCTAGAGTTACTAAAATATAGTGTTTTTATATCTCTTAAAGGGAGCTCATTTTGTGGAGTTGTGTTGTCAGCGAAATATTCCACTTGTATTCCTTCAAAACATTGTACCCCAGTCTTCGGCTGACTTAACAGTAGAGAAACGCGCCTGCTTGATTAAAGATCAAGCTAAGATGATGTCAGCGGTCGCTTGCGCCCAGGTATTTGTACTATATGTAAGATAATGCCAGAGCCTCGAAAATAAAAGTAATCACCGAGCGCGTAGCGTGGGGTTATTATTTTTAATAAGGCCGAGGAGCGAGGGCATTAGCCAATTCAACGCACCTTTCCGTTGTTTAAGAACCAGTAGTTTATTATTGTGGGCACTAAAAGTGGAACAGTAGGTTATTATTCGTAATGATGACCTCCTCTTGCACCTCAGTGAGCTGCCCTTCCATTTATTGAAAATGATAGCCTGTTCATGCATTAATTGGGCAGAAACTGCACTGACAACTCTTCTCTTGCGTAAAATCCCAACTAGCGAATTGACCTGCCTTCAGATAAACGGATTCGTGAACTCCGACCTCTTAACTTCTCCCTTACTGTTTTATATTCAGCCACTTTGAATTTCAGTTTGAGAGTTACTCATTAGGTACGACTTTACTTGTGTTTTCTTCTGCAATTTGTAGGTAATTTTGTCGTGCTTAAATGGCGTAGCAAGTTTTTCAGAAGCTTTTCCAAGTGGATTTTTCCATTGTTTTTTCTTTGCTCCAGTTCTTGATAACGACTTCTCGCTTCTTCAGTTGTTTATTGAACTTTCTTCGCACGGTTTCCTGTTGAGTTGCTCTTTTTATATGCAGTGAAGGTTAACTTTTTCTATTTATATTTTAATTTTTCCTTGTCTATAGGTTCCAAAGATTTGTGTGATCATGAAAGGCAGCTATGGACCGAATAATTATGCGATGGTAAGACTAAGGGAGAGCATTTAGCAATAGTGTCTTTCCGCAGCGTCTGAATAGGCCATTTTCCAGTTGTGGGCTTGGTGTCCTAACCTTTGAGTGAACATGAGGCTGAGGTTGACCTTGTTTTGATAGAGACCTCCTTCCTTTTCTAATGTAAATTTTGCTTAAAAAATACTATTTAGAAAAACAATTAAAACATGATTTACATAATAGAGCAAGCAGGGTTGTATCAAAACAAGGTCAACTCCGCCTCGTTTCCAACTGTAAATGTAAAATGGGCTATAGAGCGTTTTAACTCACGTGGCCAGCATCTATGCAAATTTATTGGAACAAAAGAAAACGTTTGCATAAGAAAAGAGTTCAACTCCCGCAGGATTGGTTTGGAACACCAAAATGGCCGCCGTTTCATTGTTTTGGGACACCAATATGGCCGTCGTGACGTCATGTGAAAACACTCTATTCGTGCAACGGTCACTTAATTATAAAATGTTCTCTTGGAAGCATGTGCTGTTTCGATAGAGATATTTACATTGCTTAAAAGCAAAGACAAAGAAAAATTACAACTAGACAATGAACTAAATTTTGAAATATTGTACCAGTAAAATAAGATAGAATTTAAATACAGGGCTACAAGTGCGCCTCTTCTCTTAGATAAAATTCAATCTTGTTTAAATCATTCTTACTTTCAAACGAGGTCAGAAAGGCTAATTATCATACATATAAAAGAATGTATTAATAGTTCGTCACTAAGAAACTGGTCTATAGTGTGTCATTGCATCTCAGTCCGTATTTAGAATTCGGTTTGAGTGAAACAAGATCACTGATATATCGCGGAGCCGCACCATGAATGGCCTTGTACGTGATAAGAATAATATTAAAGTCAATCCTGTGTTTCACGTTTAACCAGTAAAGATTAGTTAACAAAGAAGTGCTATGACAGAATCTAGGAACTATCTATATTATCACCCAAGACCTTTATCAGACTTGTCCGTCAAATACGGGTTTTAAAGAAAGATACGGCCATTTAGACCAGCTGTTAGGTAAATTAACTTTAAATAAGCTTAATCTTTCTTTTCAGTGTGGACGTTCGTTTGAGCCTCGCTTCCTCTTCACCTGGCCCACTGCTCAGGTTGCCATGGATACGGCGGAAAACATGGTGGACATTTGCGTTGTCGAGGTAATGTATTCTTGCAGTACAGAAGGAGGTAGGCGTAAAAAGGTTTGATTGAACACGTTTATCTGTGCTTAGGGCCTTTGATTCGATGGCCCAAAGCTATCTCGGTAGTACTGGAACACTGACTAATTCAGGGCTGGAAGCTCAATCAAATGTCTTAAACTCTTATTAGACAAAGAGAGACGCGCTTACTATTTTAGGGCAGAAAAGGCGGTATCACTTCGTCCCATCTGTGCTTACTATTTCTTGAATGTTCTCGCTTAGAATACGTAAACTGTAGTCGACTAGATAAAAGTTTCAAAACTTGGAAAAAAAACCTTTCTGACGGCAGGTATGGGGAATTTAAAACTCGAGTTTCTGTTGATTTTGTTTTCTGTAGAACGGAGGTGAAAATGATCAAGCGGACGAGGAGAAACGTCAAGCATTAAAAGACAGGTTACTTAAAAAGTAAGATTGGCTCTTGTGTATATTACTGTAAATCAGCCGTGAATTTGATGTCGTGGATAAAAAGTAACAAAACCTGCTAAATGTCTGTTAAGCAGGCACAATTCTCGATGTATATCGATAAGGTGTCGGCGATGTGTATCGGTGATGAATATCGGTTAGGTATCAGTGATTTATATCGGTAAGGGTTCGGTGATGTATATCGGTACGGTGTCGGTGATGAATATCGGTAAGGTGTGGGTGATGTATATCGATAAGGCTGTCGGTGATGTGTATCGGTAAGGTATCGGTGATGTATATCGGTAAGGTATCGGTGATGTATATCGGTAAGGTATCGGTGATGTATATCGGTAAGGTGTCGGTGATGTATATCGATAAGGTTTCGGCGATGTGTATCGGTGATGTATATCAGTAAGGTGTCGGTGGTGAATATCGGTGAGGTGTCGGTGATGTATATCGGTAAGGTGGGTAAGGTGTCAGTGATGTATATCAGTAAGGTATCGGTAATGTATATCGGTAAGGTGTCGGTGATGTATATCGATAAGGTTTCGGCGATGTGTATCGGTGATGTATATCAGTAAGGTGTCGGTGGTGAATATCGGTAAGGTGTCGGTGATGTATATCGGTAAGGTGTCGGTGATGTATATCGATAAGGTTTCGGCGATGTGTATCGGTGGTGTATATCGGTAAGGTGTCGGTGATGTATATCGATAAGGTTTCGGCTATGTGTATTGGTGATGTATATCAGTAAGTTGTCGGTGTTGTATATCGGTAAGGTGTGGGTGATGTATATCGGTAAGGTGTCGGTGATGTATATCGGTAAGGTGTTGGTGATGTATATCGATAAGGTTTCGGCGATGTGTATCGGTGGTGTACATCGGTAAGGTGTCGGTGATGTATATCGGTAAGGTGTCGGTGGTGTATATCGGTAAGGTGTCGGTGATGTTTATCGGTAAGGCATAGTGATATATCGGTAAGTTGTCGGTTGGTAATATCAGTAGGTATCTGTAACTTGAGGTAACGGTGATGCATATCTGTGCTGTATATCGTTAAGGTGTCGGTGAAGTGGTGATTGCTTGTTTCTTAAGTATTTTGTTAAGTTTCCTAAAATATTTACTGAAGAATTCCTTCCAATAATTAGATTTGAGAGGGAATCAAATGCCTACTACGGATCAAGCCGATTATGGGATGATGGAGTTATTCTGCCTCAAGACACGAGGAAGGTAAGAATAACTACTAACTCTTTGTATGAGGAGAAGATTTATGCAAGGATCACAAACAAAACTCAGCGGACTTCTGTCATGGCACGAGATTACTCAAGTATATTTCAATAACGTTTAGAAGTTCGTCTTCTGTTTCTTACTTTGCCAAGATTTGCTACGAACTGACGAGCAGCGATGTTCTTCCGGGACTTTCAAAGTTTTATCGTTCTCTTCTTGGCACGAGTGGGCGTCCACTGGCGAAGTCCGAGACAAGCCCATCTTTTCAGTGTACTGAGTCCGATTCTCTTCCTCTGAGTAGTTTGTCAGGCAGTCGTGGAAGATTGTCGCGAAATAGGCCTTTTTAGCTTGTCATTTCAGACCACTAGATGGCTATACTCCAGAGAACTATTTCTTTCATTTATCGTCCCATGCACGTGGATGCCAGCCTGAATTTCGTCCGATTACTTCGAGTCGTTATTACTCCCTCAGTGAAGGCTGAATCGACCGGCTGCCAATGCCGTCCATTGACGTCACCAACTCCAATCAAAATCACTACCCGGTTTTCGGGTAGTGACGACGTCACTGGACGTCATTACCGGCCGGTCGATTCAGACGTTGCTGAGAGGAGAAAACGACTCGAAGCAATCGGATGAAATTCAGGCTACGTGGATGCAAGTGCATATGCAGAATTCATGAAAAGACAAAGGTAAATTCCCTTGAGAACATCACGTGGTCTGAATTGGAAAATCAAAATGTGCAAGCTAAAATGTCTATTGATCATTAGTAAATGGCATTCGTCTATTCACTGGCAATTGAGTGTAAAAGCAATGAATTTAGCGGTGAATTTTTTTTTGCAATTTAGCAGTGTTGGCTGTCATTTACCGCGTTCGCAGCAATTGATTTTTCATTTCCAGAATTCACTTACGAGGATCTTTTTTTTTCGCAGTTCCTTGGTCTCAGCTTACAAGTCTCTCTTTCTTCAATTTCGTGCACAGAAAGGAGCAAGTTTGGTGTTTTCAGAATGTGACAAATCGACAGAGCTGATGTATATTTTTAGTTGAACTCAGTAAGCCATGCCAGTTGATCCGCGATGCATACGTGTTGAGCATTCAGCATCAGAGGATTACGTCATTAGGGAGATGTTTCTTTGCCAACAGCTACACTGATGTGTCAACCGACATCACATTCTATGAAGTTTCTGGAACCAAGTTCGGACGCTTGAAAAAAAAAATCTCGGACCAATCTTACTCTTAAGTCTAATATTTTATTGCTGACAAACAATAGCAACGATTGAACATTTTTGGAACTCAGCTGGTTAGACAAAATTCCGAAGTCTTACTTGTACTTGGGCCATGTCCACACGAACCCGGGCATAATTACCTGATAATTGAAACCACATATTTTTTATCTGGATTCGTGTGGACGGGGCCCTTAAACCGTCCTGGAGAGCGGTTTCAAAACAATGCCGTTTCGGTGTCCGGATTCACTGGTTTTGTGTGGACGGAAGGTCGATTCGTGTCGTATCTTTATGTCGTCACGCAACGCTCCTCCCCCCAAACGGCGTTTGTGTGGAGGAGCGTTGCGTGACGACTCAAAGAACGGCTGTGTAGCAGACTAACTCGTACTCGAAACAACTGAAACACCTCATTTTCACACAATCTGTCTCTTTGTTATTTTATTTATTCATTATGTGCAGTTGTATAAGTAAAATATAGTTCATCATTCAGAGTAGAAACAGCAAGGAAGGAAACTGAAAACTTTTGAAGTTCACAGAGTTCATTTAGTGGATCGGAGGGAAATATATAGTACAGTGAACAAAATATTTTGTTTGTCATTTACAATTATTTACTCTTTCTTTTAACTCTAATAGCACTAATTGTTATTATTTTTGTATTGTATGATATCCGAAGTTGACCCGGAAACTTCCAAGGTTCTCTTAAAGTATTCACCACTATCACATTACCCATAATACCCATCGTCCGAAGGCGTCCGAAGTTGACACGAACACTGAGCGACTTCACGAGAATTTCGATTGTCCTGCAAGATTAACAAATTCTAGAAATTCTTTTTTGTTGACTGTACTATAAAAAAATAGAACAGAAAATTACTCGAGGTTGTGAGATTTTCTAAAGAAAAAGTACTTTGTTTCCCTTAAGATTAGACGGTAAAAAGATTTTAAAAACGGTTACCGTAAAATTTCGCAAAATAAGCCACTCCAAGTATAAAAAAATCTGTTAAAAATGCCTTTGTTGATTTGCATTCAGTTTGAATGGAAATACGAAACGCATTTCCGGTAATTCGTTGAGTCCATCGTGAGCCCAGAACAAGGATCTCTGCACTGCTTCGCAGACGTCTCTAACCGGGGTTAAATTACAACTGCGACGCAGGCTAGTTTGCTATTTAAGTACGCGGTCAGCCTAGTCCCTAGGCGTTCTAGGCTCGGTCAATCCTGGACTCTACCGTGAGCTGTGACGTCACCGAGAGATACAAGCCGACTTCGCGCGGACAACGGGGCAACAGAGAACGCCTAGGGACTAGGCTGGTACGCGGTATTTGCGACCATTATTTGTCTCAATAGACTGAAAAAATATTCATACAAATGTTGTATACTTCGTAAAAAAAAAGTCTTAGCTAAACAGTTAAAAAAATGTTCCATTCACAAAACTCAAACACAGTCATTAAACACAGTAGTTTGTGTTTATCGGAAACCAAAAATGTGTGCTTGATCCTTTAAACCCCATTTTTATCCACAAACAGATTCTCCAGAGTGACCTCCATACATTAACTTAAATACATTGGTTAAGAGAAGTTAATAAATATCATAGTATTTTCCCTTTGGGATCAATTTGTTAATTCTCATAACGTTTCTCTTGGTGATGCATAAATATTGTTTGGAGAAAATTGGAGAAAATCACTACTGGGACTCAAAGAGTTAAATCCGTGATAGCGAGTCTTAACGGGAATTTACTTCAGTCAAGGGTCCGTAATTTTTGCCGGGGGCATATTATCTGGTGTGAACTGATTTGCTTAAGAGGCCAGAGTTTCGATTATAATCAGGGGCACCCAACGACAGTTTCAATCAAGAGTACTCTTAGATTTCTAGAAATGCATTTTGAGCGGCGCTATAAAATTTGTACCTGTTAGGTCATCCTAAGGGAACTTGAGTCTTTTCGAAATTACAAGGGCTTCAGTATTATTTTCCCGAAAATTTTAGATGCAATTGAACTTTTTACGAAAGTGAGAATTTTTCTGATTCCTCTCCATACATTTTTGAATCGGGAAGTTTTAGGTATCCATTTTTGTACGAAAAATAGCCTAACCTGGGCGGTAAAATGTGAAAAATTAAACTTCAGAAAGAGTAGGAAATTTATTAAATAAGCTTCGAAAATTGTACACGAATAGCATGGTCATATAAAAACTTTTAGCCGTCCTCAGGTGAAAGAAAATTCTAGGCAACAACTGCTTCTCCGAACAGAATATTTTACAGAAAACAATCGTTGGGTGCCCTGATATACTAACATTCACTTTGGGTTAAAAACATGTCTGAATGAAGTCAAAATACCTATTATAAAAATGATAAATAATTCCTGGATAACTACAGTCTCACTGCCTATTTGAGGGGACAAGTTTAAATATATAAAGTGTACTGCACTCGTATGTGTTATTTACATCATTGTATTGAATACTGTGCAATTGTTTGAAAAATATATACGGTGCTTTGAGGCCCGAAAACACGCTACAAATAAATAGTCACCAGAAAGAAACAACTATTCAAGCAGGGACGACTTTACACTGAAAATCACTCTATTCTGTCGGAGCCTTGTTTCAAGCTTTGTCTAGGTCAGCGCCCACACTTGATCGAAAGCCTTCATTAACCTGGGGGCTCACACTGCGAGGGCTGGTTGGCAAGTTTCTGGTTTCAACTCCTGTCAAAAAAACAGATAGTTTAAGGTGGAGTCAGTGAACACCCCTTCAACACAAAACTTGTGTTGCCTCTGTTGCTTACAAGTTTTCCGCCTGCGAATCATACGCTTTCGCAATCAACACTTACAATTGACTTCCGACAACTCGAACGGGAATCCTTGCGCTAACTCGAACCAAAGTCAATTTCCCTTGGATTTCCTTCATACATTTACTGTAATTTTACCCTCTATAACTCGAACTTCCCGCTAACTCGAAGTAATTTTTGTTTCCCTTCAGACAGTTTCTATAATTAGAATGTTTTAAGCGCGTGACAAGTCGAAAAAAGACAAAAACAGTGTACTGAGCATATTCATAAACAACAGTGTCAATTCTTTGTCTTTACTTTTATGTCAATCCAGTTCAAATTTAATGTCCATCCCTTAACATTAATCAAGCTTTGTTGCTTAAAAGGGGTGGTGGTCGGGGAAGGCCTGACTTTACCATAATTTTCAGGGGGGGGGGGGGGGGAAGGAAAAAAACACTTAAGTCATACGAAGCGACGCAGGCGGGGGGGGGGGGTGGTTGAATCAATTCTCCATTGCAAAAAGACAAAAAAAAACTAGAGCGGAAAATAGAACAGCTCGATCAGAGGAAGTTGGAGGTCAAACAGCCCAAGATCAAAAACAAATCTAACCTGGGAGAAGGCGGTTTTTTTCGGGAAAAGCAAGAAAGTCGGAGGACGGTAAAAGGGGAAAAAAAGAGAACATCCGGCACTGAATAATCCAGAGCCGAAGAACTTTAATGATGAACACGCCGCCTAAAGGAACATGTACTAAACATATAATATAGATTACGAAGGTTGATTTTCTCAGTCCTTAACTATCTTCTGTTCAGTCTCGGGGTCAGTCAAAAGGGGTAGGGGAGGGGATAGGGCGATCTTCACTTGCAGTACGTACCATCGTAGTCCGGAGGTGGATATCCGCCATTCTGAGTTTCATTACTCACGGGCTTCTTGCCATTAGCAACAGCTAATTCATAACTAGCATTGTCTCCCGGCAAACCAGCCGGGTGGACTGGGGACAAACGGCCATTTTTGTGATCGTGCTCCTTCGCAGACTCATAAGGAGAAGGCCCAATCGCGCTGAGGATCACGGGAAGGTAGCACAATCCGTGAAACATTCCATAAAAGACTACACAGAAAAACACCTGCAAAAGAAAAGTGGCACCGGTATTTTAACCCTTTAAGCCCCAATATCCACATACAAATTCTCCAAACTGATTTCTATACATTTCCTTTAAGAATTAGTTAAGAGAAATTGATAAAAAATCAAAGTATTTTCTCTTAGGTGATCATTTTATTAATTCTCATAACCTCATCTCATGACAATGTAAGGATATTGTTAGGAGAAAATTGCTGTTGGTCACTATTGGGACGTAAAGGGTTAAGGCATTTTTTACCAGCTTCCCGGTTTGTCACCAATCTGACAAGACTGTAAAAGGAAGGAACAATTAATAAGGATGGATCATGGTCTAAAAAGTACGGCCGACTGTTTAAAAAGAAACACCATATCCACGCCTCATTAAAGCCGGTGTAGATTATTTTTTCTTGGTTAATAGGGAGCTTGACTAACAACGGCGGCGACGGCAACGGCTACGAAAACGTCACTTAAAAAATGAAATCACGCTTCCTCAAACTTTATCGCGCTTATTCCACCTCATTCAATTCGTCAAATCTTGGCAAATCTTTCTGGAGTTGAATTCAAAAAGACTGTATCAAAGTTCAGGAAAAGAAAAAGAAAGTCGTTGTCTTGTGTTCATGTAACATATATTTCAGCCAAAACATATTTATTACTCCCTTACAGCCAAAACAAAACCGTATCCACCATCCAAATTATCCAGCAAGGAGAGCCCATATCACGTCTATTTACCTTAAAGAAAGTCTTGAAAACGTACGAATTGGAAAACGCCAATAGCACAATGGCTAAAAATGTACTAAAACCACCGTTCCATACTGCTGGTCCAATATCGCGCAAGGTTGCGCGGGCGCGATCTAAAAAGGAAAACATTGTCTCTCATCAAAAAGGGACCCTTCAGCATATTTTTCACCTGTGTACGCATCCTCGGAGACCCAGGGGCAGTCAGTCAGGTCGGGAGAAAAGGCGGGACGAAAGCTCTTTCGCCCGTACTTGAAAACTTTCGTCCCGCCCTTTCTGCCGACCCAACTGATTGTCCCTGGGTCTCCGAGGATGGTGTACGGGGCATCTTTCACACAGTTATTTTAAGCGGGGATTCTCATTAACGTCGACGCCATATGGTATAGGCCATTTTCGAGTTCCAAAACCTCTCACTTTCAAAACGAGGCCAAGTTGAAAACCTTTCTTGTGAAAATGAGTTTCATTTGTAGGAGAATCAATGGCTTTGCACTTAGCCTCGCTTTGAAACAGAGGCTAGGGGCAACCCAAAAATACCCTATTGACTGCATCATATTATTAGGTGAAAATCAAATCCCGCACGAACGATAATCCCACCTCGCTTTCCTATGGTGTCCACATACAGTGCACTCTTGTTAAAGACACCTCTACAAGACGGACACTTCGGTAAAACGGAAACCTATAGTTCGTCCCAACCTTTCTTTACTCCCTTTTCTTTGACTCTCCAAAGCCTATATAGCCCATTTATGGCAGTACCCCCCCCTCCCGCCCCCATACCCTCACCGTACGAGACCACGTTGAGGTTAGATCAGTATTCACTCTAACTTTAGATCTGTGGACGAAATTCTATGATATTACCATTCAAATAAAACCTCTTTGGTAGAACTTTTGTATGGTTATATTTATTTCTTAGGATATCACTAAACGAAATTTGAAAAATTTTCCGTGATTTTTTCCCCTTAGCAACAAATAGGATAGCAAACATGACATTCATTGAGCGCTGTTAATTTGCTCAGGATCAAGATGGGTCTAACTTCACCCTGAACGAGGCCAGTGAAAATTATACCAGAAAAAAGATAAAATTATGAAGCAGTAATAATGAAATGCTGTCAAAAACCTACCGTATCGTGTGCCAGATATAATCATGAATGTGTGCGCAACATGAGACGCATAATCCACAGACAGACCAACAGCCAGCACCAGAATGATGGTGTTCACAGTATCAATGGTCAGGCCCCAGAACTGCATTGTACCAGTAATACTGACCTATAACAAGACTTAATGTAAGTAACACATTCACGCCTTGCGTACCTCTTCTTTCGAAACAGGTCGTGCATCGACAGCAAATTTAAACTTTCAAAATGATTTTAACAGACACTGAATGGGCGAGAGTGATGACAAGAATTATGCAGATAGAGGAGGGTATTATTCCCTCAAGGCCGAAAGGCGTGGTAGGTGACACATTCGTGCCTTGCGTACCTCTTTCTTCGTAAACAAGGCTCAAAATATTGGCCGGTCAACGAACAATGTCCGGCCAAGATGACCATTTGTCCGGACAAACTTTCAGTTGGCCAGTCATTTTGACCAGTCAGGTAAATGGGTTTCAAAAAAAATAACTAGAAAATATGAATGTCACTTAGCTGTTTGTTAAAATAAAACAGAAACATCTACGTCTCTAAGTACGCTAAACGGACAACCATAAATATGGCATCACGTCTACTAACAAAAAAGGCGGGAAACAACAACACTCGAAAGTGGTTTTATTATTCGCCACCTGCAAAGATGCATTCAACTGTAGTCAAAAAACTTACCAGAGTAAAGCCTACACAAGAAAAGACCATGAGGCACGTCCAAATGTTTGCGAGAACAACAAGCGTGACTAGGAATACAGCCATCAGAGCGAGGGCCATGTTACGAAAGAGTTCCTCTGAAATAACCTGAAATAAGGAAAAATTTCACCACATACTTCGCCTCAACCTTTGCAGTTTTGTCCGTTCCAGTAATTCTTTAGTAACCATTTCAATAAACGCGACGGAGCTTTATTTTCATGTCGCGCTGTTACGTAATATCAGTGTTGCGCTGACAAGGTGGTAATAACATTTGAGTCCTAAAAGTGTGACCATTCAAATGAAAGCTACTGAGCAGTAATTTCCTGTGGTACAGTATATTATGCAGTAGAATGAAGTTTGACCTTTACAGTCTGTGAAACAAACCCTATGGTGTGACCCTACGGTCTTAACTTCCTTTCTTATGATCGCGCACGTTGTTTTACAGTCAAGATGCAAGAAGTAAGCAGTTTCTTCGATCAACCACACCTTCGAGGAAAGTCTTTGGGAACGAAGGTGAACTTTTACCTGAACTTGTAAAACCGTTACCTACATGTAGGGGTTAATGGGGGCGATATTAAGAGTAGCGTCTTAAAACATTGTTTTGACAAAGATCCAAAAGACCATTCAGTAAAATTTTATTGCGGGCGACCAGGAGCCCGCATGAAGCCAGCGTTCTTTTAGATCCTCACTTACAATGAACGCAATCCGACTCGCGTTTGCATTGGCGGATTCAGACCTTCAGGTAATTGGGGGTGGTCATCCAGAACCTGAGATAAGGAGGGGGCCCGCAGTTGTATTTGATAAAATAATGTTGTTTGACAGTTAGGTAAAGCTGTTTTGTCATGTATTTGATTCAGTTGTATTTGATAAATGTTGCCTCACAGTTATTGGGGCCTCTTATTAGGCAACTAATTTGGTACTGTTGTCTTTAGTTATCCAGCCAGCCCTCTGGCGATTTTTGCCAAAATCGCCAATTTCGCCAAAATCGCCAGCCTGAGCATCAATTCAAATCGCCAGCGGCTGGCGATTCTTCGGGGCATGCATGGCGATTTTTATAAAATCGCCAATTTCGCCAAAAATTTTTCCGAGGGCCACTTTTGGCATCCAATTCAAATCGCCAGCGGCTGGCGATTTTTCGCCAGTTTCGCCATTGCATGCATTTCTGGACATAAGTGCTAAAAATAAGGGGGGAAGGGGGCCAAGTCCCCCGGCCCCTACCCTGGATCCGCCGCTGGTTTGGGTAATCTGATCACCGGCGTTTTGACCTACTATCACGTTATACTCACGTAAAGTTAACCAGAAGGGCAAGAGCGTTTTGACCTTCGATAACAAGCCCGAAACTTGGTCGCACTTAGCAACCATTCGTTCTTACTACTTTTATAAATACCTTATTTGTTTCCCATCCCAGATAGAACCGTGAATATGGAAAAGCCAAGTCATCAGCAAACACCTTTTCAATCTTCTCACGCAAATCGTCCATAGCTTTTGCCTCTGTTTGTGTAGAGTCCATATCTATGTGTCTAAAATTGAAGCGACTTGCCTGTTGAAAGAAAAAGGAAAAAAACAGTGGCGATAAAGGACATTACGTGAGTGGTTCGGCCCGTTATTCCGAAATGCGTGAAAAAAATTTTGCTAGGTGGAATCTCGAATCCTGGGGTTTGTAATCCGTAATTTAGCTCAAGCAAACCGAAATCCCGATAACGATTAAAAATCCGGAATCCGGAGTCCAAGTTCCATTGACAAGGATCCGGTATCCAGTACCGGAAATCCGGAATCCCCAGGGTGGAATCCAGAATCCAATGATTCCCTTACATGGACCGAGAGTGGTGGTGACGTGCCCCTTCCGGTTAATAAATTGCGCAACGTTACTATGTAAAGAATACACCATTTAACAGTTATGCGCTTAGAAACCTGGCCCTTCTGATAAAGCGAGGATAAGGCTGGACGTATGATAAAACTGCGCATTTCTTCCTTTCCTACGGAAATTGCGCAATCGAAATTCCACTCGCTAAAGGGGAATGGGCACGAGCTTTTAACGCAATGATTCCTGGGATCGTTTGGGTGGACAAGCGTTACTTATTATTGGTTAATGGTTGCCTTGAATACCGCATCGACCAATCACAACTAACGCTTGTCTACCCAAACAATCCCAGCAATCACCGCACCAAAAGCTTGTACCCAGTCTCCTTAAAGTTTCTGAAGTGGGGAATTACAGACATTTGCGTGTATTTTCGCAATTCTGGGAAAACATTACTCATGTTTTGAAAATATTTAAAGTTACCTTGATCTCGGGGTGTTGTCCACTGACATTTTTGAACTGAATATCTTTTTGGTAACTGATTCCTGGTCCTTTAACAAATTCTGAAAGCCATTCATGGAATTTACTCTTGTTGCGTATCTTCCCTAAAATAGAAATAAGTTCAGTTCAGTAACTTGGTCAAAAGGGCATTTGTAAACTGGCCAACTAACTGTTGAGTCTCTGGATAACAACCTTAGTGTGACCGTTCAAATGAAAGCTACTGAGCAGCACTTTCCTATGGTGCTGTTTATTATGCTGTCAAAGGTGGTTCTATCTTTAAAGTCTGTAGATGAAATCCTAACGTGTGACCTTTGAAATGAAAGCTGCTGGTCAAAAGGACATTTGTAAACTGGCCAACTAACTGTTAAGTCTATATTAGATAAAATCCTTAGCTTGACTATTCAAATGAAAGCTACTGAGCAGTACTTTCCTGTGGTACTGTTTATTATGCTGTACATGGTGGTTATAATATCTGAATCTGTGGATGAAATCCTTCAGTGCAACCATTTAAATGAAAGCTACTGAGCAGTACTTTCCTATGGTACTGTTTATTGTATTGTATCAGGTGGTTATAACATCTGAATCTGTGGATGAAATCCTTCAGTACAACCATTCAAATGAAAGCTACTGAGCAGTACTTTCCTGTGGTACTGTTTATTGTGCTGTATCAGGTGGTTATAACATTTGAATCTGTGGATGAAATCCTTCAGTGTAACCATTCAAATAAAAGCTACTGAGCAGTACTTTCCCGTGGTACTGTTTATTATGCTGTATCAGGTGGTTATAACATCTGAATCTGTGGATGAAATCCTTCAGTGCAACCATTCAAATGAAAGCTACTGAGCAGTACTTTCCTGTGGTACTGTTTATTATGCTGTATCAGGTGGTTATAACATTTGAATCTGTGGATGAAATCCTTCAGTGCAACCATTCAAATGAAAGCTACTGAGCAGTACTTTCCTATGGTACTGTTTATTTTACTGTATCAGGTGGTTATAATATCTGAATCTGTGGATGAAATCCTTCAGTGCAACCATTCAAATGAAAGCTACTGAGCAGTACTTTCCTGTGGTACTGTTTATTGTGCCGTACAAGGTGGTTCTATCTTTAGAGTCTGTAGATGAAATCCTAACTTGTGACCATTCAAAAAAAAGCTACTGAGCTGTACTTTCCTGTGGTACTGTTTATTGTACTGTATCAGGTGGTTATAATATCTGAATCTGTGGATGAAATCCTTCAGTGCAACCATTCAAATGAAAGCTAATGAGCAGTATTTTCCTTTAACGGCATATAAGGTGTTTCTTTTCTAACGTTTTCGAGTCTGAAAATGAAATTCTTAGTACTGCCAGATTATTCAAATGAAACTACTGCACAGTACTTTCCTGTTTTACTGTTAATCTATATAGCACTGAGCCGTACCACCGCTAGCCTGCGAGAAAGATCTCCATTTGGGGAAGTCGTGAGAGGTCACGCGAGAGAAGCACGTGAAAGGAGACACGATTGCGAAGGGCGAGGCGTGTTTCTAAATGTACGGCAAGCATTTATGGCGGGTCAGCCAGGAATATCATCAATCCAAATCATTTGACGGTGCATCATTTTTCAGCCAATGGTATTTTGATTCGTCAAGAAGAAGAAGAAGCTTTATTTGTTTACATTCGCAATGAATAAATTACAAATACAGACTACCTGCAAAATAGTAGAGCCAATCGAGGCAGGTAGTATGGAGACGTGTCTATTACATTATACTGGGAGCGTAAAAAGACACGTCCTGTCACTACACGCACATGCGCAACCCCGGGCGAAGCAGAAATGAAAATTTATACGAGATTTTTGCAAGCTCTCCTTTCCTCCGCACCTCGTGGCTTCGCCGCTCGCTTGCGCGTTCTCTCGCGGGTTCGCTTCGCTCGCCATACATGAAGACCATGCTAGCAGGCTATCCACCGCAAAACAGACAAATTGAGTAACTAACATGGAGTTGAGCTCTGGTCGAACTCTTGTCCAGGTTTGCTTCGGCTGGCCCACTTGATGTACTCCTCGTACCAACTATTCAATGAGCTGGCGACCACATACTGATCATTGACAACAACATCATGAAGCTGGTGAAGTTTGCCTTGGTTTGCATAATAATCGAATTTTGCTGCATGAGAATAAATTCAAAGTAAATAGAGTAAACTAAATAAGCAATAAAAGGAAACTGTCAGTGTTAACAAATATTAATTACTTTCCTGTGGGATCAGTCATTGGGAAATTTGCTAAACAGCCCACGAAAGAAAAATCCCTGTTAACAGAGGCCTCGTTTCTTTCGTACTTGCTAAGCTGACCAGCAGGAAGGAAAGAGACCTGGGTCGAAACAGACTGTGCTGAGCATGTGCACTGCTATCAAGCGACCAAACCGTCACGTGATGAACAAAGGAGACTTTTGTCTGATTGGCTGTTTTATTTTTTAGTGCTCAGTCTTCTTACCGCGCGAAAGTGAGTAAACAGGGATCGCTAACAAAGTGACGGTTTCTTGTGATCCTTCTTGTCAGCTCCTCGAATGTTAAAGAAAAAGGGCGTCTGCTAGCAGGAAAGAAAGGAAACTTTTACGTGTACATTTAATGAAAGTACATCAACAAAATGGGGACAAGCCTTGCGTGACGAGACAAAAATGGCTGCGAGGGAGACTAATATTCAACAGGCTCGAGAATGCATTTGGCAAAATTACTATCATTTTACCTGTGTAGATGCTTGACTGAGCGCCATCCACTGGGAAAAACTGCAAAAAATTATTGACCACAGTAAGATCAACACAATATCTTTAAGGTGCGACAAGTAAATGACGTCAGTTCTCTGTAAAAACTAAGGAAATAATGTCTCGACCTTTCGGCGACCTCGTGGCGCCATTAGGGACCTTAAGTCAGGACGACGACGACGGCAGTGAAAAACGTCGGTAAAAAAATGAATTTATGTTCTTTCAAACTTAATCGCGCCTATTTGGACCCGCTCAATACGTCAAATGCAGGCGACGTTTCCTGGAGTTGAATCCTTAAGGATTTTATTCAGGTTCAAAAAGAGGAAGGAAAATTTGTCGTCGTGTGTCCACGTCCTCCATAAAACATCAAATCAGGAGGTTTCACGTCGTAGTCGTGCAGTGGACGTCAAAGAAATGTACTACGAAGCGTGATGCACGTGCAGAGCTGTTGTTTTGATCATTAAACTTATTGTTTTTTTGAAGTCGTCGTTGTGGTCTTCGTCGTAGTTGTTTAAGCTCCCTATTATCAAGGAATGGAAATAAATTAATGCGAGTTCAAAAGGAGTCAAAGTACTCTAACTCTGCATAAAATTAAAAGTACAGCTAGACAAAGACCTAAGCAAGTATTGAATCCTTTTTCACGTTCAAAGGCGGTCTTAATGGTTTGACGTACAGCATTCCGAAGTGAGGTCGACGAAACGTCGGGGCATTATTTCGTTAGTTTTTATACGCATTTTATTATTATTTATTAATCAATAACTTTGAACATGATCTCCCAATTCCATTGCGGAGACAAGCAATTTGGTAATTCTTACGTTCGAGTCTGTGTTGTATCAAATTGCACAATGGGACTTTTTTGGATCGCTTCTTTTATTGGCTATTAACTGGCTATTAAGAAAATGAGCAGGAACCTGGGTCGAAATTCGCCCCCAAACAATCCCATGGCGAAGTTCGGCACTAAACCGACAAAGTCTAACGCACAACTTCAAATTAAAATGGTCAAACTGGTGTGACCATTCAAATGAAACCTCTTTTTTAGTACTACTTTCTGCACATGCATGGCGCTGTTAAGTTTGCAGCTCTATTTTTTCAGTCTGTGAATGAAATCCTATGGTGTGACCATGAAACTCTTTAGCAGTACTTATCCATAGCAACAATTGCATACTTATTTCAGCATTTTAAAAACTAAGAATTGGAATTTTTTCTGAATTAAACCTTTTAAATTTTGAATTCTTGAATCGAGTTATCTAACTTTGAACAACCGGAGCTCATGTTATTGAACTACCTTGAATGTGCCAAAATGGCAGCAAATTTAAACGTTCCAAAAAGCAAAGATTCTAAGAAAAGCACATTGTGTTCAAGTCAAACTTTTTTTGCGCAGAGGTTCTCAGTAATGTGTACTATTAATTACAAAAGTAAAAAGTTTTAGATTATTGGCACATTAAAGATACCTCACGGTTTGCCATCTCGTATTTGTAACCCATCGAATCAGGTGGCAAAAACCAAATTTGATCAGTAAACTGCTCCATCATCAGAGTTCCATATAAATTAAAACCAAACAATCCAGCAGTAATGATCATCACTATAATCTGCAGGGGATAGGAAAAAAGAGGGATTTTTAGCAATTAAGGTCACGTCCACAGGTATCCGGATTTTTTCTCCGTTTTAGCCTTCCGGCCAAAAGTAAACAGCGCTTTCGGACACCAGAGAAGCAGGTTTTTAAAAACGGTCCGCGCAGTGGAGATTTTTGAAAACGAAGGATTGTCGTTATCGTGTAGAGAATGGGTAAGTAATATATCAAGCATGAGACGCAGTGTTTTATCACCAGATGAAACACTGAGAAAAGAATTGAAAATACGACGCGCAGCGGAGTAGTTTTGACGAACTTCCAGGTGTTTCATCTGGTTATGTAATAATGTGTCGTATGCTTGATATTACTTCTCAAACAAAATGATTTTTGAAGGAGAAATTAAGGATGCAAAAATGAGCAGTTTTTTCATCTGATTTCCAAACAATCATTAAACTTTAATTTCCTTTCTATTTTCTTTATGAATTATCAATGAGTTTGAAAAGAAAGAACAAAGACACTGATTTCACAAATTTGTCGCGATGGAGCAAATCAGTAATGTAAAAAAAAAGACTACCGCAATATCGCGATACCTTGTTCAAATAACGACATTCGTATCGTAAGAAGAAATATCGCGGTTCACCGGTAAATTGGTTTATCATTGCAGCTATACAAAAAGATCCTAAATGACTGACATCTTAGTGAAAGTTGAGCCTGTAATTCATTTATTTTATCATATTTACGCTATTAAAGTTTAAACACCTATATTGCTAGATGGAGGTTGGGTGCCTGGAGTATCCAGGGGCTTCCACTTTTGGCAGCTCGCCCCTGGATTGAAATAACGCCCCTACTGTTGGCACAACAGCGAAACCCAGCCATGAGCCCCCATACACAAAGTAAACAACACAGGCACCTGCCATACTGAAAAATATCAGTAAAGAAGGAACAACAGGGCAACGCTAGGGGGGGGGGTGGGTAGGAAGGAACATTGGCTGAAAAAAACCTAGTGGCAGGAAAAAACGCTGCAAGAAGGAAACCTCCACACGCCAACCAACCATGTGAAAGACGTAGCGAACGAGCATGTGCATACCAAACAACAGCAAATCACTAGCACTGAAGGCGCCGTTAGTTGTTAACTCCTTTAAATTGGATCAAACGAAAGCATTTACCTTTCCAGGAAGAGACAGCAAGACTCGTCCAAAATACTTGTCCATTATCTCCTGTAGAAGATCCCTCTTACCACACTCTGATTCGGTGTAATCATCTCTCAGTTTGATACAGCAGCAGCAGCCATCGCGTTTCTTTCCCTGCCTACAGATAATCAATCAATAATCAACTTTTACTCGCCTGAGTATACAGCCGACATATCCACGAAATGACAGTTGAGGAACGCCCACAGAAATTCCATGTTCATGGCGTGTAACTAACCCGATCAGGATAGTGCTTCTGATTGGTTGAAGCAGACTACCCTTGCGGCTGGCCCAATCGGAAGCACTACTTAGGTCTACGTAGTGACACGTCATCAGTATAGAATTTCCGCACTCGTTTCTCGGACGTCAATTCGCAGGAAAACCAACGCTGGTGTCACGAAATGTCACGAAAATATTTATGAGATACCGTATTTTCTTGACTCCTTGAAAAGTTAAGCCTCTTAGTTCAAGATACAAAAATAGCGTTCGTGCTATATTTTACAAATCTCTTCCCTACATTCCATGCCTTTCCACGACTTTTTCCATGACGTTTTCCAGTTTTCCATGATTTTAAGTTTGGCTGTCACTTTGAAAACGTTCAAACCTATCCTTTTATTTTCCTGACTTAACGCAGTTAAACAGACACAACTGGCAACGCCGTCCGGACTGTTTAAAAGCTTGTCTTTATTTTGTAAGCTTTATCCTTTCGTTGTCATCTGCAGTTTCAACCAAACAGAACTACATGATTTTCCATGACTCTTCGTGACCCACAATTATATTCCATAACCTCCCAAGCTTAGAAAATGAAATTCTTAAATTTCATTACTTTTTTCATGATCCGCCCAAACCCTGTGCGCAAAAAAAAAAACAAAACAAAACAAAACAAACAAAAAAATTGAGATTAACCCTACACCCGCCTACTTCCGCTAGCTAAAAAGATCTAATTTCTTTTTTCTGAAATTTATCCTAAGCCCTCTGTCATAATAATAATAATAATAATAATAATAATAATAATAATAATAATAATAATAATAATAATAATACTAATAAAAAAAAAAAATAATAATAATAATAATAACAATAATAATAATAAATCATTTGAATGGTAACACCATAGCATTTTGTTCACGTATATGTATAACATGGTCTAGGACTGGAAAGGTAAAGAACTGTACCTCCGGGCATCTAAAGCCAAGAACGCTGTAAACAGTGTGGCTTGAAGAGCAAAGTCTGCTAAAATTCCTGAAGGAGAGAGTCAAAATAATAATCATAATTTACACAAATACCAATGACTTTATTGACTCTGCACGGAGGAAGTTTCAGAATCAATTTAATTTTACAGCGTACTTGCAACTAATAAAATTACAATAGGAAATGCATAATTACAATGCTGTTAGACGTGAGTTAAGAAATAAAGATATCTAGCTAAAAAGAATCAACGATATGTCGGATTTATTACCCCTAGAGTCCAATACGAAATGTTTAAGGGACGATTTAACCTGTGGAAGGGAGGGCGAGTTGTGAATGTTGATAGGCAACAAGTTAATACTGTCACCGCGACTCACGTAACAGTTTCAACACAAAAACTTTGAAAAAAGCCGGTTGAAAAAAAAATGTTCTTTTGTTCTGATACTGACTTACCTATTCCAGCAAAAATGCAAAATGATCTTAAGGCTGGTAAAATCTAAAGAAAAACAATAAAAATTACAAAGAAAATTAAAGCACAGACTACACTAAGTAAAAAGAAATACAGTGGTACGCCGCTCTACAGACACCCATATATATGGACAGTTTCATTTGTCCCAACGGAAGGCTAATATATATTTTCTAAAAATACCCCGCTTATTATGGGCACCGGTTAATACGGACAACGGACACTTTTCTGTGTCCCGAGTTGCAAACTTTTCTATATCGTCGATCCCATTTTACGGACATTTCTTTTCTGCACACTGTCTATAAGACCCTATGACAGAATATCTTACCAATGAAATAACCTATAACAGAAACGGACAAGTCACCTTTTAAAAGTTCTGTGTTATATTCACTTCACCTGGCAGAGTCGCAAACTTTCAAGCGTCAGTACAAAGTAAAGTCACTGACTGATTCCACTGGCATATTTTAAGAACAATACTTAAAAGGTGATTTTTGTCTGAGACTATGACTTATGATCGTGAGATTTTTGAAGGATGAACTTGTTTCAGTTGCAGTTAAGAAACTAAACAACGCTTTCTCGTTAAAATGTCTGCTTAGTCCAAAAAAAAAAAGATCATTAATCACACACTGTGAAACCAACTTTTGCCCACATTTAATCCATAAAGATTTATTTCCTGCACCTTTTCAAACCCTGAACTTATAACGTACATGTACAAGTTTATTTAGTAAAACTCACAGTGCTTGCTCCAATCATGAAAGCCAAGAAATCAGTCAAAGATGTTATCGTGATAGAGACACCCTACAGGACAGAAAATCATGGCAAATTTTATATAAACCAATAAATTTTATCATCACATTTCATCACGCTAGCTCCTCACAAGTTTCTATTCTCCCTCTGTCCACCCATGCAGGGGTTTCTAGGGGTTCGTACACTAATAAACCGATATCTTTTTTGTTTTATGCGGAACACAAACCAAATTTCATGTACTTGTTAAAGGATATCCATCACTCTGATTATTCCTAAGGCTGTGTTGACACTGTCAGAAGTAAAAGATAAGGCGGTGTATGTTCCAAAGCAAGCTAAAATATATTTGTTGGAAAATCGACCAGGAATTGAACTTACAGCATGTTGTAATGCTACGCCAATGGCCTCAGGGACTCCACGGTTTTTGACGAAATCAAGAGGTAAGTTATTCCATGCTTGCACAATAACAAACATGTCATCAACTCCGATACCTGTAAAGAGACATATTTCAGTTATTTTTCTACTTTCATCTTCGAGTTTCTCACTTCTTAGCCTGCGCAATAGACAGAAATTAACTTCCTGGTTAAGCCCATCTGTGAAACAGTGCCAAAATCCATTTTCTGGGCCCCACTTGTGTACCAATATTTGACCAAGAGCCATGACTGGCCTGTTAAAAATGCCCCCTTTGATTTGCCAATCAGGGGTCGATTTAATTAAACTTTTACAAGTGTAATTTACAAGTATAGCTATTGTTTTCAGACCCTAAAGCAATAGCTAAGTACTCTTGTAAATTACACTTGTAAAAGTGTTATCAGATTGACCCCAGGTTGAAGGGAAATTCAAAATGAATTTCCGGTAATTTGTTGAGCCTGTTGGGGCCCCAGAAAAAAGACACTGGTGCTGCTTCTCAAATGTTACTTTCCGAGGTTAGATTGATTATCGTAAAGTTTCAAAGGTGATAAAAGAATTGAAGTTTGAACCAATTAGATTGCATTCGCGCAGGCCTCATTATCATCTACTGTAGATGTCTTAATAGGAAAGCTTAGCATGAATCAAGTTCAATTGCACGTTCAGTGATGGTCTGAGTTCTTGTATAAATAGCATCTCGTACACATCTCGAATTTATTTCTGCCTTTTTTGACGACTGAAAAATTGTCCGTAAGGGTTGATTTCTCGACCCATGTTTTTTTCAGATCAATTTAGGTTTCGGGGAAACTGCCCACCTACCTCTCCCCTAAGCTAACATTAACACTTACTTCTCCCTTAGTGCAAAAAATGATGGCTCAGGGGAGGGGTAGGTGGGCAGTTTCCACGAAACCTAAATTCATCCTTTTTTTCATGTGCCTCCCAATCAAAGAATTTGAACTTGTGTGTTGGCTGACGCGCTGATGTAGGTTTCAATCAGTGAAACCAAAATAGAAGAACAGAGAAGATGACGTGCTGGATTTTACCAAGTAGAAGGAAAGGTAAGGTTGAATGAACTGGGCCATAAAAAGCACCAAATCCACTGGAAAGCCCAAATGACACCCCAATTGCCAAACCAATGCACAGGACTCCAAGCAATCCCAGCCAAGCCTATCGAGAAATTAAAAATGTACTTCAGTTAAATGTACATGTACTTAAAATCTGCATAAATACATTGTTGACTCAAAAGTCTTTTTCAAGAAGAGATTTCCATGCATCTTCTTTATGCAAGATAATTTATAACACGCAATTATTGAGTTGTAATAAGTGTAATTCCACATTGCCGTTAACTGTTCTTCTTATATCCTGAGTAGCATAGTATACACAGTGAACATAAAGATCACACCATGCATTAATTAAGTGGTTGCTTACAAGAGGTTAAAAACAATAGAGAATTAAAAAAAGTAAGTTAACAATAAATTTGACAATGGTTGCTTACAACAGGTGATTGTTTACGAGAGGTTTCAACTGTAAGGCTTTGACTGAAAAACACCAGTGTTTTGGTATATAATGGTTGCTTATGGGATGGGGTCACACATGGAGGTTCGACTGTAATATGAATTCTTGTGCACTATGATAGTAATGACATTTAAAGGCTTTCCGCATCTTACCTTTATGTTTAGGCGTGTGAATTTTCCAAGCATAATAGCCACATAAGCAATAATAAGCATGTACCCAACGGACAGGAGTTGAATATCGCCCTGTATGCTCTCCCCTGAATCCGTTTGAAATCTGTTTAATTAGACAATTTCAAAAAATAACTGTATCACATATATGGGACTTAATTGATTTTGACTGTTTACCACTTGGTATTGGCACCTAAGACATAATTATACAAGCTTTATAGCTTTTATATATTAAAAAAAATCCCATAAATACACTCTATCACCTCTCATCACCCTCTACCACTGGGACATTTCAAAAAGAGACATCAACTTCATTTTGGCCCCCCGAAATTCCATACTGATGATTATGCACCATATAAAGTCTGTCCAGAATCTGGTCAGGAGCTTTGACTGGTTTATATGATAGTAAACACACTCTAGAAACCATTATTATTAATTTTATGCCCGATAGTCAAGACAATTAGGGTCTCAGAGATGAAATGTACAGTGGGCTGAATTTACAAAGATAAACTTAGTCATTTACAAAGAGAGTTATGGAGCAGGGAGATACATGAACATTGTAGAAGAATGGAACGATAGAGAATTATTATTTTGGAAGGAACAACTTGACTGAACTGAGTGGTTCAATCACACCCTAGACAAGAGGCAACAAATACTCTGACACTATGACAATCAGAAATACTGTAAAATTCCGAAAATAAGCCCCCGGCCGGGGCTTATATTTTGCAAAGACCCTTTTCGAGGGGCTTATTTTTGCAGGGGCTTATCTATGGAGGGAAATTTGCGTTTCCAAATCGATTGGGCTAGCCTTATAGATGGAAGTAAATTTACCGTTTTTGTTTTGTTTTACTTTGTATTTGGGGGCAATGTTCCAAGTACAAGCCCCCGAGGGGGATTATATTTGGACAGGTGATTTAACGGAGGGGTTTTTGCGTTATTGGTTTGGGGGGCTTATATTTGGAGGAGCCTATACATGTGCAAAAAGAGGGAAAAGATGCTGTACTTACTGGAGCTGACTGTAATAAAGCAGCTCCACTGGAGAAAGATCAATGCTAGACAACAGTTCATTGAATGCAGTTTCCCAATCTTCAGTCATTTCATCCTCCTATTAAAAGTATTGGTAATTGTGAGGAATATATAGCTTCAGACCTCTACCAACTGTCAATGAACACACTGAGGTACATCGACAGAATCTATGTGTAACCTCAGCATTACCCAAACCACCAGTGCATGACCATACCCACTGTACCATTAAATTGTACAAAATTAAATCTAGACTGAAATGATGAGGCAATTTTTTTTTTTTTTAAAGGTCATCTAGACTGAAATTTTTGAAAAAAGAATCCATTAGTGGTTCTAGTATCTTTTGTCAAATTCAAATCAACATTTCTGCATGCGTAATGAGCAGTGAATATCTAATGAGAACTTCTCTGTATCAGGTCAGATTGAAAATCTTTGAATGGATATTTTTGTTAGAAGACATTTACATCAAATTCAAGGAAAGTGGATTTAGAAAAGTGAAAAGCACAGCTCATTACAATGAGACTGAATCTGAAATCTACAATGGTTGTAAAGATTTTTGACCAAGATTTTCCAAGTTTCAGCCAATGAGGGAATGGGTAAATAAAGTAAACTTGTCAAGTTTTCATCTCAAAAACTTTTTCAAATTCATCATTGCAGGATTAGTGCATGAAGAGCAAAACACCTTGACATCACAACCATGTTTACATACTCTCATGCAAACACGACTCTTGGCCAATCAAAGCACGTGTACTATCTTAGTTATTTCATAATATGTTATAACCCTTAAGCCCCAATAGTGACCAATATCAATTTTCTCCTAACTATACAAATACATTATCTATAGAAAAGGTTGAGAGAATTAATAAAATGATCACTAAGGGAAAATACTTAAATCCTTTAACAAAATTAATTCTCTCGACTAACTTTTAAGAAAATGTATGGAGATTAGTCTGGAGAGTTTGTGTGTTGATATTTAGAAAAGAGTGGGAATATATGCTTACCAAACGTCCCTCAGCTGTGTTCAATACAGGATTGTATTTAATTCCATAAGCTGTTATTGACGCTTCAGCTTTCACAATGTGATTTGTTCCGTTACGTTCAATCCCGCCAATGTACTGGGAAAGCACAAACTTCTTGTTGGTGACAGGACTAAAATGAAAAAAAAATTATTAACTTAATTAACCTTGAATAAGAAAACCTACAAAGTCTGCATTTAATAAACAATGAGGGACCTGTACACCCTTACATGTTCGTATTTTGAACAAGTTTTTTAGCTCTTTGACGCAACGTGTTAAAATTAATGATTGATTGATTGATTGATTGATTGTAGATTTGAGGACAAGAAAGACTATGAAAATGAGATTTGATTTAAGGTTTCTTTGCTTATTGTCAAAAAATGTGACTTTCCACAGGACTTTGACACTCTGGCCGCATATTCAGTGTACAGTCATGTAACCTTTCTTGCCATCATGATCATCTGGTCAATATCGTTGTACTTTCAAAATTAAGGCAAAAACGGTATGCTGAGCTGAATACCGTCAACTCTTGCCTTGCGCACACCCCGCTATAACGGACACCCCGATAATACAGACAGCAGCTAAATCCCAGGCAAAAATAAATTATAGATGTTTGAGTGAAATACCATGAAATTCCGAAAATAAACCCCGGGGCTTATATTTTTCAAAGGCCCTTTTTGAGGGGCTTAGTTTTGGAGGGGCGTATACTCGGAGGGGCTTATCTATGGAGGGAAATTTGCATCTCAAAATCGATTGGGCTAGCCTTATAGTTGGAAGTAAATTTACCGTTTTTGCTTTGTTTTACTTTGTACTTGAGGGAAATTTTCCAATTACAAGCCCTGGGGGCTTATTTTGGAGGGGCAATTTAACTGAATGTTTTTTACGTTAACAGTTTGGGGGGCTTATACATGGAGGGGCTTATTTTCGGAATTTTATGGTAAACTCCCACTATTACGGACTCTTGCTAATGAGGACAGTAACTCAAGGTCCACCACAGTGTCCGCTTCCACAGTTTTTTCAACTTTTGACAAAGACCGCTTAGTGAAAAAACATCAACATCGCTCAAAAGAGCCTAAAAATAGTAAAATTGCCAGGTTTAAGATAGACTTGTTGATACGTACGAACAAAGATATAGCTCGGCAAAGTTGCAAAATTGTACTGAAGTTTGTACATGGTGAGGGGACCAACTTGCCCCCCACCAAACGAACCACCTTTGCTCACTTAAGATGAATTACTTTCAAACTTGGCAAGTTTCCTAATTTTTGAGCACTCTTTTCAGTGGTGTTGACAGATTTTTGCCAAATGATCCTATCATCAAAACTTGCAACATCAAAAATGTGGAAGGTGGGTCTTTCGCAACAGTACAGAACAATATTTTTACCTTATGATTTCAGGCTGATTGATCTTTTTCAAAATATCATCTTTGCTAAGCTGATTTATTGCAGTCTCGTTAAAAGACCAAAGCTCCAACAAACCATTAATCATGCAACTGGGACCCAACCTAAATCAAAGAATTGGAGAAAATTGAAACCAATGACTATTATGCATAATCATAACTATAACAAAATTGTCAAATCTGATTGGCTATCAACTGCCCTGATTTCAGCCTTAATAGGACAGTTTAATACGACAGTATGCGTCATGCCTAAGTAATTGGACAGTACGCGCCATCACGCGCGCGCTTAAATGGCTTTTTTTTTCAGTGCTAGCAAAACAAACTTTCAAATTTCTTGTGTTTTGATTTCAAATATAGCCTATTATATCACAAATTTTGGTAAAGTTATGATTAATTGGTAACAGAACTTTGTGTCGTCCAATTCGGTCTGTAATCATACTCGTGATTCAACAAATCAGACTCCCGCTAGGCGGTCGTCCGATTTTGTAAATCACTCGTATGATTACAGACCTAATTGGACTCCACTCAGTCCTGTTACCATTACAGTCAAATTGATTAGGCCATTACTAAAGGTTGACCAATGCTTCCTTTAAATGATGAGTTGGAATGAACAATAAAAATATACACCCGAAATTTGAGGGGAAACATTTACTTTGACTTTTTCAACAATCCAGTTGCCCCCCAAAACTGGCCAAAACTACTTTTTAATTTGTTAAATTTGATAGTTATGCTGAGATGTTCTGAATCTTTCAAATTTTCCTTGAAGTTTAAGGCAAAATTTGTGGAAAGAGAATTTTAAAATCATTTTGGGAGCAAAACATTTTAAGAAAATGGTGTGGGTTTGAATTTTGTTTAAGATATGACCCACTAATTGCTTTTTCAAGGCAAAATCATATAGCCATTTTTATGTCAAAATGTGCAAATGGGTCTTTACAATCCAGTTGAAACTGAGGTAGAATAATCTTGGCAGGAGAGGAGAATATCATTGGAGCAACTGAAGAATACAGGGAGCCATTTATAATGTAAGGTCTTACAGAAGTAGCTTGTTAGTGGCTCGCTAGGCATGAATGTGAAACATAAGTACGCAAGGTACATGTAAATCTTAAGTTTAAACTGAAGATAAAATTGGCATGAAAAATTGGCAGTTTTGGTTCCTAAAATGTTTGAGCTAAAACCTAGAACAATTTAATAAACATTTCACAGGCACCAGGTTATCCATGGAACTTATCTTTAAATAGCATTTGATGCTGTTTTGACATCCCACTCAATCAGCAGGCAGTCCTGGAAATAAAGTCCGCAGAACACTTACCTAAAACATATTTTCTCCCAAGCTAATTCTGTCCCATTGCCGATCTTCAGGACCTTTTTGTGAATCATCATTGCCTGTTGATAAAAAAAGAGATCAAACACCATCCTAGAGGGGAAGGGGGGTGGGGGGACTACTCGATCAATATTTTGGTATAGGTGAGCCGCTGAAGGTTTGACTCAAACATTATTTTGGTATCTATAGGTGAGCTATAGCCTGCAGGTACAGCCATTTCTCCTAGCTCCTCGCCAACAGGAATGTTTCGCCAGGAGGAATGCATGATTGTCTGCGACTCAGCGATAGAAATTCCATACTGATGACGTAAATAAATATTTACATAATAAATCGGGTAGAGATGGGGTTCCAAATGTAAATTTGTTTGATTTTATGTTTCTCCTGGTTGATTATGGTAAAGTTTTGGGATCTTTTGCATATGAGTTCTGGCAAAACTCAGATGCTTTTTCTAAAGGAGAATATGTTCTAGGAATATTGACTGTTTTGTAACAGATTCATCACATTTACATTTGACATTTGTGGCTTTTGTCTTTTGTCTGTCATTTGTAAACAATAGGTAAAACAATATAACTACTACATCGACCAATCAGAGCTCCTGACCAGATTTTGGACAAATTTTACGTCATCAGTATGGAATTTCTGTCGCTGAGTCGCAGACATTCCTTCGGGCAAAACGTCCTTCTTAGCGGCGAGGAGCAAGGAGAAACAGTTTTATTTGCAGGCTAGGTGAGCCGCTGATCGAGGGTTTGAAATCCTGATCTGTTAAGGCCAAAAAAAGTTCTAAAATACATACCCTGCTCAGGACAAAACCCTCAAATTCATTACCCTGTTTAGGACAGACTTCCGTGAAATTGGATATCCTGTTTAGGACAAACTCACTCCCATGAAAATTAATACCAGTTTGGAGAGAGAGGCGAAAACCACCCTGTCCCCATCCCCAGACCATATAAAGGCAATACCCCCCCCCCCCCACCAGGAACACTCTCCTTGTAACTATCAGAACTATCCACAGCAGGATTAGCTCAGTTGGACCTAGAGCTATCGACTGGCTAAATCACTATCCAGCAGATAAGTGTTAAGGACACCAATTGTACTATCCAGTGGATAGCAATTTATTCAGTGGAGAAAGCGTGATCCACCTTTTTAAAAACTGGGACCTAGTGGCTAGCTCTATCCAACTTTTGATCAACCACGGCCTGATGTATTTATCCATCTCTTAGCTTTTCACTTACCTCTTTTAAAATAGCGGGAGTCAACACATCCCCAGCAACAAGTAAAAACCTGGTCACACGTCTATCTGTTGGAAAATTATCATCAACCCATTCCTTGTGTTTTTGTGCTTGTGAGTCTCCAGGTGTCCATAACTTTTCCCCACGACTTTCTTGAGTAAATCTGACCAAGCCAACTAAACATGCTCCGACAACAAGAAGTGAAATTAGGATGGTGATCCATGGGCTTCCACCAACAGCTTTTCCCAGTCTAAGAAATCAAGGGTTGATAAAAAAACATTTGAGCCTGATATGGCAAAACAACAAGAATTTGGAACCAATGCAAATCACTATCGTATGTAAAGTAGTTCTGTCAAAATCTATCAAAGAAAACCAAACAAAAAATCCAGCACACCCAATGAAAAATCGCAGTCTTGATCGATTATGAAGTGGGTTTGACCATCAAACACAATCAGACTGAACTTTTTGGCAAGTTTGACACCCAAACACAACATAACTTGATTATTACTTTGATTCAGTTTGATCTGTTCAATTGAGCTCTAGAGAAAAGGGATTTCATTTTTGATACACTGTAAGCAGAGAATTGTTGCATATGCTATTCTTAAAACAGAAATTTCTACTTAAAGGATAATAATTTGTCTTGTTGCAAAAGGCCCAATATAACAAAAGCTTTCTGAAACACCCAAAAGTGCACCGCACTGCTGTTAACAGGCATGTGAGAGTGTCACTTGAAACACGTTGCAACAATACTCATTATTTAAGCACCAATCACAAATTTATCCCCAAGCTGACTTCATCTAGATTTGTGCCAATCTCTGTTTTTCTGTCTCACCAGGGTTCTTGTGTTTTGCATTTGAAACCAATATGTAGCAGCTCACCCAGTTGGACAATCAACAAAACCAACTTTAAAAATTCAAATGTTCCATTGGCCAAATACTATGGTGTGTTTGGGTGTGCTTTTATGATGTGTGAACCCTGTAATGAAAATCAACTAACAGTTGAAGTTCAACTGGTTTCGAATACGAAACTTTCCATCGATTACATCATCATCTTGGGATTATAAGTGAAGGAAACAGTTATGTACAGAACATTTGCATATTATTTTGCAAAAAAATATACATTCAAATAATGCAAAAGCTCTGTCAGTCAAATAAATAAACGCATCATTTCAAATACACCAACACTTTCAAACTGAATTATTCTCCTTTCAAAAAGTTACTCAGCATGCAATAGTTCAGCGCTCATGAACGATGTTTTTCATGTCACTGAATTAACATACATAAATTAATTTTAAATAATAGCGATGACATTATCTTCAACATCGATAAATAGAGATGCGAACAGCCCATATTTCTATTTTCTTGTAAATTGAATATCTGATATGATTATTTCAACCAGCTGTACTTTCAAAATTACCTCTTTCAGCCTCAAGAAAAACGAGAACTCGACCGAGAACTCTCTTAACTACAGGGAATTTGTAGATCCGCCATTTTGAAATTTTGTCAGCTTAGGACACGAAATTGTAACACCAGGGATAATACTGTTTTCAAATCCAGTGGAGAACGTCGAAGAGACTGAAACTCATTTTAAGTTCGGAAATTGACTTGGGGAATTGTCAGGTGATTGGATTGATTACTTTCGTTCCGCTGATCCGCCATGTTGAGTTTTGATACGTGCGCAAAGCGGGTTAATATTTACCTGTGGTAAGCTGATATTTGATATTACGCAAAAAGTACAAGTGATCTGTTTGACGCTTTGGCCATCATCAAGTATGTGATGAAATAGCCGCCATAACGTCTATATTGACGCACGCGCAGGTGTTTTAACTTGAAGGACAACCACCACAAAATAACAATTATTTTTTGAGCTTAATTACTTTCCGGATTTTTAAGAAGCTGACAGCCAAGTTGTTCCACTGAAAAGAATGAATAAGTCAGTGTTAACACTTCACATTTTCTTCCATTTTTAAAAAGGTTAAAGTCTACAGAATGTAAATTTTATTACCGAAAAGGATTACGTAATGTACAAATAACACTCAACTCAAGCAAACTTTCAGTAGGGGAATAAAAAATATCGATATGAACTTTCCTTGAAAGTATCAACCGGTCATTAGTGTGTCAAGAGTTGTAGTTGTTCTTTCTAATGTTTTAAAGTATATAATGACTATAAAAGATAAATTCTTAGACTCTTCATTATTTGACAGATAAGCTTAAGCTTAAGCTTAAGGAGAAAAACAGTCGATGCTATACCTACCGGTAAAATCCTTTTTCCATGGATCCAGTAATAAAATTGCTGACTTTTGTAAGACATTGACAACCACCCTTTTTTGTTTTAACATCTTGGGAAGGCTCAGCCATTTTGAGCACTGTTTTGAGGAGTTATCCTAGATCGTGCGATCGGTTTGAACGTACAGGCATAAACTGAACGCTTACAGAAACTGTTTTTCAGTTCATTGCGCAGGTGTTAATAAATCAGAAAACAACTTCTCACGGGGGAAGGGTACGTCAATCTTTGCCTCACCGCATCGACTATTCCACTGTCAAGAAAATATTACTTTAAACACGTCTGCGATTCATTTTTTTTTATAGATTTGTTTTGCACAGATAGAAAATCGTGTAGGAACATGCAAAACAAAACAAAGCAACCCAAAGAAACAGCTGTAAATAGCCTGGATTGCTGAATCGGCGTTGTTTACTTTTTGTAATATCGGAGGGGTCCCAAGAGCGCTCTTGCGTCACTTTACTCACGTTCGGGAGGCACGTGTCACGAAAATTATGACTAAGCACTTGTTTCATTTCATAATAAAAATGGAATTATAACAAAAGTAAAAGTAAAACCATACAAAGTAAGGCGAGCTATTGTTGTTATTATTACATATATTTTTTTGTCTCAAGTGTGAATGTGTTCACTGTAGACTCATGATTTTGGGCACGATATTCTTTTTTGCGTGTACCACACCATAGGTCAGCTAAGCGCGAAAAAGAACGATGGTACTGTTGCGTAACCTTCGAATTTGATCAAGAAAAATAACTTCTCATGACTTCACAAATCTAAAAATATGAATCAAAATTTAAACTAAAAGCTGCTTCCCTTTCTTAATGTCAATTTATCTTGTTTCTCAGAGAAGTCAAAGCCCAATTGTGGCCGTTTCAAGGAGTTTTAGTAGAGCTCTCTATATAGCATTTCCTACAAATTTTTAGGCTCAGAGAATGGTCAGATAATTAAAAGAATTGCGTATTTGTGCAATCAGATCATGGTTAATAAGTTAAATGTAATCACAGTAAATTTCTTTGCTGTAGTTTTCGTCAGTCTTTTCCGCACAAGGCACTCAATAGCATTCCATGCATATCCGACTGAACAAACCATCGATGACCAAGACAAAAGGTTCCGTTAAGTTATTCAGTCGTGAAGAGAGGATAAAAGAGGTCCTTTCATGCACTCTTGCCACAATGTATTAACAAAAACCAAAAGATTCATGCGCGGCACGTTCCTCACCCTCTCCTCGCTCTTTTACTCGTTCCATTTTTCGCTAGGTCTTTGACTCTCGTTCCTCGCGGCTTTCTTTGCTCCGAAACCGCAAGGAAACGCTTGCTAAGCAAACTACATAGGATCTTACCCTATAGCTATTATTTCTTGTTTGCCAGCTCCTCTTTAAAATAAAATAATTCAAGAGCACCTGATCGCAAGTGGCATGTCGTAAAGAGACGCCACCACCATTGATTTTTCCCCCTTCATTTTGCGGGGGAATTAAACCAGTGTTGGCGTAGCGAAACGTCGACCGGTTTACAGCACTGTAGTTTAGCCTTTGATTTTTGCCGGCTTTCTTAACCAGTTTCCTCAATTTCAGGGTTTAAGAATCGGAAGGTCCTATAATAACTTCTGTTTTGCTCAAATAGAAATACATCCCGGGAGTGCAAAATATGCCTCATTCTTACCTGAATCCTGTACCCTTTTTTATATATTTATTTTAATTTTGGCCAGGACCGGGTTGTTCAAAGCTGGGTTAAGATAACCCATGGTTGGTGCGAAATTTGAATTGAGATATGAAAGCTTAAAAATTAAATTCAGTTTAATTCTTTTTGTCAGCAAGTTGATGATTGGATACTCTTAAATATAACAGAGAAAATTATCCGAGAAAATGTTTTTGAGCAAAAGAAAAAGAAACCCGGGTTTAATTTAACTCTGAGTTAAGGGCTAATCGGCCTTCGAACAACTGGGCCCAGAACGCTAGATTTAAATTTTTGTTATTATTCAACAGTTTATACTTCTGTAGATGTATGTTGGAACATACGACATGCCAAGTGAAAGTTTTATTCCTGTCCAGAAATGCATTTATATTTCCTCGTTTCTATCACCGCAGTTTGCTTTTTGTTGAAGGAAACAGGAAATGAGTTTAGACTCAGACTCCCCCCTGTTCATTATTTTGAGAGAGACTGGAACTCAAAACAATATGGCGGCAATGGCGGTTAAGAAGGACGTTCGATAACTCTTGAAATGTTGTGAGAGTTTTTCAGTATTTAAAAGGCAGCTGTTGTCATTAGAATGATTTTAATTCGAAGATGATAATACTCCGCTCGATTCTGGTTGAAAGTGTGCTCAGTAACCACTGACAGCTTCAAATCAAGAGTTGAATCCATTCGTGGGAAATTGGTCGAGTTCGTCCGTGAATAAGCTTGCTATGGAAGGAACGAAAGAGCAGAATATTGTGGAAGATTTAATGGCAGAGAAGCGGGCTATTTTGGAAGAGCTGGCTCAGTGTAAAGCTGATAAAGACTTTGTCTGGAATCTGTGGCGGAGATTACAATCTGCTCAACCCGATGTTACCTCGGTCGTCAGTATGGTAGTCGCTCGAGAAAAGGAGAAAGGCGAGGAGAAAGATAAAAAGGTTTTGGAAATTTTGCAGGTGAAGGATGAAAAGATCAAGGAATTAAAAGAGAGGATATTAGCGGCGGAGGATGAGTCTCATTACAGTAAAACACGCTACCACGACCTGTTGATTGAAAACGAGGAATTCAAGCAAAAATTAGATGAGATACAAAGCGAGTTTTCGGCAAAGGAGAAAGAACTACGCGAAGAAAATGGCTATTTGTCCAGTTTGCTTAAAGCTCATCAGACGCAGAAGGAGGTGGATAATCAAGCCGTTAAAGAAAATCTGGATAAGATAACAGAGGAGAAAAATCAGCTGAAGTTAAGAATCGTAAGTTTGGAGAAACAAGTCAGTGATTTTAGTGAACAGAAGTTAAACATGGCTTCGGCGATCGAAGCGAATGCAACTTTAGAGGAAAAGATTAGATCATTACAAAATGAGGTCAATGAGTTGACATTAAAAAGTGCTGAAGTTGCAAAGAATTGCGACGAGGCTGAATTAAAGTTAAATGAGAAACAAAACGTGGTCAAAGAGCAATTAGAGTCATTACAAGAACAGTCTGAAAAAATTGCAGAACTTGAGAGTGATTTAGTGGCAGTGAGAAGTGAACTTGAGCAGGCGAAGGAGAGTCACAAACAGGCTATTAGTCATATAACGGAGCAAGAAAACGTTATCAAGCGTTTGGAAGAACTTCAGGCAAATAATCAGAGAGATCTCATCGACCGCGAGCAAGAATATCGCAAAGGACTTGCTTCTCTGCAGAAGTCTGTGGCCGACCTTCAAGCACGTTGCTCAGTTTATCAGGAAAAGGAAACCAAGTTACTGCAAGAGACCGAGAGGCTGAGAGAATCTTCAGCCAAGTTAACAGAAGACGTTAGAGTCAAAGAGTTGATTATTGAGGAACTAAAGGACGCTGTCAGAGGTGGCGTTCGTTCGGAAGAAGTTTCGAGACGGGAGGACAGATTAAATGAATCAAGCGAGCGTGACCACAGAGTGCCTCAGAGAGATATCAAGAGAGTACAAGATTCCTATTCTCGAAAAGGGCTAAAATCGAAAAGCGGGGAACAACCACCAACGGACGGATCGGATGAAAGTGTCGAGGAACTTAGATCAGAAATCGCAATGACGAATCAAGAGACGGAAAGAAAACTGAAAAAAATAACAGCTCTTGATGAGCTTGAGAACCGGCTAAGTGAAAGCAGGAAGCTTATAGATGAACTGAAGAAGCTTCTGGAGCTCAAAGAAGCGGAACTTGTAGAAACTAGACGCGCTCATTCGCAACGGCAACAGCGCTACAGAATGCTGAAAGAAAATTACCAACTTGTGCTAGAACAGATTAAGACTTATGAGGCTGCAAACGCTGATCGAACCGGAAGTGACTCTCAACTTCCGGAAAGACCGGAAGAGCGAGAATTGCGGCATTTGGATAGTGACCAAGTCTGGAAAGAGTTGGCTTATTATAAACACGAATACGAGGCTCTGGCGAAAGAAAGGCATGATGTTTTGGAGGAGGTGGATATTCTTAGAGTCCAGCATGCTAATGATCTGGCGAATGTCCAGGAGCTCTGTGTTCAAATCAGCGAAGAGAAAGAGGAGAACTCTTCGCTGCGTAGCAAGATGGCGGCGGGAGAGGAAGCCTTTGACGCGCTCCGTCTTGAAGTGGAAAAGAGTGAAGACCAGTTGCAGAGTTGGCAGGAAAAGGCTCTCCAAGGACAATCGTTGAGTAGCGAGCTTGAGGAACAAAACCAGTTTCTGAGGCTCGAAATAAAGGCGTTACAAGAAAAAAATCAAACACTCACTGAAGAATTCAGTGGGTTAGCAGATGAGTTTGAGACTCTAAATAGACGTTATAATGAGCTGTCAAACAAAGCGGAGACGAGCAAAGTAACAGAAAAACAAAATGTCGTTGGTAACAAAGAACTGGCCTCTCAAACTGTTAACGCAGATGCTGAAATTGTTAAGCAGCATGTTGAATCGCTAAGTAGTTATGATGAACAAGTAAGGCGTATCGCTGACAGAATCTTACGTAGCCCTCCAAAAGACGCTGAAGAAATACGAGTCACGCAAAGTGTGAATATCACGCAAGGAATCGGTGTCACGCAAGGCACGCAGACAGATGACTTTCCTCGTTTTGTCGATTCAAGTGTTAATGTGAATTTAGACGCCGATGAAGTCTTATCAACGGACGAGGAGGACACCACTGCTTTTAAAAGCAGTGTAAAGAAGGGTAAGGGGCCTGTTCGTAGGCAGGAAACTCCGCAGCCTAAAAAGGTGGCGAAGAAAACACCGCGAAGAAACGAATGGGCAAGCATGAAGCAGCGGATTCTAAGCTTAACGCAAGAAGTTTCAGCACTTCGGCAGTCGAAAGATAAAGCTGTTAAGTCGTTGAATCTGCAGAGGAACGATTTCGAGAGCTTGCAAACGGAGTACAATTCCTTGCTGTCTAAACTACAACTTAGCAGGAACTCGGTGCAGCATTTGACTGACAACTTGAAGATGTGCGAGCGAAAGAACGAACGTTTGGTAGCAGAGTTGAAGGAGCAAAAAGAAGAAGATGTGAGACCAACTGCACTCTCGATTGCAGAGTGGAAGCGCTTAGAAGAAGAACTGCGATTGGCCACAATGGAGTGCATTCGGTTGGCAAGCATTGTTAGAACGCTAGGAGGCGAGAATGAGCAGCTCAGAGCAAGGCTGAAGGAATTACAAGACAGTAATTCAAGGCTTGAGCACGCTGTTACTCAGAAGAAAACACTCCTTGATGAAATGAAAACCAAGATGAAACTCGTGGAAGAAAAAGCCAAGCAAGACTCAGACACGGCAAAGAATTTGGAAGAGAGGTGTTCTCAGCTTAAAGAAAGGGAGAAAACTAACAAACTACGAATTGAAACTCTTGAGCACCGACTGGATGGGGAGATGAGGGACAAACAGAAATTTCGTCAAGAACTGATGAACTGCCAGGAGGAGCTTAAGAAAAAGACTCAACAGTTAACAAGGTAGGGTCTCACTGACGTAGAAGTAGAAGCACCGAGTTTCTTTAACCTCCCCACCCCCTCCCCCTCACATTCAAGGAAGCGAGATGTTTGTAATAGCCAGGAGAAATTATCGTACATCAGTATGCCTGGTAAATGGGTTTCTGTTCTAGCGAGCGGGAAGTTATGCTATCCAATAGCATAGCCAGCCTACGAACGCAGACGTATTTCCGGTCGTCGGTTCTCTCCGGCACTCGAAAAGAAACATCTGCGAACCCGAGCTGGGAAATGGTTTCTGTGACGTAGGACATCATTAGCGAATCACAGTTTAGCTCTTAAAAACCAAGGACTAATCAATCTTCTAAGATTCGTGCACGGTGGGTATGTTTACAAGTCGAAAATGAATGGGCGCCGCGTCTACAAAAGCTTTTTGCCAGGATTATTACTTTTCGGGTGAAGAAAACTAACG
Organism: Porites lobata; assembly: GCA_942486035.1. Taxonomy (NCBI): domain Eukaryota; kingdom Metazoa; phylum Cnidaria; class Anthozoa; order Scleractinia; family Poritidae; genus Porites; species Porites lobata. The sequence goes on from CALNXK010000095.1 coordinate 1,255,423, forward strand.
ACCGGAAGTACATCTGCTTTTGCAGGCTATTATAAAGCTCATGTTGAAAAACGGGTCCATGATTAAGATACGGTAAAAAGTAAGTTGGTACTAAATTTTCATCGGAAAACGTTCAGAGGAGGCAGAGTTTTGTTAGAAGCAATAGTTTTGCGATAAAAATACGTCTTATGTACATAGGTTTAGGGTTAGATCTAGATTACGCAGGAGAGAACGAGGAAATGTAGCTTTCTTTTTTATACAAACGCAGTTTTTAGATCTGCACGATCCATTAGCAACCCTTTCCAATTTAAAACAGTTCGCGCCAATTGTATTATAGTGGGTAACCTGTACGGGAAATCTTTTTTACTGCCGATATTAATTTACAGCAGCCTATGCTTTACTGAGTACTTTCTCCAGAAATATTTGTCAAAATGAGTATAAAATATATTGCCCCGACACGCTAAAACGATTTTCTTTGGAAGCAGGGGCGGATCCAGGATTTTTTTAAGGAGGGGTGCACTCGTCTCTTGCTCTACTTCAACACCAATAAAGCACATAGTTTTTTTTTTGCAGAATACCAGTTGTACAGTTGTATTAGAAAACCGCAGGTCATCTCAGGGGGGGGTGCACCCCCTGCACCGTCCCCTAGATCCGCCCCTGGGAAGAATGCAATTTTAATTCTCTGTTTGCAGATCCCAGACTTTGCGTAACCAAGCTAAATTAGTGGTAAGCGAGATGGAGGCAGCGGCTACGAAGCAGCTTCAGGGATTGGCCAATCAGAGCGAAGCAACGATAGCCTCGCTTCAGCGCAAGCTCGATAAGGCCCAGGAACGAATCGAGGAGTTTCAAGCATTTGTGCGAACTCTTGTGGAAGAACTACTCGCAAGTACGCGCGCGATGCGTCGCAAACTAGACGAGCTACACGAAAAACAGTGGCGAGAAACATCGAGAACTGCTGCGAAAGAAGCTCGGAGCAAAGCTTGCTCAATACTGAACATTTCGTCGAAGGATCTAGAAAATATCATGGAGGAAAGCGCAGCTCAGAAGGAGGAAGAGGCGAGGTTGATGACAGAGCAAGAGAACGCATGGATGGCAGAAGTGGAATCCGCCCTGAAGCGTCAAGGAGCGTTTGCAGTTCCGCTTCTAGAAGTGTTACTGGATTTGGTGGATGAGCGAGTGGCTGCTGAAGCCAAATTGGCAGGATCTTAATGTTATGCAAACCTCTCATAGGGGATACGGTAATTTGCGTTCATACCAATTCTCTAAGTCAAGTTACAATTACGTAGGTTTGTAACTATATTTCTTGAATTTTTTGTTAACCCTTTTCTTTCAAATGGGTCGTATGTGGGTGTATGTCTCTTAACAGCCATTAGGGAACTTAAGCAAAGGCGTTTTTGAACGACGCACGCCAACCGGAAGTGGACTTTTTACATTCCCGAGCAGTGGTTTTGCCAAAATTTTCAGGTGTTAAGAAACTAAGCGATACAAATTTTATAGCGTCAAGGCATATTAAAAGGAAAAAGTTCTCACTTACGGTTGACGTGCGTCCTTCAAAAACGCCTTTGCTTAAGTTCCCTATTTACTGACCTATATTTAAAATGACGAGAGGGCATTGAAGGTCATTTGCATTAAACAGTTTATTTGAACTCCAAAACCGTGTTTTTCTTTCAAGAAAACAAAAAAATTGTCCATGTATTTAAAATACAAGCTACAAGAGAAAAACTATTAGCTTTATCTCTCTTCTCAGAACTTTAGAGCCCTTGCTTGTTTAACGAAAATATTAATACCGTTAATTTAGAGAAATATTTTAGTACCACAAATGTAACAATAGCTAAAAATAAAAGATGTACAAAAAATATACCTTAAAACTAGCCAGACATATCCTTGTTGTAGAAATCGGACGAAAAATTAACCACGGTGCCAGACCATGGTAACGAGTTACGAGGTCTTGAACAACAATACCGGTCATACTTGAGACTAAAGCGAGTCGCTCTTTTTCAAGGTAATGAAAGCAGTTGTTATCGTTTTCTGAGCCCTTATTTAGGTTGGTCAGCGGCTGATAATAAAACAGGGTGCGCGCGACCACTAACACCAAGTGATACCCAACGAGCAGTGTTAATTTTCGTTCCAGGGCCATGCGCCACTTCCACATGTCCCATAATACACCTTGATTGCCCCCCAAATTCTTGCATAAGCATTGTCTTTAATTTCTCTTGGGACGACCGTAATACCCAGGAGAAATGAAAAAAAAAATGGTTATGCAAAATTTTAGGGGGCAAACAAGGTGCATTATGGGAGAATCAAATCACCGGGGAATATTTTTCGACAAGATATACCCCAGCCTTCTAGGAGAAGCAGTAGATATAGATTTTTTTCGTTTTCAGAGCAGCTCCTACGCACAAGCGTGGAAGAGAGTAGCTTGAAAGCCGAAATTCTTTTATGAAATTTTTCGGTCACCGGAGCCTAGAAACCGGAAATAGTTGGTTTTCATTTCCTGTCTTCGGCGCCTCAGAAGGCCAGGGAACCCTGGGGACGGGAGTCGTTAGCGCTTTCTTTGTGTCGTTTCGTTTTGCTTTACTGCTACCCTGATAAAAGAGCGGCTGCTTATAGTCTATAACATCTAAAAACCTGACAAAAAATAACACTAGAATAAATAAAATGGCGGTTGTTTGCAACCCTCTTGTTTTTTAACACTGGGTATATCTAATTTGGTGCATCTTTACGTTCCTGAAAGTCTGCTACCTCAAAGGAGTACAAAAAAATTGGACGCCTTCAAAAGCGAGTTTTAAGTCTTAATACATTATTCGAGTAGCAACTCGAACAACTCGCCTTCATTGATCTGAAGACTTGATGGACAGACTAACGTGCAGCTAAGTTCTCAAACCCACGCTGAACGTAATAAAGACCTATTTCTTACGATATTTCCAAAACTGTACAATTCAAAACTACGACAATTAACCCACTACATTTCTAGATTTTACCCAAATTCGAAAACTGTGCAGCTCTGTCACGTCACTATAATTCACAACTTTGACGTGACTGTCACGCTATTTTACCGCTACCCATATTCTCTCTTAACTATTCACTAGACGATATAAATCAGAATTTACATAATACAAGTATCTAATACCAGCTACATTTGTTCTCGTCTTCTTTACTCCTTCTTACGGATATTACTTGAACCGTCACGCAATCTTTCTCCCCGGGAGATCCGTTGCGTGACAGGCACAGTAATACTAATACAGGGGAAACTTTACGGCCGAGATTTTCAACGAATACGTAAAAACGTAACCAACAATTACAAGGTGAGAAAAAAGAATGTGTAAAAAATATATGATACTAGGCACTTTTTCTTAAAACAAAGAGTGTTTGAAAACTGTCGTACATAATTGTGGGGGGTGAAAGCCCTTGTAACGTACTGAAACAGCGGTTGTGTCCTTATACCATTCAAGCAGTTTGCACTTCACAAAATTCACATCAAGACTACATACTTCGGAAATTTAAAAATATAAAGAGAAAGCATCACTTTTACGGCAAACGAACGTCCTAATTCCACTTATTACTTTCTAATTTTGCCGTTTTCTACGCGCGGGGAGAGTTTTTTCACTAGAAACTTGAAAAAACGTTTTTTTTTCATATTTCGCATAATCATAAAGAAACAGGAGGGTAATCTCCCCAGCTCGCCGTTTGCCATGAACGCAATTACTCTCTCTAATTTTAAACTGCATTTGTCTTTGCGCGCAAAACACCCTCAACTCACTAACTTAGAAATGAAGGCGGTTTCTGTGCGAACTTGCTATCCAACACTACAAATTCTGAATATTGCTTTTGGTGCTTCATTCTTAAAAGGAGACTTTGTACCTCTCAGCTATCAGGCCACAAATTCGTTACATGAAATTGCCAATTCGCCCGTAAGAAAAAATCCAAACCGGTTTTTCATGTCATAAGCGAATGACTGTTGCCATGGACAACCGACCACAACCAATGTCGGTCAACCTCACAAAGACAAAGTCACACACCTTTCTGACACTGTAGGCCAGATACAAGAGAGTTACTGACAAGTGAGAGTAGAATTTATGTCTTACCATGACAGAACGGAGCGCACGAGGAAAAATAGTTCTAATTATTTCGTTAATTATATTAAATTTCTATACATCTAAAACATGACGCCGGATTTAATGAAAGTACATTCTATATCCTAACGTTTAAAAACCTCGAGATGTACTACAGAAGAAAAATCGAAATGTTGCAAGCTCTTTGGGTTTGGAAGCTCAAAAATCGGGGCATTTCCGATTAAACTGAGACGGTTTAAAGGTATTTCCGTCCAATCGCTATCGAACAACGCTACGGATAAATCAAATTATTAGAAGGCAAGATTTTTTAAACTTCGACCTCGCCTGGTAGATACTCGGTCATCCTCATGTAGCTACTTCCCCCGTGATGATGGTCACGTGGACGCTCTTGTTCCACTGGTGTCCGTGAAGACGTATCTTCGCCCGACCCGTCCGTCTGATTTTTAGCAAAGTTTATGAACACCTAAAATAGGGAAACAAAAACCAAGTCATGTTATCCAGTTCACAGGCCAAACTGTACCCAGATAATCAGCAGGGTTGCCACTCATCAGAAAGTTAAAAATTCCCTGACTTTTCCCTGATCAATGACCTTTAATTAATGAATATCAATCTATGTTTACATTCACTTTAGCTTTTTTTGCAGGCCATCGATATTTTTCTCTTCATTTTCAAATTCTTTTCGCTTTGTGTGGAAAGAGGAAGAAGGAATTTGGAAGAAAGCATTCACAACGAAAACCACTGACCACAACTACTACATGTATCAGGCGTAAAGTGTCAAATTGATCACTTTGCTTGCCTTGCAGCATACTTTTCAACTTTTCTGAAAGAAAATGCATCTTGAAGAAAACTTATGAACTATAAACCGGAAAACAGAATTCCCTCACTTTTCACTGACTTTGACAATATCAAAGATTTAACCTGACCTTTTAAAAAATTCCCTGACGTTTCCCTGACCGTGGCAACCCTGATCAGTGAGACATACACAAAATTTAGCGGAAGAGGGTTACCGAAATCTGTCGCTTATAAGCCGTCCCTTCCCCCACTTATAGCCACCACCCAGGGTTCATACAAAAAAATTGCAACCATTTTTCAAGGACTTTTCAAGGACCACATTAGATTTTCAAGGACAACCTACTAGGAATATAATTTCACAGATTGTACAAAATTGCATATTCCCAGTATATTCTAATAAGACTTTAAGGCTTTAACTGTTTGCTTCACCAAATTCTCTACATTTTTCAGTTCACTTGTCTTAAACTGATAGTTAATTATTGCATAAAACATGGAGCACTTTATGTAAATGACCTTTACATTCACTGAGCTACGATTTATATTCTGTCTTGGACAACCAAAAAGCATCAAAAAATTCTTTCCAGGCTACTACCGGTACATTCAAAGTTGAAGAAAATTCAAGCTCTTTTCAAGGACTTGCACAGAAATTTAAGGACTTTTCAAGGAAAAATGGAATTCAAGGACTTTTCAAGGACTTTTCAAGGACTTCCCCTAAAATTCAAGGACTTTTCAAGACTGTGCGAACCCTGCCACCCCCTCCCCAATCCAGTTGTAGGCCCATTTACCTGTAAACTTGCCATTATAAGCCCCCCACGTCTCCGACGCAAGCCACCCTCTACTTCGTTATAAGCCTCTCCGTATATAAGGACTGCTAAGTCCCCTCACGAAGATGTAAAAGCTTACAAGCGGCGTTTACAAAGACAATTTCAGACAAAAAAGGGGGCGAGGGAAGGGGGTGGGGGAGGGCGCACTAAACCGGTGCAGCGCTCTACCAATATTCAGCTAGCAAGCCATCTGGGAACCGCTCACTTTACCAATTCGTGATATACCCATAGAAAATATAGGTATCTGAAAGTGCGGAATATCTGAGAGAAAAGTCTAACGTGTAGCAGTTAAGTGCGCAAGGATTTTCTTTGACTAAGAGGAATTCCGAATGAAAACTGTACGTTCCTACTTAGCTGACGATATATTTTTAAACTTTTCCACTGTTGAAACGTTATAAATAGCAACATTCTAACCAACCTGATCAAGAGTTGTCTGTGAAACTGAGTAATCTTCGATGTCAAAAATCTTTCGGTTAGCTTCTAAATGACCAAAAACCTTGGAAAGAACAAGTCCTTGAGATGGGAACTGATATTCAAGCTGGTTATGATGTTTGTCCTGTAATAAATACAAATAAACGAAAAGATCAAGAATAAAGAAATGGAATTAATTTCAGTTATACTCACATCTCAAATAGCTGAAGTTACAGTTCTCACACAAAAGAAATAACATTGCAAAGGATATCTCTTGGCAGTAGTCAATAATCATTCCCACCTACCACGCACAATAGGACAATTCAGAGTTCCAAAAACTCTCACATGAAAACGAGTGCAAAACCTACTTGTGAAACTCAGTTTTATTTGCATGAGAATGTTTTAGCTCTTAGCCTCTCTTTGAAACAGAGGCATGGTGAAACTCCGAAGTGAACTATTGCCGTTCATCACGCGTGATAAAGTCCGACCACAGTTCCGCTTTGTCCGAACAACGTGGCACCTTTCAGAGAAGGAAAATTACTTTAAGCTATGCTAGTGCAAAAATCGGCTGAATTTCTTACCTTCAACACTGCACCGGGGAACAGGCTACTGATAAATTCTGACACAGCGTCCAAATTGGGCTCTTCTCCCCCGATTCGCAAAGTAACCGTGTATCCATCTCCATACCTTGAGAAAAAACGAAAGGAATTCGTCATACTTCTTAAGGCAAAAGAACCACTTCTATGCGACAAAGCGTAATTTAGACAAAGGAAGACGAGAAAAAGAAAAAACAAAACAAAACAAAAAAACGATTAGAAGGCTTCTTCGTGACATGAGACGGCCTGCTATACTTTGCTTAGTTCTTGTTGTTTTTCTGGGGAGTGGACTAGGAGAGGGGAGTATCAATTTCTGCTGACCACACCTGAGCCTCGTGTTAGGCGTTACGTTTATAATTCAGTTCAAGCTCATAGGCTCCTGATGCGATCAAGTATCTTTCCCCACCAAACCCACTCAGTCCTATACTTGATCAGACATTTTGGAAGTAGTAGTAGTAGAGGGTTACTTTTCCAGTTAAGGCTAAGTGTAACTGTACCAGCTAGGGCTACTCGCACTGAAATTTGTTCGCAGGCTTGCCATGGAAACTTGCCTCATTGCCTTGAATCCCAAAATTTGGTACCAGGCACATGTTCTGACGCACATTAACCGACGATGCGCTTAAAAAGCACCACTGTTCTATTACTGTGAAAAGCCGCAACATTTCATTCATACCCCCTACGTTGCCCGCAACCTCTGAAAACGTTTTATAGTCCTAGTAACTTACTTGTTTTTCAAATGCTGTGGACTACCGAGACATTTAAACTGTCCATTAACCATGATTCCTAAACGACTACACAGATTCTCACACTCCTCCATACTGCAAACAAAATGGTAACCGCAAAACACAGTTTAAAAGTGTGGCCATTCAATGAAAGGTACTTAGCACCACCTTCCTGTGGTACTGTTTATTATGGTGCTTAAGGTGGTTCTAACTTTTGAAACTGTGGATGAAGTCCTTAAGTGTGACCATTCAAATGAAAGCTACTGGGTAGTACTTTCCTGTGGTACTGTTTGTTATGCTGTACAAGGTCTTTCTAACTTTTGAGTCTGTGGAAGAAATCCCTAAGTGTTACCATTCAAATGAAAGCTACTGAGCAGTACTTTCCTGTAGTGCTGTTTAATATGCTGTACAAGGTGGTTCTAACTTTCGAGTCTGTGGATGAAGTCCTTAAGTGTGACCATTCAAATGAAAGCTACTGAGCAGTACTTTCCTGTGGTACTGTTTGTTATGCTGTACAAGGTCTTTCTAACTTTTGAGTCTGTGGAAGAAATCCCTAAGTGTTACCATTCAAATGAAAGCTACTGAGCAGTACGTTCCTGTAGTGCTGTTTAAGATGCTGTACAAGGTGGTTCTAACTTTTGAGTCTGTGGATGAAGTCCTTAAGTGTGACCATTCAAATGAAAGCTTCTGAGCAGTACTTTCCTGTGGTGCTGTTTAGTATGTTCTACAAGGTGGTTCTAACCTCTTGAGTCTGTGGATGAAATCCTTAAGTGTTGCCAGTCAAATAAAAGCTACTGGGCAGTTCTTTCCTGTGGCACTGATTATAAGCGATCCCGGGTGGTTCTTACATTTTGGTTTGTGTATTAATTCTCACTATAGTGAATTAGTGACTGTTTCTGTGACCTTACCTGTGCGAAGTTAAAATAACCGTGCGGCCTTCCTTAACAATTCCGGTGATAATATTCCAAAGGAATCTGCGAGCTTTTGGGTCCATGCCAGTTGTGGGTTCATCCTGCAAAAAGGACAACCGCAATTTGAGTAACTTATTTGCGTGTTGCGACCACAAATCAATTAATTAGTAACGTCATCAAGTGGGAAAAAATTGTGGTAGTTTCCTCAACATCATCATACATTTCTGGGAAACTGCCCATCTAACCCTCCCTTAGCCAACATTTTGCCCTAAGTGAGAAGTAAGTGCTAATGTTGGCTTAGGGGAGGGGTATGTGGGCAGTTTCCCAGAAACGTATGATTTTTGTCTTCTTGATCGAGAAGGAAAAATGGAGGCTCTACTTGAACCTCTTCCGGCCTTTGAGGTCGCCGCAGCCCCAACTTCTGGGCTAGTCAATCTTGTTTCCTCTCGTCAAACTGGTTCTTTTTAGCGCGAGTTTCCGTTTACTGATAAAGCGACAGTCATAACCAAGCGCGCTGTAGCAAGCGCACGGTGTTTAGGCCTGGGTTTGAAACTATATCCTACTAACACGCCACGTATGCTTAAAAAAGATCTTGCTCGATTGATACAGTCTTTCTCGAGCAAGCGAAAGAAAAGAGCTGCTGGCAGGGGTTGTCAAATTAGCTAAATTGAAACTTAGGACAATCAATGATACTTACAAGGAAAACGATTGGTGGATTGCCGACCAGTGCGATGGCTGTGGACAGCTTCCTCTTGTTTCCACCACTGTACCCCCCAGCGCACCTGTTTCTGTACTCACTGAGATTCATTCGAAGAATGAGACTGTCGACAACCTGAAAACAAAGGGAATTTTTACTTCTGGCCCACAATCCAACATTTTCAAGATACTTGCCATGCGCATGTTAGCCCGGCATTAAATTTGACGTCTATGCTTAACGCCATTTATCGCGCGTTTTTTGAAGTTCAATACATTTAGGTCATCCGGCAGGTTGAATTGTTAACGTTAATCACTTTATCACATTCAAGTCGACCTCTTAATCACAAAAAATTCAATTCATTCGGCGTACGCTAACGTTACAACCAAAGCTCTCAGATGGATAGATTACCAAATTTTCTTAACAATGGGGCTACGATACTATCACGCACAGTAGATGTAGTTACAGTTTACAACGTGACGGCAGAAAAATAAACATAACACAACACCTTTCTGCACAACAGAAAACAAGTCAAACCTGTTTCACATCTTGCTCGGGAACTCCTCTGAGCCGCGCGTAAAGCTGAAGGTGTTCAGCGGCTGTCAGTAGGTTATCAAGCCCGTCAAACTGAGGACAGTAGCCCATGGATTGATGAGCGTTGTTTATGTTGCTTAAAATGCTATAAAAGGAGAGAATTTCGAAACAAATTAAGTGGTGCTCCGTAATAAACGTAAAAGGGTGTTAGACACAAGTAGCCTGAGAAAACAGCCCACATTTCGCGACGCCATCGCGAATTGACGACTTAAGAACGAGCGCAGAAATTCCATACTGATGACGTATCACTACCCAGATCTGGGTTATAATACGTCATCAGTATGAATTTTTGCAGTCGTTCTTTTGGCGGGAAAACTAGTGGTCGTAGGACACAAGGCACAGCGAGTAGTTAAGACTGGACGAAACGCGAACGCGAACTTAGAAACGTGAGGAAATTCCAAAGGGCTGTACATCGAGAAATGAGAAATGAGAGCGATATGACAATTTCAGTTTGTTTACCTGTGGCCATCAACAAACGCCTCTCCTTCGGTCACTGATATATCTCCCGTAAGCATTTTGAAAGTGGTGGTCTTGCCAGCTCCGTTCACACCCAACAGGCCAAAACACTAAAACAGCGAAAAACAAAACAACATCACGCGTTTAAAACCACTAAAAAGTAATGTAAAAGTGTTATTTGAACCCACTGGATATGATACGTGAGTTGAGCAAAGAGTTCAGAACGTTTCAATTTACCCCCTCTCTTAACCTGGGTTTAATAGATTGTAAAGTGCTAACCTGTGATCTGGCAGTTGGTAAGAACAGGGAAAGGAAAGAACATTTCATTGAGCGTGCTTTTTTTCAGTTGCTTTAAGCCACTGGGAGAGAGCACCCTCGAAACGTCTGTTTTTCCATTCCCTTTCAACGCACATTTTGATAAACTTTGTAAAAATCATCGGAAAAAAACGCCTTCCTTTCCGAGGGCTATATAGAGGTATGGGGAGGGTGTGATCGCAAGCTAGTAAAATGCACAGCTTTAATCAGTACACTAGAAAGACTAAACAAGGCTGATTTATTGTTTTTCAAAACGTCTCACCTCGCCTTTGGGGACTCCGACGCAAAGTCTGTTGACAGCTACGTTTCGTCTTTTTCTAGACTTGTACACCTAAAACATGAATGCACGTATAAAGACTCAGTTATATAGACAATCGTTGCTCGCGAACATTGAAGGTATGCAGAGTTTCCAAGCGCTTTATATTCATTGACAATAACCGAGGAATAGCTGTGATCAAGAGTTGCAAAAAGTTGGGAAGTAATCGAAGTAGAATTTGGAATTGTTGGCCTTTGAGGAGAAGGGGAAACCGGAGTCATCGAAGAAAAACCTTTCACAGTACGAACGAGAACCAATAACAAACTGAACCTATAAATAGAGTCGCTTCCGAGATTTGAACCCAAAAAACTGGTTACGATACGCGACCACAAAGCTACTTGGGATCATTTATTTTTGTCGTCCCTCCAACCGATCCCTTGAAATTTTGCGATCTTTTAAGTCTATCGGTACCAGTTTCCCGCTCGTTTTGAACATGGCTAATTAGTTCTTTATTGACATTACGAACACTCCAAACGTGACGAAGTATTGAATGTTACCTTAGTCAGATTGTTCAGTCGCAAAATGTCATTGGTTCCTCCTCCTCTTTCAATACGCTGTCTTTCTCGTTCCACGTCATCATCCTCGTTCTGCACTGGTTTAAGTGACACTTTGACGCGCCTGGCGAAATGAGAATGAAACGTTTAAAATTACTTTAAATCGGCAAGATTAGCTCAGTCGGTTAAGTGCTTGACTGCAGAGCGGAAGGTCGCGAGTTCGATTCCCGGGGTCGGAGCAATACTCAGAGTCTTAAAATAACTGCGAATGGAAGGTTACTGGCTTTGCTCTGCAAATGGCTAGACTTTCGCGTGGCTCGGATGACCAAATAAAATGGCGGTCCCGTCTCCAGAAGGGGACGTAAATATAATGTCCCCAATTAGTGCTTTCGCGCTAAATACATTGACACTCAAATAAAATGCATTTTTTAAAGTGCCAGTAAGCAAGGTGGAGAAGATGCAACAAAACACAGCAAATAGGAATTCAGGCTATATCCGATTTCCAAAGACCTTTGCTTTCAACGCTAGGGCAAGCAAATGATATGGAAAAACTTTTCACAAGATGACGCTTTTATATCGAAGACTTCGCACTTAACCTCGTTAAAAAAAAGAGGTTTGGGGTAACTCGAAAAGTTTCTCTTAGCCTGCGCAAAAAGCACTACCCGACGAAGTGAAAGGGAACGCTTGCTACACAAATTCAAGTAAAACGAGATCACATGACGACTTCGATGCACAGAACACAAGATCCTCAAGGCCTGAATTCCGCTTTTAGTTTTAGCAAACTAGTACACCACAACTTGACATAAATCGAGCCATACAAGAACTGGCAAAAGGTATTTTAAGAGTACTATGCAAGTAAGCTGTTCCTCTAATTTACGAAAATGATTCTCAAACAAGGCATTAAAAATACACCAACCTTTGAGGAATAAAGAAACGATACTCGATGAGGACAGTGATGACGAAAAACAAAAATCCTTGAATGATCATCATGAAAATATTTCTTCCTGTAATATCCCAACTGAAAGGATCTCGAACAAGATTAACGCCTAAAATGAAAGACGTAAACGAACAATTGAAAGAAAAAATAAATGAGGAACTGTAAACAGTTAATGGCGACAGAGAGGCAGTTGATGCTTAAACTCATGGAAAAGTTTGGAAACTTACCAAACCTCTCAAAGACATCCATGAACTGATTCTTGGCCAAATCGATCAGTCCACGACCCAAACAGTAGTTGGGAAAAATCAAGAAGATTGTCTTTAGCATGTCGTTGATTTGAATCAGTTCCTTTTAGAAAGAAAAAAAATAAATAACAACACCAGTGAGAACCACCTTGTGCAGCGTATTGATCAGTATCACGGGAAAGTATTGCTCAGTAGCTTTCATTTGAATGGTCATACTTTAGGATTTCATCAACAGATTCAACATTTAGAACTGCTTTGTAAAGCATAATACACAGCACAACAAGAAAGTAATCTCAGTAGCTTTCATTTAAATGGTAACTCTTCAGGATTTCTTCCAAAGATTCCACAGTTAAAACGACCTCACGCCTTGTACAGTATAATAAACAGAACCACAGAAAAGTACTGCTCAGTAGCTTTCATTTGAATGGTCATACTTTAGGAATTCTTCCAGCGACTCAACAGTTAGAACTACTTTGTAAAGCATAATAAACAGTACCACAGAGCTCACACTTGAGGATTTCATCCAGAGGGTGGGATACGAAAGGTCCCGGTTCGACAGACTCAAAAGTTCGAACCTCCTAGTACAACATAATAATCAGTACCACAGGAACGTACTGCTCAGTAGCTTTCATTTGAATGGTCACACTTAAGGAATTCTTCCAACGACTCAACAGTTAGAACTACTTTGTAAAGCATAATAAACAGTACCACAGAGCTCACACTTTAGAATTTTATCCAGACTCAAAAGTTCGAACCTCCTAGTACAGCACAATAAACAGTACCACAGGAAAGTACTGCTCAGTAGCTTTAACATGATAGACTACAGGTTAGGTCATCGCTTACTGCTACCCTCAAGATTAGGAGACCAGTTTCCGATCATTATACGTCTCTGGGAAACTGCCCACCTACCCCTTCCCTAAGCCAACATTTTGCTCAAAGTGAGAACTAGAAATGTATACAGTAAAAACCCACGAGTAAGAACCTAAGATTTAAGAACCTTTTAGGCTAAAATTTGCCATTAAGACCCCCTCTATATAAGAACCTCTTTAGCCTAAAAGTTGGAGAAAGATTCTTATTTTCAAAAATCATTTAAAAATATTTACTTAGGTCATTGAGAAAATGTTTAGAATATTGTGTTTTACAGCACAATCATGTATATAAAGTTGTTTTGACTTGAGAAATTAAAATTCATATGAGAATAGATCTCTATTATGGTCATATCAAAATACAAGCAATCATTAGAAATTTAAGGCTGCTGATCACTAAAATCGTCTTAGCAACGACATATTTTTTTGCAAGAAATTAAGAACCTATTAAGAACCTAGATAGCCTAAATTTATGTTAACCACCATTTATGTAAGAAACGCTGGAACAATGTAGGTTCTTACTCGTGGGTTTCTACTGTAATGATTCCGAGTTTCTTACCTGATCGTCGGTGAAGAATTCCAGGATGAATGTCGCAAGCGTGGTGTTGATTCCAATGAATAAGTTAACACAAATGAGCACAATATAGGCCGTGCTTGACTCGGTAAACAAAAATGATGCTGGATACATTAACGGAGTGATTGCCCATCTGAAAAAAAATTTTAACACGAATTTGTGATTGCAAATCTATTTTAAGAGTTCAATCCTTTTTAGTTACAAAAAGCTACCTCCTTCCTTCTTTCGCGAAGATTAGGCCTAGACTACCATCTTGGACTAAGTATTGTTAACAAACATAATTGTCGGCAGTACCGTAAATCCTCTATTACGCCGCCCCACCCGGGTGATTATTAATTTCAAGTACGATTGCCGGGGGGGCTTATTTGGGAGGGACGCTCATTTGAGTGTGAACAAATGATACGAAAATGCTGCTGTGGACGAGAAACTTTTTCGGTGAACAAAATAAGCCTGCGGCACCAATTGCTTCGAGAAAATCAAACCCATGACTGACTTAAACAATACGATACGCAAACTGCACACGATTAATTTGTTCCATGTTAATTGAATCTTATATTTGTAGTTAGAAAGATCTTGCTCAACTTACCCATACAAAAAAAGAAGAAGGAACGTTGGTGGAAAATTCGCAGCTGACGTGTAGGAATCTTCTCCAAACGCCAAGAATATTAAAATACAGCAAAGTGCTGGAATAACATAGTTTCCCTGAAAGAAAGAAAATTGTTGAGGCCACAAAAAGGCATAAGCCGTACTTTATCCACCTTTTCTAGGGCAGGAAATGCAAATATAAGCCTTTTACCAGTTGAAAGTTTTACAGTCTTGTGACTTACCAAGTCCCAGACGTATGTAGACAGCCAGTAAATATAAGGACGAACACCGCTGACCAAGTGCAGGTGCTTAGCTTTGCATTCCCGCTCGCAGACCAAGTAGACGACAAAACTGGCAGGAACAAAGGATAAGGCAAACACCACGCAGATCGCCACAAGTACGTCTATTACACGGTTGTAGCTGAAAATGAAAAGCACATCGGTAAGTTTTTGCGTTAAAGCACGTTGTGTTGATGTTATCAAACATTACTATCTCGGACATGATTATAGTCATTAAGCACAGTATCTAGGAAAATCCATTTTTTAACATAAAACAAGTAAATCTGGTCATAAAAATTCAAATCGGGTAGAAAATCGGCAGAAGACAAATTGATTAAGCCGAGCTACAAATACCATATTTTTTAATTCTCATTGTCACCATCATTCGATCGTCGCGTCATCATCATCTTATCATCATTACTGCCGACATCATCATCGCCATCATCATCATCATCATCATCATTAAAACCATCACGATTTTTGATACTATCATTGAAATCAATATGTAGCTTATATAAACGTCATCATCACCGTCACCATTTTTGAGACTATCATTGAAATCAATATGTACTTCATATAGTCGTCATCATCATTTTTGACACCATCATTGAAATCAATAAACTGTAGTCATCATCATTATCATCACCATCGCCACCACTAAATTAACAACCTCATTTTAAAATAGTGTTTGTAGTTTCCAACACCTGTGTATAGAACAGAATAAATATTAGACTTACAAGGTTTCATCACTAAGTTGTTCTTTTGTATAGTTCATTGGGTGGTTCATTGTGCTTATACCTGTAAGGAAAAAGGAAAGAAAAAAAAGTTAAAATAGTTATCTGATTTAATGTAAGATAAATTTAGTAATCGATAATTAGACTTAATTTCAATGAATTGTAACTGTTTGTGTGTAAGGAATTAAAAAAAGGAAACAACAACAACAACGCTTTAGCCATCGATAGAAATCAAGTGCCTTCAAGACGTCAACTTACATGAACCTACAACACCTGGGCCTAACAGAAAGAAGAATTATGTAATGCAACAGTGACAAATCGTGACATGAACCGACAACACGCCCCGGTTGTTCAAACGTTGGATGGCGTTATCCACCGGATAAATCACTATCCAGCGGATAAGTACAGAGGAACCTTGCCACCTCGTTGTTAACACCATATTAGGGACCTTAAGCAAAGACGTTTTTGAGCGACGCACGTCAACCGGAAGTGAGGCCTTCTCCCTTCTTATATGCCTTGACGCTAACAAACTTGTATTGCTGAGTTTCTGTTCTCTTTTAAAGACGATTTACCAGAGAGTTTCAACCAAACCGCTCCCCAATGATGCAAAAAGTCCACTTCCGGTTGACGTCCGTCGCTCAAAAACGCTGTTGCTTAAGCTCCCTATTCTTTCGACCCAAACGAAAACATCACTGAGTCATTTTGTTACTTTGAAGACCCGTTAATACGACCACCTCGTTATTACGAGCAGCATTTTATGGCCCAATGATGGTCGCATTAACGGGGTTCCACTGTATAAGCATTAGGGAAACCAATTTCGGATAGCGTTATCCACCTTGTGAACAACTGGGGGTAGTAAGAGGAATAATGTAACGCAACAGTGAAAACTCGTGACATGAACCGATAACAAGTGGACCTAAAAGAAAGAGGAATAAGATAACGCGACAGTGAAAATCCGTGACGTAAAATGAAATACCACTGCGTATCTTACCAAATCTGGACGCATTTAATCCCTTCTCAGCCGCTTTGCTTCTCAGAATTATATTGTTGAGTACATTTAGAAATGTCGGAGCAGCATGATAGCCCTTGGTGTTGTACCAGGCCTGTAAAAATAACACAAGAAGTTACTACAAATTACAAGCTTCACTAGCTTGAGTGTGTATAAGGGTATTGGAATAAAGGATACTAAGCTCTGCTTTCTCATTGCACTTTTGGTAAAAGTAGTATTCGAGCCTTTTCACTCACGTGGTCAGCACCCATGCAAATGTATCATGGAAAAAAGGACGTTTTTACAAAAGGAAATGATTCCAACCATACAGGATTGGTTTGTGACACCAACATGGCCGTCGTTTCATTGTTTTGGGACACCAATATGACGGAAGTGACGTCATGTGAAAACACGTCAGTAATAAAACATGCAATTTTTTTAATTGAAAGTAATCGCTGAGTTGCTGTTCTCAGGGTTATTCTTTTGAATAACTATGGCAAACTCCTAACGCCACAATGAGGACATTTCACGTGTGTGTATGTGTGTGAGGTTGGTTTGTTCTACGAGGCGATTCCAACAAAATCTAACAAACTCCACCAAAAACTCTTAAAATCTCAATACAAGTTGCCAATGGGGAAGTAATAAATGCCCATATAAGCCCTTACTTTAGCATTGTACTGTTTGAGGATTCCCTGGATGGAAGATGAGTTTGACTGCGTGAAGGAAGTAGGAAGGTTCTGGAAGTTGTCTCCAAACGTCAGACTTCCGTACCTAGGGGAAAAAGAACGAGTATTAAATAATAAAAAAAAATAACCGCTAAATTTCACACAACAGCAGGCCTTAATATAGCTCATGAGGATACAGCTTTGCTTATAACAATGATTCTTGCATTGACACGCAAATATCTGCAAGGCAGAGGATTTACAATACATGTACAACCTTTAAAAGTGTTCTTCTAAAAGCCCAAATGGATTGTTCTCTCTTTGTTTGGATCATTCTCTTCCCCCGTCCCAAGTTCACTTCTTTACTTTTTCCAATGATAAATCAGTGTGTCAGGTGCCTGGTCCCATTGGGGTGGCAGCTCACGGCTGGAATACACGGGTTTTCCAGCCATGGGGGCGTATCTCTGTCTAAGGGCTGGCTTTGCCAAAAGTGGAAGCCCTAGACATCCCGGGCACCCACCTCCACTAAGCAACGCAGTTTTTAAATTGCATTTTAACCACAAGTAAGTATATCTCGCGTATATCTCCAGGAGTGAAGATTCTGGAGGGCAGGAAAGAGATTTGTTGGCTTTCCCATTTCTATCCCCGTCAAACAGCCTGTAATAAACTTACCTCTTTCGAATGAAGTTCATATAAGAATTTAGAAGATAGTCCGTCATATTACGGCCAGTAAGATTCTGTAACTTATCATCCGTGAACGAGTCCCACTGTGAAGGCCTGGCTCCTCCTGCGCCCGCAGAACACTTGGCGGTTCCGGTTGATTCACAATCGCATTGTACTGATTTTACTGGTTCTTTAGGGATACTGGTGAACTTGACTGGCTTCCTTTTACAAGAGTTTTCCAAGCAATAGGTTCCTATGGTATGAATAAGTCGCGATTTTTATCTTTTTATGCAGTTAAAATGTAAATAATGTTTAATAGAATATGGATGGTTTAAATCTACAATACCTCACTTCTCACTCATTCTTCGTTAACCATTACACCCAGGGCGAGTTTTGAGTCTTGGACGAATTTTTATGGTGTAAATATTCAAACGAGACTTCTTCTGTAGTACTTTCGCATGGTACTATTTATTCACTTATAACGCCTTCAGTTTGTGAACAATATGCAATGGTGTGACCATTCTTTAGCAGTATTTTTATACGGTACTATTTGCTTTTGGCGCTTCTCAAATCTTCGTTGGAAATTCTGTTAAAATTTGACTTTAACCGTTTTTGGGATTATTGTCAAACTGGTTTCGCCTTTCCAGGGGGTCTGTTGTTTTGGTCGCGTTCATACACGACGTTCGAGAGAGAAACGCTCCTCTTACAATTGTAAGAAGATCTGAGAGCGAGGTTCACGTACCGACTCCAGGGTACTTGATCAACCTTTCGGTCATATCTTGGCTCATGACAGATCGTGGATCATCAACTGCGAAGGCCAGGTAATGCTCGTAAGGGGCAGCTTCCAGGAACATGTTAGTGCTGAGTTCAAGTGGAGGCATTTCACTGAATGGTCTTATCTGAGACACGATCATGGCCAGGCAAACAAAAATGGCGGGCAACAGGATCTATGAAATAATAAAAATACATAATTTGCTGCAATTTCACCAAAATAGAGCGTTTTCACATGAAATCACGGCGGCCATATAGGTGTTCCAAACCAATCCTGTAGGAGTTGAATTCTTTTCTTACGTAACAGTTTTCTTTTGTTCCAATAAATTTGCATTGATACTAGCCATGTGAGTGAAAACGCTCCGTATCCTACGTAGAAAGCTTTCAAACTTCGCCAGTACTGCTTACTGTAACGGAGGAAGGAAGTGTTCCTTTTCGGAGAGCTAGAAATTTACGGGATAACCGAACATAACCACAAACACCCGAGGATTTACGGAGGCTTCCGAAGATTCCAAGGACATTCAGAAATGTGAAAATTACGGACATTATTTTGTTTATTTGTTTGCTTTTTCGATTTTTTTTGTACCTGAGAAATATATCCCTTTCGGTTACGTCTTGCATGGTGAAATCGCTTCACTAAAAGCGCCCAGAATTGTCCAGTGATGAGTTTCAATCCTCCCAATTTTCGCTCTTTATCATAAACTCCGTCAGTGCTTTCAAATACTTGGGGCATATCTTCCAGTTCTTCACATGAAAGAGAAGAAACAAAACAATACAAAAATTAGCTGCAAGGCGATATTGTTGTGTTCCATACCTAGCCAAGAGAATACATGGAATGGAAGTTTTGTTCTTCCTGCCATGGTCGCAGATTTACAGTTAAAGTCTGTTGAAAATTGAGAACGGGAATCACCGCATCCCTTCGATCTCGTCCTTGCATATTCCACGTCAATTACTTCTTAAGCACTGCCAAGCTCTCATTACGGCGGAAGTGACGTCAAAGTTTCTGCTTTTTGTGTTACGTTTTCCCGTGATTCTTCGCGCGATTACCTCCCTTTCCAGAACTGCGTGTTTTCCTGTTCGTTACACTTGCTTCCAGTTTTGCTGCAGTTAGCATTAGGTGCATGTTTCCCGCGCTTGACACGGTTACTGGATTTCCCGCGCTTCGTAAAGGTTTCCTGTTTTTTTTTTTCCCGCGCTAAGTAAAGGATTGTATCCTTTCCCGGCGCACGCGCATGGTTCCTTTTTTACGCAAGGTGGCTCCCATTGGGTACTTTCTTACACGAATTTTTATTGGGTGAATATGATTAGCTTTACTGCTGTCAGTGGAAAACGTTAAGTCAGTATAAGCCCTTTACTTCATTGTGATATCTAACCTGGCATCTCTTGGCTCGTATCGGCCAAAAGCTGGTCTCTGTCGCCGTAATTGTCACTTATTCTTGAACTGTGAGAACTGCGACTTATCTGCCGCCGGAAACTGGCGCGGCGTTTGGGCATCTCTTGTGCTAGCATGTCTGGTAAGTCAACAAGACGTGAATCAAGGCATGTGCAAAACAATAAAAAATGTGGAAAAACAAAAGACAAACAAAATAAAAAACGCGTCCAAAACAAATATTGTCAGCGTTATTTTGGTGTGATGCGTAGGCAGGATGGTATGCGATGGGCGCTGTACAGTTAAGACTGTTTCTCAACTTGCAGACCTCACGGTTTTCTGCGATTTTCTCCCACGGTAAACTTATCGTTATATTTTACTCACAAGATAAAAGCAGCTACATTCCAGCTTATTTCCCGCGGTACCCAGGGCAACGGACAGTGCGCATTTTACGCGGGAAGTTTCATCTTTGCTGATTGGCTACTTCATCGTGGGTGTCGGGAACTAGGCAGCTGTCATGGTCGACTCTTTTTTAAAAATATTTTTATGGTTTCCGTGGGGCCTGGGGAGGGAAGGTCCTAGTCTCGCATTCCCACTTCATTTTCACGAGAATCCCGCATCCCGCATCCCGCATCCTGCATGTCTTTGTCAGGTCTACGCTAAATTTATCTGGGGGAAAAGCAGTCACACATACAATTTTATTCCCCCTTAAGACAACACACCTTAACCTGTTAGTAGTAAAAGATGAACAACAATAGGACAGAAATATTCAGTACCTTCTTCTTCTGCATCGGCCTCTTCGGCAACTTTCAAGAACACCTTGAAATAAAACAAAAACACAGAACGGGTTTCAAGAACAGTTTGAACTATTAAAAGAGTATGTTAGCGTCGACTCCATTTGCTAAGCCACTTCAGGAATACTGCATCTGATAACTGGACAACCCAGACTACTGTGACCCAAAATAGAGCAAGATAGAAAAATACACCCTTTCCGTCGATCTTACGGACCGAATCATAATAAGCAAAACAACAACTCTGCAAGTGATCACACTTTTTTTCTACCTTCCTTTGCCGTCACAAAACGACTACGACATGAGAGCGTAAACTGGCCACGACGAAATTTTCTTTCTCTTTTAAGATATCTTTTTTTCGGAGGAATTGAATTTTGGGAGAGTAGCGCCTACATTTGACAAAGTTAGTGAGTTGGAATAATCGCGATGAAGATTGGAAGTACGCGAATTCACTTTTCAAGCGACGCTGTCGCCTCCGTCACAGTCCTCGGATCTTAAATGCCCTTCTATCTAGTACATACCTCCTCCAGTGTAGTGTCTGACACACCGTAGCTTCCTAAGTGCAGCTTGTCCAGGTTCTTATCGAGCTCCTCAAACAAGTCTTGAAAACGCCCTTCCCTGGCCATTTCCGTTGGAAGCACATAAGTTAACTCAGATCCAATATTCTCCACCAGTTGAGCTGTTGGGAGGTAAGACTTAATAAAAGATGTAACCGCTGGCTCATTGCAGTAAACGTCTGTTTCCGGCAGAGCGGGGTCTGAGCACGAGGTCATGGGCACAGAGTTGAGGCTCCCTTGTTCTGAGGCGTCGAGTGAGTCCAGGCCCACACCTATAAAGTTAAGTCAAACTCAATTATTTTATAAAGGGTTTTTTTAACGCTCCGCAGAGGGTAGGATAAAGGTGTGTCTGATGGGCTAGCCGAGTGTACAAGATAGGGTACACTTTCTCACTACTTCGCCTCTCATTTCCGGTTCCGGTGGTAGGTCACTTTTGCTTTTGCTTTTGTTTTTGCTCTGGTGGTAGCTCGCTTCTCATTTCCGGTTCCGGTGGTAGCTCGCTTTTGCAAAGTTCCACTGAGCATCAAAAGCTAATCGTTAATGGACTGAAATGAAATAACTTTGACCTGTTTCTTGTTAAAACCAATTGCTCCGCAATAAAAAGAAGCGACGATTTGCAAACGATTAACAATAGCAGCAGCTGATGTATCGTTAAGCTAAAATTACTGCTGAAAATTACTTTTTGTTGATTAAGTTCATGAAATGTTTACAGTGCGGTTATAAGCCGCTAACAGACTCTACTCAGCTAAAAGAGCTTTTTATGATGTTGTATAAAAGAAGTATGAATATTTATTGGCTTCTGTATACCTTCGTCAAGAGAGCTTCCCATTGACGGAGCAGGCGGAATCACTGGCCCTAAATTGACGTCCTTCAGGGTACGCGCAGTGCTGGGTCTCTCCTCAGGGTCCTTCTTTGTGAGCGTCACGTAGTAACCATTACCATAATGGCCCTTGAGGAACAGTGATGAGCCGCAGCATTGGAGCTTTCCTTGTGAGATAATAGCGATTCTGTCTCCTAGAATATCCGCTTCATCCATGTGATGTGTGGAGAGAAGCACTGTGCGACCTAAAATAAACCATTTAGAGGAGACCTTCCTTAAAAACTATCACGCTTCTGTCACCTGTACAGCTTACTTGCATCGACATAAATAATGTAAATTTTGTGATCATTATGCAGTTCTGCGAAACTGCCCACCTAAGCCAACATTTTGCCCAAAGTGAGAAGTAAGTTTTAATGTTGGCTTAGGGGAGGGGTACGTGCTGGGAAACCTTTTTCAGTTTCTGGGAAACTGCCCACCTACTCCTCCCCTACGCTAACATTTTGCCCAAAGTGAGAAGTAAATTTTAATGTTGGCTTAGGGGAGGGGTAGGTGCTGGGAAACTTTTAAAGTTTCTGAGAAACTTCCCACCTACTCCTCCTCTAAGCCAAAATTTTGCCCAAAGTGAGAAGTTAGTGTTAATGCTTGCTTAGGGGAGGGGTAGGTGGGCAGTTTCCCAGGTTAAGAGGATATGGCTTCGCTGAAGTCATTACTTGGTGCCTTTACTCATACACAGGATGCCTCTGTAGAGTTATGAAGTAGATATAAACAAATTTCACCAAGGAACACTAACCATTATACTAGAGAGCTTTAGATTCTAAGACGAGTACGACTACGAGTACGAGATTTTCTCAATAGTAAGTAGTGCTCGCGCGTGAGCCAGCGTCATTTTGGCGGGAAAATGTGGTAGCCGCCGTCACTCTGCTACGAATTTTAGCGAGAGTGTCGTTGTGGCGGAAACAAGTTATCAAATGTTAGAAGTTTTAGCATTTTGTAATCGGAAGAGGGCTCAACTTCCTTCAATAACGATAACAGTGCTATCTTTTCTGGTGTCAATTTTTGACAATACGCGATAAAACTTTAACTCAAATCTAGTACTCGTAGTTGTTCTCGTCCTTGAATCTAAAGGTCTCTACTTTCTTGATGATTTTTGCAGACATGGCAGGAAAACTTGAAAAAGAAGTTTTAATCCAAGTCCTTCCTCTCCATCCGTTGCAACAGACGACAGGAAACAGTTTCAGTGCCTAAATATAGTCTTAAATAACAAAACTCGACCATTATTTTTGGAATTCTATTGATGGGAAAAAAGTTTTATCTTTTTTAAACAGATGGCAAATTGCGTGTCGTAGGTCCTTAAACTATGGTCTCTGCCATGGCCTAAACTCTACGAGACAGCAGTAAAATAACTTAACGAAGACGTTGCCTTGCAAAATATGGTGTTCTAGGACCGTACCTGTTTTGTAGTGAAGAAGCAAGTCCCAGATTCCCCTCCGTGCGTAAGGGTCCACGCCAGCCGTGGGCTCATCTAGAATAACTACTTTGGAGCCTGCTATGAACGCCAGCGCTACTGAGAGCTTTCGCTTCATTCCTCCAGAAAGGCATGAGGCTAATTCGTGACGCTTGTTCTCTAAACCAACGTCTTTCAGGAACCTTAGAGAAAAGCAAAACAAAGAAATAATCGTTTTAAATGCATAACTCTGTTTTGTTCGAATTAATCCATTACAAGAGAGGTCGCTTCGCCGACGGCAGTCCGCTCGGACTCAAGTCGATTCGCCGATGTGTATTCGTCGTTCTTTGAACCCGAAAAAAGGAATAAGCATGAAAAAAGTGCGAAACGTCTTCGGGTGAATCGACTTGCAGGCGAACTGGCCTTAACTGCGAGTAGACAACTTCAATGGCTCCTGTTTTCCCCTTTAAATCGACAAATCACGGATCATTTACGAACTAAGAATTATAATCAAGGTTCTATTCTACAAGGCAAATAAAGTTTGTTGCTAACTATAAGAAACAAAACCTACTTCTCAATTTCTTCCGGGATCTCAGACTTGTGCATCCCCTTCAGCGAAGCATAAAACCGCAGGTGCTCTTCAACAGTCAGACGATCAAACAGAACGTTGTATTGAGGGCAGATGCCGAGGCTCTTTCGGACCAAATCGATATCCGTTCGGATGTCGTAGCCATTGATAATGGCAGTACCAGAGGTCGGCGGAAACAAGCCGGTTAACACCGACATCGTAGTGGTTTTACCAGCGCCATTGTGACCCAAAAACGAAGTAATCTGGCCTTGGTATAGGTTGAGACTCAATCCGTCTACGGCGAGTTTGTTGCCATCTTTGTAGATCTACAAAGAAATAAGAAGAAAATTGAAATCTACATCAGTGAATTTACATGGTGAGAACTGTCCACAGAACCAAGATTTACGAAGTTTGGTTTGAGTAATTCAGCCCTACCCACTGAGCAAACCCCTACGGGACTCGAATCATTTTCTGATCCATAATATATTTTTGTTTGGAGGCACCAAGTGTCCTCAAATATAAAAGCGGAGTTCTACTGTACCTTGACCAAATTTCTCATGGAACATCCCAGGGGGAGGTGTGTTGGTTCCTTTTCTGTGACACATCCTCTGTCCAAGGTCTGAAAAGCAACTTCATCCATGCCATCGGTCTGTGAAGGGAAAACACAAACAGAATTCCACTTACAGTTTTAAAATTGTACTTCAATATGCAAGCGATTGCAGGGTCCCAGAAATAGATAAGACAAAAACCGTTCAAGTTGCCCTTGAGCTAAACTTTATCTCCGCCACGATTTAACGGTTGTAACGTTTAACCAACCCAGAATGTTTTGCACTTATGACGACTCGCCTTTCCTGATTTCAACGACAGTATCACTGGTTTTCTTTGGCCTTCCGTTCTTGAATATCGGCACTGAAGTGATTTATCAATAGGACGGGACCTTCAGCTGACGACGGGAAAGCGCGCGGAACTTATGACTAAACGCGACTTATGGTACCCAATTTGCCGCTTTGCCATTGGTCAAGATGTCGTTTTGATCTGCGCGCGAAGTCGTCACTGCCGTCGCGTTATCTTTGCTAAATCTGCCTAATAACCAAGGAGGAGAGAAAGAGAGAGGCTATCCCGGCATTCCGTAATCTGCCATCGATAATTTTGTCCACCGAGACTCGTTTATCCAATCTGCTAAGAACACACTGCCTTTACGTTCAACAGAACGGCAGAGAAGAAAAGTAGAGAATGGCTAAAATATGGTGTTTGCTGTTTATCTAGTGGGCAAGGGTCCAGACAAGTTATTGCGGGCTCCTCTTGTAGCCCGCAATCCTAATCTCCAGGTTGTTCCTACGCATGCGTCGCATGTATGTAGCCAGCATTAGTTTGGACTTCCACTAAGAATGTACGGAATGCACAGAACGCACTTTGACCACGCGCGTTTGGATCCTCTATCACTCGTAATCTGATCACGCGTGTTCTGACCACCTGTCACGTGAAACGTACGCAAAGCACAGCGCTGGAGCAAAAGCGTTTTGACCTTCGATCGTTGTCGCCCGCACTCTTTAACCTTTGGCTATTACTAGTCTGGTAACAAAATCGTAAGCTGAGGCAAGGAAGAAAGGCTCTGAGCAAGCGAATTGTGAGCTGCTTGTCCGCTTGTCCAAAAAGGACAAGCTGGAATTCAAGCTTTTTTTGAGCCCTGAAAGTCCACTGTGCGTTACGATGTCTCCTCAAGATTTTACCATTTACTTCACTATCCCTTATCACGTACCCAGTGTCTGGAGGACATCGCCGACCCTCCTGGTGTGTTCAGATCCATTCCCTGTTCATGATCTTGCGCATACACTGCTATGGTTCGTTTGCTGGCGACCTCAAACCAGTACGATTTCTGGAATGGGAAGTACCATGGTCGTGGGATACCGTACTGGCCTACAGAGGGAATACCGGGTAGCGTTAACGTAACTTGTCTATGACACCTTAAGTCTGATATTAATTCCAAAACTACACTAAGAGTATACCAATATAGACACTGATACCGATACTAGTACTGATGCCAATGCCAATGCTAATACTAATAGTAATACTAACACTAGTACCAATACCACTGCTAAGGCTAGCACTGATACTAATAACTTATGTTAATGCTAATACTGCACAAATACTAACACTGATTCTGATACTAATACTAATGCTAATAATAGTACTAATACTTATGCTGATACTAATACTAATACTGATACTTATGCCAATACTGATACTAATACTAATATTAATACTAATACTTATGCTAATATTGCTACTGATGCTGATGCTAATACCAATACTAATACTAATACTGATACTGATACTAATACTTATGTTGATACTGATGCTGATAACAATACTAATGCTAATATTAATGGTAATGCTAATACTGCACAAATACTTATACTGATGCTGATGCTGATACTAATACTTATTCTAACACTAAAACTGATATTCCTACTTATGTCAATGCTAATACTGAACAAATTCTATTACTAAATACCAATACTAACGCCCATCCCAATGCTAATGCAAACACTACTGCACTCCTTTTACCAACACCCATACTAACCCCAATACTAGTACTAATACAATTAATACTAGTACTACCAACACTAATACTATTGCTAGTAACATTCGTTACTGATGGTAAGTTTTGACGCAGATTTTACCTGGCAAAACAGCCTCAATGTACCAAGTAAGAATGCCATAAATAACAGCGTCGATCATCATCATGCCAATTGCGTAACCAAGACTGAAGGCATCGCCTGACACTGGACTGCTGTAGAAATTGGACCACTGCGCGCCAACACCCTGCTCTTCCAACCGCGCCAAATAATTGCAACAGATACCAAATGCAGTCGTGGAAAGTAAACTCTGTTAAAAAAAACAAGACTCGACTCAGATTATTATCCAGTTAATCGTTCCCTACCAAGGTCCCATAATAATATGTCATTCTCTTCCAGATCCTGTCACAAACATAACCTGCGTCACAAACGTATTCTAACGCCAGTTAGTAACGTCTGCGATGGAGCAC